>JANZXP010000005.1:40570118-40600104 GCA_027576715.1 Erythroxylum flavicans
TCTATGATGCCAATTTAATTCCAATTCTCCAAGTATGATTCTTTAAAAACATAATTAAGTCATATGGAATACATGTTCAATGAAACATTCCAACTAGGCTACAATTTGGGGCCTTACACCATATATGTTTATTCAACTTTACCGATGTTTATATAACTATAATTTAACATAAACCAATTCATCTTTATTATCAACTTCATGTTTTATGAATTCCTACGCATGACTATAAATTATTGTATTTTTTTTCCATCAACATCTATCCTTTCTAAACTACATATTTCATTGGTTGGCCTATGAAGAACTATTTGCTCATTTACTATCAATAGATTGCCACGACTATTGTTATTTATTATTTACCATTTTTAAACAATTTTAAGTTCACTAAAATCTTCACTGTTATTATTTATTAGTTCAACATTCTTATAAACAAGGTGATCTTCACTTTTATACTATATCACTAATATACTTTGATTTTTTTAATATTTTCAGAAGATATTCTTGTTTCTTCTTCAAGGGTTAAACAATGGCTAGACAAAAGACTCAAAGAAACTAAACTAGAATTGACACTGACCTTATATGTTCCTATTGATGATCGCAAGAAAAAGCCTAAATTATCATGAACTTTTTACATAATATCTAACACAACATAAGCATGTAATTTTTTAAAGATTGATTAACGCTACCGCTGCGTAAGGCACTCTTCTTAATGTTGTACTTCCATATAAACTATGGCTTGTTTTTTTCTTTTAAAATGATCTTATTGTGGTTGATATTATATTTCTTAGACTACTACCTTAAACAATTTGTCTTTTGTGCCTTTTCATTTAATTGATTGTTAAATTTTATTATCATTTACGAACGTTGTATTGCGGTTATGAATACTAGATGATCATACTTTGGAAACTCATTAATCATATTGCCAAAAATTGGCGTCACGTCTACAAAGTTTAATCATCATTGAGGTTATGTCCTCAAGGATATAACCGATGCAGCTAATTCATTATTTGCATATGGATGCCTTGTTATTCTACGCATTCAATTTTGAATTTTATGATGGCCATTTTACATTACTTCATTATATGCATTTTAAATAATTAGAGTGCACCACTTTTCCAATAATGAGTTCTAAAAGCTTCTAAGACATAAGTTGTACAGAGCGTGTGATAGATAAAATAAGGGAACATGGCTACCAAATATCAGTAATATTTTCATATGAACTCCTTGATGACTCATGTGGTTATTTTACAAGTATATAATTACTTCTTTTTAAGTATGTTTCTTTTCTTGTATTATAGACATTGTCAGAGTTCCAGTATATAGATTCCAGTGGAAAGGATTAGGGTAATAATGTTACAAAGCAATCACAATCTCTTGTAGTCCTAGTGAATGATAAAGAAAGGATAATTGAAGGTAGACAAAAAGCTGCTGCTAAGAGAATCAAGTTATTTTTTGTTTGATTTGTCAAATAGTTTCATATGTCAGTGATTAAGTTATGTTTTGTTTGATTTGTCAAATAGTTTCATATGTCAGTGATTATTATTGCCCACTAGTAATGATATGTTTATTCATCCAAGTATTATGCAAATATCAGTTATTTAGTTCACCATTGTGCATTATTAAATTACAATATTGCATTTGGGAGAAAATAACCATGAGTAATGTAAAATGTTCTATTTCAAAGGTTTCGAACTCCATCAACAAACGAGAGGTATAGTTTTTGTCTTATTATTTTCTTGATGATTTTCATATCCTGTATAAACCAAAAGCAATTAATTATGCATCAATAAATAATGCATATGAAACTTGAGATAGAACTAAGATTTAACATAGAACTATGATTTCTTGTGGATGGATTTCACGCTGAGATATCTGACATGGCTAATATCCTTTGTTTGATTGACAAATACACCAGCTAAAAATTATTGTTCTAAAATTTGTGGTTAACCATACTGCATTTTGATGCAGTGGGAGTGGTGTCAGAGCTGATGATCAATCCCATAATGGAAGGTGAAATATTTTTAAATGTTTTTTGTTTTCTTGCTTTTTTTAAGGCTGCTGAACTTTGCTTCAGTGAAAATTATCTAAACAAAACATTGTTGCTCCTCCTAGTTATGAAGAAGCTGAGTTAAAGGTTTACTGTCTAAATCGGGTAAAATTTCCTGTGTCTGTAAGCACGAATTCCTTTTCATTGGACTGGGCATCAAGTGAATTAACATCAAAACTGATTCTGTTTGCCAATGTCAGTAAATACTCAGTTGCCAAATGTATACGGACAACGAAGGTTTTAGACAACAGTAGTTGTTTCTTTCGAAGTTAGTTATGCCCTTTGGTAACAATCGACATTGTTATTTCTTCTAACCTTAAAATGTATAATTATATTAGACTTTGATTTATTATAAGTGAATGAATAGATATATAACATGTAAACTGACTTCTTAGGTATGAAGTATTTGCTTGTGGTAATGATGAAGTAAAGAAACTGGTTGTTGGATTGTTGGATTTGCTCTTGCTGTATTTACCAAACGCAGTTAACCTTTCTGCCAAAGCATTTAATAATAATATCAAACTTTAAGTATTGGAAGAAGCCAAAGATGCAACATGGCTCACAAAATCTACTTTAAACAGGTTGGTATAGTATCATTTTGCGTGCATATTTCTTAGTGTTTGTTTCTTTAAAATACTTATGTTTCAAAAGTAGTCTTTTTATCATGATTCTCCTTATTGTTATTAGGTTCTTTAATATTGTTGGCTCACCTAATTTGATCAATACTGCTAAGATTATTCAAAGTGAGATATCTCAATTGGAGGAAGCTAGGAACTTTCATATTTCTTTGTATGCTTAGGTTATAATTTCTCTATTTCGTTGTTAATGCTTCATTCCTGGACCTGAACAAAAATTTTCTTCTGTCAGGGACAAAAGAATCATTCCGAAGGTAGAGAAACAAGTAATCTTAGTTTGCATAATGAGAAGAAATAGATACATATGGTTTTTATTCCTGTGAAATATTTGTATTTTGACATCAAATAATGCTAATGTATTTTGATACCATGCAAAATAATTTTTGTTATGATGATATTGTGTTGGGAAACAAGAATATCTCAAGGGTAAAAGGCATAGAGTTGATTAAGTTATGATGTTTCTGATAGTAGAATATGGATTGTCTTGCACTAATATTAATAATGTCTCCGACGGAGATGAGTTAATTAACTTAAGCTGTTCTTTGGCATATTTAACATAAGACATTGTGTAGTTTAGAGTTGTATAATATCTAGGGGTATTATTTCTTTAAGATTGGTTTTGATGCTCATCATAGTATTCTCCACCTGTTGGACAGAAAACCAACAAGAATTCAATGGATATTTGCTTAACTCTCTTAGCTATGCTATTTGAAATGGACAACAATTTGGTTTCTATTATGAAATTTCCTACGACTTATTATGAACACATGATTTGCTATAATTTTGTCTATAAATTTCACTATATTTAAGACAACCTTAACATATAACTTTTGTTAACAACTAGTTAGCGCTGCTATCTCATAACGTTAACTTTGCTTTTTTTTCTCCTGCTCTTTTTACTATTTATCATACCTTTTTACTTAAATATACTTCCATATATGTCCGATATACTACAAATATATAACAAACAACTTATAGATATTATCCAAGTAAATTCTATTTTGCACATTTCAGTTTAGCGGGACATTATAGTTTTGCAGATCTCACTACGCAATTACACAGTGACCACTTGCTAGTAGTCATCTAAGAGACAAGAATAAACCTTTAAAAATGTAGAATCTAGTAAGGGAATGTTTACTTTCTAGACATGAAGCCTAGTCTGCATCACCAAACACTTAAAATTGTAACCAATTACAGGTTAGGAAGAATAAGCCTTTGGATGGAGAGCCTTTTTAAGTACTTGAGCATATGCATAAGTGTTTTAGTTAGATGTAGTGAGATTTAAAACAAACTGACTCAATTATTGAATAGCATGAATGATATATAATGGAGAGAATTTTAAGTACAAGAGACAACCAACAAGTTTTCGACAACAGTTTTATTGATCAAATAAATATTCATTAATATTAATGTATTCATATGCCTTTGGTAATGGTGTCATGGCCACTTTAGCTCCTAATTTTCCCGCACTATGAAATATCCAACATATATTTATGTTGATTAACATACATGCCACTATTTGATCGAGCAGTTTCTAACAAAAAAGGAAGTGCATATTTCAAATCTTTGATAGTGAATTTTGCAAGTAGGAACTTCTTAACATTCAGAGTATCACTTTCTCTTAAACCAATAATTAAGACATCATCAATGTAAATGATTGAAATAAGAAATTAATCTTTATTTTGACTAGTAAATTGATAATTATCATTCAAAAATTGCTAAAGCCATATGCTTGTAGATGAATGGTGAACTCCTGATCTCATTGGTGTGAAGCTTGTTTTAAGTCATAAAGATATTTTTTTAGCCGGTATACTTAATCTTTCCCTGTTTTAGTGTGACCTTCAGGA
This sequence comes from Erythroxylum flavicans, assembly GCA_027576715.1. Taxonomy (NCBI): domain Eukaryota; kingdom Viridiplantae; phylum Streptophyta; class Magnoliopsida; order Malpighiales; family Erythroxylaceae; genus Erythroxylum; species Erythroxylum flavicans. The sequence continues at coordinate 40,574,645 of JANZXP010000005.1, forward strand.
GGTAATAAATATACCTCTTTGTTAAGGTAACCAAGTAAAAAAGGCATTTTTTAAATCTCTAATTTGATTAAGTGACTATGATTTCGTAGTTATACTGTTAAAAAAACTCTTACTACTACAATTTGAGCAATTGGAGATAAACTATCAATATAATCAACTCCCTCCATTTGATTGTACCCTTTTGCAGCTAATCAAGCTTTATAAGGATCAACCATGGCATCAAGCTTTATTTTTATCTTATAAACTCAACAAGAACTAATAGCTTACTTTCCTTTGGGTGAAGTAGAAAGCTGCCAATGTTCATTTACTTCCAAAGTTCATAATTTAGATTGTCCAACTTCTACCCATTTAGGTTTGGTTCTAACTTGATTATAAGATCTCCTAGCTCTTGAATATTTAAAATATTAATTAAAAATGATATGTAAATGGAAAAAAGATACGGTGAAATATTGTAAGGATAAGTCTTTGGTGTATATAGAGAAGATGTGTATGAAATAATATAAATGACTTGAAGTGGTAAATCAAACTGATCATTATTAGATACATAGTCATTCAACCATTATGGTCTATGTTTAGGTTGAGAAATTTGTCTTCAGGTGATTGAGGTGTTTTGGTAATTGGAGAGATTTTAGTTTGAGAAGCCACTGGAGATGATAAGAGAGCTCATGATTGGTGATACTTTCTGGCCAAGTAACATTTTCTTCACATAGTATGAAAGGTAAAGAAGTAGTGGTTGGAGAATCAACTTAATGATAGTAAGGATAAAAGTGTTCATGGAAAACGACGTCTCTAGTGGTGAAGGTTGGATGGGTATACAACTTATAAGCCTTCTTTCCTGGGGGAATATCCCATATAAATTAACTTAAAAGCTCCAGGTTTGAATTTATCTTTAGTAGGTTTAGTGTTAGAGGAAAAACAAAGATAAAAAAAAGATCATAGAAAGGCATAATCAGAAGTTTTTGAAGAGAATTTAGTAATGTGTCTACCAAGAAATAATAGGACTTGATAATTCGTGAATTAGATAAGTGGCTATTAAGATAGTATCTCCCAAAATTTGATTGGCAGGTTTGATTGTAGCTTAAGGGCTTTAACAACTTGTGATAAATATTTGTGTTTATACTCCACAGCATCTTTGATGCAAGATGTTAAGGTCAAAAAACAAAGTTTGACAGATTTGGTTAGGGAATTTTGTTCCATTTATTAGAAATTCACAAATAGAGTCATCTCATTTAAGAAAAAGATATAAGGATAAAATGAGTTATATTATAACCTAGTGTCTTAAAATACTGAGTTGAGATATAATGATATAGTTGTATATGGACTCATTTGGATCCGGTCTAATTTCTCACCAGGATCCCTCAAGCCCCATCACCATTAACTATGATGAACGCAAAATATATATCATTACGGAAGGTTGCTCGTATAGCCCCTAAAGTTTAACATGAATTAATTTAAAACAGTCAAAAGTATGTATAATACTGGTCAGAAAGGACAATTTACTTTGTTTGGATAACTAGTAAATATCACAAGATATCTCTCAAAATTAGGTTTAAATTTAAAAATAACATCTCCTTGCATAAATTTAACAAAACCATATAGCAAATGGACAAGTATGGCTTGGTGTATAACTGAGTGTTTGTTTAACTGCCTTAGTCTAGTACACACGTGATGAGAAGCCCTCGTTTCAATTATCCAAGATCCAAAATCAATTAATTCAAGAGAACAAAGGGCATTATAGCATGAATAGTCTTCAAAATGTGCAAATTTAACAAAATTTTCATTACTTATTGCTTTCTTTCCCACCATGAGTCTTTCTAATTCCTACTGAATCATGTTACTTACTGTAGACTTTCATTTATCAGCACCACCTGTTCCTTTAGCATTCATCTCCAATGGTGTTTCTGCTACTGCTAAATTGGTCTTTGCCTTTCTTTCTTCAAGCTCCTCATACAACATAGGTACCCATAAATCTTAAAACATGTCTCCTTCGTATGTCTTTCCATGTGACATAATTCACACATCAAATCTGCTCTGTTAGCTGTTTATTTCTTCCTATTATTGCTCCTTCCCGTTCCATCTTTTTCGTAATTTGACATCTACATCGTAACACCATTCTCACAATCTATTACTGATACTGGCATTCACCTCTCTCTACATATTCATTGAATAGGCTTTGTTTATGTTTTCTAAAGGATTACCAATATTTTATTCTTAACAGGATTATATGTTTCATTCAATTCCATCAAAAACTACACTAGTTTGTTATTTGAGTTGATTTCTTCTGTAGCCTTTCCAACGCTGCAAGTTCAATGACCACAAGAACATCTTGGAATCCTAATTCATCCCATTAACTTTCTACGTTTTGTAAAATAATCTGTAACAGTCATGTTACCATGAGCGGTTGTACTGATTTCTCTATGTAAAGGCCTTGTGCACTAGTTGCTTACGAGTCTCCAAAATCTCTTCGGACATCGAATTCAATATTTGGAAGGTCACTATACCGTCAGCTCTACAGAGCTAAATAACTGGTCTTCATCACTATACCTCTTCGTCGTTTGGAACTACCCGTGGGAGTGGGATCAACTTAACAACGATATGATGCCATTCTGACAAATAGGCCTAACTTGAGTCTTGTACTTTCAGGTCCTATGCTGTTTTTCTGGGCCAGACTTGATTTCTTGTCTTTTCAAAGTGACCCCTTTTAGCTGCTGGCATTTCACTTCTGGGCTTGAAGTCAGTTATCACTTGTCATCCCATTTATGTATTTATTTATTTAATTCTAGCCCCTGTTCTCTTGTATCTATAGTTGCAAATATTAATGTCTTCGCGATTTGTTAGATTTTCCTTTTTTCATTAAATTTAGGTAGTCTGTTCTAACTTTGGTAATAAATCAATAAATTATAGTGTTGGCAAACCAACCATGTACACCTGATCTATTATACAGGGAGGGAGTTGGACGTTCTGAGACTACAATTATTGGTGACTAGCTGTACTCCAGATAACACCAACGTTTCAAACTATATTATCTTACACGTGCTCGTTGTCTGGACCTGTCACTCTGGTTAATGTCCAAAACAGAGGATCTCTCAATACAAGCAAGTGCAAGTCAGTCTGTTTCTCTTTTCTTAGGTTTTTACCTTACAGAGACTAGAATTATGAGAGAGAGGATGATGTATGCAGTCTAAACTTGTTTTTCTTGCAATCCATCTACCTCAATGATCAAAGAGAATCTGTAGAGAACCAAGTAAAAGTTGATTCAACCCTTTATGCGTTCAAATTAAGCAACACTAACCTTATGGTTATTTCAGGATCCCAACTTCAACATGCATAATTCATATAGCATTTAAATCTGAATAAGTTGTTAAAAGTTGACCCAATGTGTTTGTTTCATTCCCATTTTGTCATTATCTACCATGTGTGTCCATTATGAAGTATAAACCAGTCCATGGCTACAATTTGAAGGCGATGTCTGGTGCATTGTTCAACTACTTATCACAAAGTATACTCGTGAATGCCAGTGTTGATACGTTTAATGTTCTTACTTGTAGGTTCGGATTTGATTCTTTTGGTGATTACCAACTGGAAGACAAGGCGAAGTCTGGTGCATTATTCAACTACTTAACACAAAGTATATTCGTATTCGTTAATGCCAGTGTTGATACGTTTAATATTCTTACTTGCAGGTTCGGATTTCATTCCCTTGACGATTACTAACTGGAAGACGGGCCCGAGAGCCCATTGAACTTTATAATGTTGAGTGAGCAGGTCCTGTCTATGACGATTATTCCTCGCACATCGACCCAATTTTGTAATGCCGCAAGAACTGGTTAATTAGCAATTTTATTTTAGTTCTTTTTATTATATCTTTCAAGTGTAATACAAAACATTTTTTAAAATTATATATTTTAAATTGAAAATTAATTAGTGACCCGATTTGATTTTATTGGTATTAACAGACTTACGGGAATAACTCCAAAAACTTGAGAAGAATAAAAGAATTTTGACCTTAGTTCAAATCAGCACAACTTAATGATAAGATCTTTCTCTTTTAATGTAATTTAGTTTTGGGAGTTGAGTTATCTAAGTGTTAAATTGTCACAGTGAAAATTTCGGGTTGGATTGGTTTTCCTGTTAGTTTTTTCTACACGCCAAAGTCTACTCCGATGTCATGTCAGAGCTTCATGCATGAACATGGCTTTGTGTGTATATTTTATTTTGTGTATGAACACAAACAAAAAATAAATATAACACGATGTTAGGTTGACTTGAAGTTTTCATGGATCCAAGGTAGATCCAGGAAAATACCACTCGGGGCAAACCTAGGTTCACTTTGGGGGGATAGTAAGAGGCATTATAATGAATATAGCGAGGGAGTATTAGAGTATTGCATAACGTTCAAGTATCTCTTAAGTTGCCATGTTTTGTAAATAAAAAGACTAATTTTCTGACTCGAATTCACAATTTTTTTGTAACAAAAGAATAATCTTATTGATTACCACAAATTTTGTCTCAAGAAGAAATAAACTGGTTGAGGTTGCGAATGAGAATGAAGGATAAAGTATATGTAGCAGCAGCTGAAAAGGACCGTTTCTTTGTCAAAGTTAAACGCGTAAGTTGCAAGTTGAACCGCTGAATTTTCTTAACATTCTTCATGTCTGACTTCCACTTCATTTTCCCTTTTCCTTCCTTCTTCCAAAGTTTGGAAATTTCTCCTTCAATTTGGGACGACATCAGGCTTACTTGGCGGCGTTAAAGAAATCCTATTGAGGATTAGACTGAAACACAAACTTTTGAACAATTACCAATGGCCTAAATACAGATTCATAGTTTTCTAACATACAATAAAATTGGCAAGAAATATTGAACATTTCACAATGTTATAATGCTAAAGATGCCATCTTTCTAATGATTGATCTTCTATAAACTGACCGGGAAATAAAGAATGATGCAAAGCGGAAAATAAATCAATATATTTAATGGAAAATCCCATGATATTATTACTCGTTTAACTTCCTTGGTTTCCGTTTCAACAAACTTTGTCTGTGCTTGAAGAGGTCAGGCTCATATCATATGGACAGGTGCAGACGAAAACATACCCACCATTTTATTTAAATAGCTTTGGCTAGATAATCCACATGTGGCATCTAAAGAACACGTCTTTTCTGCTCTTTATGTGCTTTAATATAGTAATCATCCGAAGAACGAAAGCCTGACAATCCTGGCAAGAATTTGAAAGAGAAGGAGAAAGGGAATCTGAAGTTTGTTGTTCAAAGTTTTCAACTTTGCCAGTCCATTGTAGTCAGAAAGGTGAATCTTACAACAAATTCTGGGATGGAAGTAGCATAATACCATCAATCTACTGGAGCCCATTTGCTTAGTTTACCTGGAAATCAGTTTGCCAATGCCTGTTTGCTTACTTTACATCGAAAAGATGGTCTTTTTTTTTTAAATTCACAAACCCCCTCATTTCCTCAGTTTATTTGTTCAATCTTTACGTGTGAGATTTTCATGTATCAGGGTCGATGGAGATCGACAAAGCAATCAGAGAAAGCGATGATACGAGGCTCAAGACCAAGTACAAGAACGCCATCTATGTTATTCAAAGAGCTCTTGCTCTATATTCGTAAGTTTTTCTTTGCTTTATTGGGGGCATTTGGCAATTCTTGGTGGTGGTTAAAGATGTTTCAATTTTCCTTGTATTTCTGAAACTTAATGCTGAATTACGTATTCAGTTTATTGCATCAGGGGTTGACAGACGAACCCCATTTTCTGTCAAGATGACTTGAAATAGAGAAATGAGCCTAAAACACCTTCACAAACTCTTAAATTTACGAATACTGATAACTTGTTGAAGTTGAGGGGAGTAAACGTAGTAGGATAGAATGAGATGAAGTGCATATCATAAACAGCATTTTCATTGTTACAAAATCAGCGCTCTTCCGTGTTACCTTCCATGGTGATTCCAGGAGATGCATTGTTCCCATTTTACAATTTTGTTTCTGAATATGAGAAAAAAAAAATCTGCATTTAGCATGTGCCATGAACAATGTCAATATTTAATTTCTTCAAGTGAAGAACATCTTTGAAGAAGAATATTAAGTAGATAAATCACTTATCCGTGTTGATTTGTAAAAATGATGGATTTGCATGAAAGCATTTTGGCAATATTCTTTTATATCTATCCAATGGTAATTTTGCACTTTCCTCATAAGTAGTTGTCTTCTGTGTAAGGAAACATGGAATACATTACAATGGATGGTCGTTTGGCATGTTCTTGTTGATAGTTTTATCCAAGTCAGGATTCCTCAACTTTTATGGTTTTCTAATTGAGCATTAACACTCACCTTGCTAAATCCTTTTTTTTTTTTTTTGGGAACATTGGATGAAATTTTTTGAGGGAGCTGACTGAACAATTCAAGTCACTTACTATTAGTCAATGACAGAGTAACCAATTTTGGACATACTTGAAGCTATATAAGCATAGCTATTTTGATCTTTCTACGAAACGCGCTTGAATGTCTGGGAGTTATGACGATATTCTGTGGGAATGGTGTTTAGAATGTAGAAATCATTTAAAATTGGAATAAGTTTGAAAAAAATTATTATCCATGTCATATCATTACTTTTGAAGGATGTTCAATAGTATGATTAACCAAGACTATCTTGCCTCCTGATCAGCCTTTCTTAAACATTTAGTTTCTTGTCCTGCTTTGGAAGATTCATCATGTTTTGTCCCTATACACCTACATATAGGTGTAATGTGTCTCAGAAAAACTGGTATTGGTATTTGGAAAATAATTTATAAACAGTGTGACATTTCTTTATGAGGTTTTACACTGTTATTTGGACTTGAGGTGCACACATACATGCCTGCACATGTTCAAATTCCTAAAAGGTTTCAAGTGTTCTGGTCCTACTTGATATAAAAAGCTTCCATTCTAATGCTTCAAGTTCTACTAATGTCTTATTAGCAGGATTGAGGAGGTTGCCTTCAGCTTTAATGGAGGAAAAGATTCAACTGTAAGTTTTGTTCCATATTATCTTGAACATACCCATATTTAATGTCTCATTGGCTATCATGATAAATCTTGGATGTTTAGGTTTTGCTGCACCTGCTTAGGGCTGGCTATCATTTGTATAAAGGGGAACAAAGTTGTTCTAATGGGGGTTTGGCTACTTTTCCAATCCGAACTATATACTTTGAAAGTTCTTCTGCATTTCCCGAAATCAACTCATTTACCTATGATACAGCTTCCAGGTGAAAAGACTTTCCTCCTTGATTCTTTCTTATTTTTATACTGTAGGAATTCATAACAAAGATCTTGGGAATTCTGTTAAAGTCGACATTATTGGGAATATTGATGTGAAGAAAAATGGTTTGTTTGTTCAATCAATTACTCTATTTTCTATGAGCAGCTATGGTCTGGAGCTGGATATCATCCATACAGATTTCAAGTCTGGGTTGGAAAGTTTACTGAAGGCCAATCCTATCAGAGCTATTTTCCTTGGTGTTCGAATTGGTGACCCTACTGCTGTATGTTTGTTGCTTTATCTTGAATACAGATGATTTTGTTTTCCTGTTCAGATCCCTTGTTTCAAAATTTGAGTTGAAATTTTCGAACAATGAAACATAGATTCCTGAATTTTCAAGTTTTGCTGCAATATTACAGGTAGGTCAAGAACAGTTTTCTCCTAGTTCACCTGGATGGCCACCTTTTATGAGAGTGAATCCTATCCTAGATTGGTCTTACAGGTATGGCCTTGTTTTATTTAAAGTGGTTCTTGTTCCATTGACAATTGGTAGTGATAATCTAGGTTCAAGTTGTTCTCTTGCTCTGGATGTAACATTTGAAGTAAACTTTGAGCGCTGAGTTGTCTATGTTTCTTTGACAGAGATGTTTGGGCCTTTATTTTGATTTGCAAGGTCAACTACTGCAGTCTTTATGATCAGGGGTAATTCATCTTATATGTTGTTTGAACTTCAATATTCTTCTCAAATTTTATAGTTGGATTGGTTCATGTAGGGATAGGCTTCAATACATTATGTTACAAGTCCGTTGCTGATTGATAATGGGGAATGTGCTCCCACTTGCATGCTAACCTAATCCTGCTTGTTAAATGATGATTCAACCAACGAATTGGATTTTACTTTCCACAGGTACACTTCAATAGGAAGTATACATGACACTGTGCCAAATTCACAGCTTTGTATCAATGATTCCTCCAAATGTAGAGAAAACTTCAAGCCTGCATATTTACTTTCTGATGGTAGATTAGAAAGAGCAGGAAGAGTAAAAAAGTCTTCTCCTCCCATCACCAGACATAATCCTCTTGTTGAACAAGACAGTATAGGTTCCCAGGGGAGCTGCACGCCCACTGCCTCAGTTATTGCTGTAGGGGATGAGATTCTGTAAGTCTGTCGTTGGCATCATTCATCTTCTTTCCTATACTAGATTCTGCTCTTCTGTCTTCTGTTTGTTTTCCCTTCATATTTTTGCTATTGGCATTTTGGAAGCATTCGATATGCCATTAAGGATAAAATGTTTTCTAAATTTTAATAATTTTGTTTTCCTGTTTTAATTTTGCTAGTTTGTTTTTTCAAAAAATTCTCTTAGTAGAAATATGACAAAAAACACCTACTTTTTAGTACTGTAGAAAATTCCAGTTTATTCCTTTGAATCAGATTATATTACTACAATTTTTATAGGTGGACTTCACTAAGAGGAAACCTTAACTACACGATTGTGATAAAAAGAGATCATTGAGATGATTGACAAAAATTATTTTTCTTCTAGTCCTTAACAAAGTTGATAGGAAGGATGCAACTTGAAACCTTCCCCAGTAATACTAGAACTGAAGTAGAAATAATTGAAGCAAGAGGTTTGAACTTAAAAGAAGAGAGGTAAATCGGAGGACTGAATAGGGTTATCCATGCAATATGAAGACGTGACTAGCCTCTCAACATACTCATCTGATAAATGGTTGAAAATTTTTTCTTTTCGATTGTAATATTCTTTAAATTTTTGAACTATGTTTTATTAGGTCTTTAGGATTTTGTGTGCCAGCAGTTGTAGTAATAGGTTGAGAAACAACGTTTTATCTTTATGAAAATTTAGATTTTCACAGGTGTGATTGAAACAGAATAAAATGTTCTCCATTTGTTATATTAAATGTGACATTTGACGTTATACATGTTCACATATGGAAGTTATAAACAATGAAAACCTGGATACCCAATTTGTCAAACTTAATAAGCCAAAATGTAAGGGGGCTCATGTGCGGAATAAGTTTTGTATTGCAGGCACTCTCACATGCCTCCAAGCATTTGTTTATGTTTCCTTCTGTCAATGATGAAGTTTTCATTACTCTTTTATATGTTCCATAGCTCAGGTCTGGCACTGTTGAGGATCACTTGGGACCTTCATTATGTGGAAAACTCCGTTTGATCGGTTGGTCAGTATCACAAATTGCAGTTGTGCGTAATGATGTGAGTTCCATGTACCAAAATTATCCTTACTGCATAGTTGAACTCAAAATGCTTTAAAGTGGTTACCTATTTGTGTGCCACTCTTAGATGCCGTATCTGATACTCGAAGTTAAAGATTGCTTATAGATTCTACGATTTGTTCATAGCTTCTTTTTATCACTCTAATGGTTGAGTTCAGTATCCTCATTATATTAATGGTTGAGTTCAGTATCCTCATTATATTCATTGTTTGGAACTTGTTCTTTTCATCAGATAGATTCTGTGGCTGAAGAAGTTGAGCGGAGAATATCTACCAATGACATGGTAAAGCTGCATATTATGTTTATTAGACTTTTTGTGGAGCTGTGAATTTATCCAATGCAACTAAGGTGTTCAATGCTTCTATTTTGCTCACTCATATTGTTTGTTTGTACTTTGATGTTATTAGGTATTCATATATGGAGGGGTGGGCCCATTACACTGTGATGTAACCTTGGCAGGAGTGGCTAAGGCTTTTGGTGTTCGCCTGGTGCGTTGTTATTACACGAAGTTTTCCTGTTCTATTTTTCTCAAAATGTCTCATTCTTTCAGAAATTTACATTCTTTCACTTTTTTTTTTTACAAGAGAGACAAAGAAAATAACATGCCTATCAGAACTTGAGATAACTAATAAACCCACTAATCCATAAGCTTCTGCCAACAGTTGGTTTTTATAGATATGTAGGTATAGGCTTCTAGCTATTCAATTTAAACTTGTTTTGTTGCTCGATACTGCACTAATTTTGCCTGTTTAACTTTGTTCAATGAAGGCTCCTGATGAAGAGTTTGAAGAGTATCTACGGCATATTATTGGCGAACATTGCACTGGCGATCGAAATGAGGTAATACATTTATTTTCATTGATTTACACATTTGGCATTAGTTATTAGAAGAAATGGAAGTAATAGTTGCTGCATTCAATGCTCAGGACCATAAATTTATGGGTGTTTGAGAATTCAAAATTTGTGCTCTTCTGAAGGTTATTTGATGTCTTTGATACATTTATTTAAAAATGGATCCAATTACAGTAGTGCATAATTTTGAAGTTATGATGACTTTATTTTGATATTGGTCATATGGTATTTGATGTGGGCATATTTTCCTTGTCTTTTTGTGCTAATTGATGCATTAACTTTGCAACCTCATAAACTTCAACATATACAACGAACGAATATTTTTATGTAAAAGGTTCACACAACTTGAAATTTGATCTCATTTTCTGTTCCCTTTTACAGATGGCTCTTTTACCTGAAGGTGTCACCGAGTTATTGCATCATGATAAACTACCTGTTCCTTTGGTATGTTTGTGGAAGCTGTTTGGATAATTTTTTTGTTTGTCCTTTTAAGCAATCCATTCAATTTGGTATATTTGATAGGGAGGAGTATTAGTTCCTCTAAAGTGAATATTTCTTTGCAGATCAAGTGCCGGAATGTAGTTGTTCTTTCATCAACGACTAATGCTGAACTAGACAAGGAATGGGGATGTTTGACTGAGTTAACAAATTCTTGTGGCCCTTTAGCAGTCATGGAACCACTTGTATCAAAGTGCTTGAAGACTTATCTATCAGATGTATGTACGGAATTTAAATTCTGATTTTGTCCGTCTTGTTAACTGCATTCACCTCCGGTACTGAAGCTTCTTTCTCAAAGGGTTCCTTTAATACTCCTGCATCACAAAATTGTCTTCACAGAAAGTTGCTTAGTTCTTCAACATGTTTGCAACAGATATGTGATTACTATAAGTATCTGAATAGGAGATAGTCTAGAGGTCTATTAACTTGCTCTCGTGTCTTTAAGATTCAGGATTGAAAGAAAACCTTTTTGTTATTTTCTGTTCCATATTGCTGACATGCTTTTTTTTTTTTAATCTAAAGTGAATTGAAAGAAAGCATATCAATGGAGAAAGACTATTGACATAGGCCAATTTTCTTCATTTGAGCTTTGGTATCTTTACTAGCATTGTAGCTTCACACTATTGTTATGGATTTACAAAATGCAGGTACAAGTTGGTCAACCACTATCAAAACTTTGTTTTGAGTTCCCTGATCTTAATATTGGTAAGATCCTAAGAGCTAGTTTGGTTGTTTTGAGATATAAAATTCATATTTTCCTTACCATTAGTTTGATTTGTGCAATATCAAGGCTGTTATCGCGAATCAAGACATGGACCTCTCATAATTAGTATTGAAGGGAAGGTAATTTATTCGTTAAGAGGAATACTTTGGCTTGTTAAATCCCTTTAAACCTTCCCCTCACTTTTGGAACTTCAAAAACTGGTTGCAGGAGCAACAGCGGATTGAAACAGCTGCAATGGCATTGTCCAAGAAGTTCCATCCCGGGGCATTTTCTGACATTAACTGAGTCTGAACTTCTGCTCATACTTGGAATTGTACGGGATATCTTCAAGCCTTTTGATCCTCACAAGTTAACTTGCAATTTAGATGTTAATTAGAAAGCTGCTGCATATATAGAACAATCAATTGTTATCCCTATTAAGTATACAATAAATGACTGGGATTCAGGGAGTGTAATTGAGAAAGATGTGACTGAAAAGAGGCAAAGGTCCTGAAGTTTTAAGGTAGGTAGAGTTGTTATGACCAACAACTAACTGGTCAAAACAGGACCTTTTGTTAGTCATGTATTAGCTAGCAATTGATTGTAGTTAAATGATTGTCAAAGCCTAGTCTTACCCAAGTTTTTTATGTCTCTCTGATTTGGAACAGCCTTAAAGTGCATTATTATTTTTCCATTCATTATCTCAATTTATTTGAGTGTTATAATGTTAAATAACAGTTTTAATATCTTTGTATCATTTATATTCTAGGAAGAAAGGAAGTTCACATAAAGTTGAATGTCACCATTGGAGACACCTGCTTGCTCTATACAAGTTTATATCAAGAGAATTTAAGGGCGTTAAGTGTAAAGAAATCCTTACATGACTTCTTGGTGAAGGATCTGAAGAGTGTCCAACCAAGACTTATAGAAGTAAGGTGAATAGGGACAAGCCCCACCAGTTCAATCGTAATACTCGGTCTGGAAATTATAGGAATTATCAAGACAATATCTCACTAGCAGTGGCTAGGTCTACTATCAAGTATCTCATATTAGCAAATTGAGTATCATAAAATAACTCTCATTATCATGGCAAGAAGGCCCAAGTAAGTCCAATTTTTAATAGTATATACATGTAAAGAATAGTTATAGTAATCTTCTTATATGCACGTATGTTTAATAAATATACTTACATATAAGAATTTTGCTATAACTATTCTTATAAATATGATGAATTTCTTATAAATGCATATGAAAAGTAATTACATGCCATGCTTTAATTTTTATAATGTTAATATGTTTATATTATATTTATTTGTTTATAATGGTAAAAAAATAAGCAAATTTATATGGTAATTTGATTTTATGAGTGCATTTAGTTTATATAAAATTAAATTATGCATTTAGTTTATATAAAATTAAATTATGTATCGATTTTCAAATTTTTATTTTAAATATATAATTTAATGTAAATTATATTATTTTTATTTTAAATTTTTATTTTGAATAAATAAAATGTCAAAAATATAATACATTGTATTATGAATCTTCTTTCAATATATTTCTCTTATGTTTATGAAACAGAAAAATCAACAGTAATTTAATACCTAATTATTTTTAATTCAATTTTACAAAAACATTTATACCTTAATTTTATAAATATGCTTCTTTAAAACATTTATATAAACATTAGTCTTGTCTAAAGTTACGTTTAGTTGAACGTAAGGTTTTTAATGAAATGTAATTAAATAGTTTTCAATGGAATGAAATGTAAATGGATGGAATATTAGAAAATTGTTGTTTGGGAGGGATAAAATAGCTCATAATGTAATATAGTGAAATATTATTTAAAAAAATAGTTCATAATGTAATATAGTGAAATATTGTTTATCATTTTATATTTCATTCTAAACCCCCCAAATCGGTGAAAACTTATTTTTACTGTTTATAATAAAATGAGATATAATGTGAAACTCTACTATCAAATTATAGAATAAAATTAGATTACATTCAATTTTATTAATAACTATCCAATTAAACATGTGTGAATAAAAATCTTAAAAACAGGAGAGCTCTGCAATGCGAAATCTCATCTATAAACCAGAACGTCTTGATGGGCCCTACCCATCACAGATGGAGCAATTATCATCATAGCTCGGTGAGGAATGTTACAGTCGGGATTTCATTCTAAATCTCTCAAATCGGTGATAACTTATTTTTACTATTTATAATAAAATGAGATATAATGTAAAACTCTACTATCAAATTATAGAATAAAATTATATTACATTCAATTTTATTAATAACTATCCAATTAAACATGTGTGAATATAAATCTTAAAAGCAGGAGAGCTCCGCAACGTGAAATCTCACCTATAAACCAGAACATTTTGATGGGTCCTACCCATCACAGATGGAGTAATTATCATCATAGCTCAGTGAGGAATGCTACAGGCGAATTTGATTCTAAACATCTCAAATCGGTGATAACTTATTTTTACTGTTTACAATAAAATAAGATATAATGTAAAACTCTACTATCAAATTATAGAATAAAAAATCTTTACAATAGGAGAGCTTCGCGTCGCGAAATCTCACCTATAAACCAAAACATCTTGATGGGCCCTACCCATCACAGATGGAGCAATTATCATCATAGCTCCATGAGGAATGCTACGCAAATTTTATTGCACCAATGCTTATCCGCAAATTCTATTACACTGCTCCTCTGCAGCTTTTTGAAACTCGTCATCAAAGAGTCGAGGACTGTTTCCAGCAATGACAACTTCCTCAACATTCTCAACCGCGAGAAGTCTTTCGGTGCTCTTGTGAAATTTGTATTCTCCCAACTTAACTTGCAAGCAATTATTTGATAAATTTAATTTTATACAAGCAAAGCATTAATTACATGATTTTTAACATAGATATTTCATAATGTAAGATATAAAATACATACTTTAAAATCTTGGTGAAGTCAAACATGTTGTAAACCTTTAAAATAAATTGATTAATCTCCTTTCACTGCTTTTCGTTTACATAATTTTTAATTGATTCATCTATTAATCGTAATTTTTAATGAGTAGGATAAAGAAACAATTTATATTCTTTATAATTTTATATGATAAATACATCACATAGTCAAATAAATAGTCATAATTGTTTATCTATTTAGTTATTAAATTTAACTTAAACATAAATAATTATTTAGCATAATATTAGATTGCATTATGACATTCTCCCACTTGACTTAATCATAAGATAACCGTAAAATTAAATAGTATAAATTTAAATGTATGAAAATAAATAAAAAAGTTCAACATAAGTAACTTTATATGATGAAATAACAAGTGTGAGTTATGGTGGTTTTATATTATTTATGCATACTTATTTTCGTATATTATGGTGGTTTTATGTTATTTAAGCAATATACTTCTTATAGTTTTTATTGGATATTAGAATAGGAGTGGTGGCTTTAACTTCTGATGATAGAAGAAAGGCTAGTCCGTCGGTGAGTTTTGGGTCTAGGAGAAGAGAAGATGTTGATAGAATATAAATAGGTCCTTGGAACATCGAAACACTTACAAGAAAGTCTTTAGAATTAGTAAAAATTTTAGACAAATATAAGATTCATATAACGTGCATTTAGGAGACAAAGTGAATGGAGGCTAAAGGAAAAGAGATCAATGGGTTCAACCTTTGGTATTCAGGGTGTTCAAGACAACAGAATGGGGTAGAAATCTTTGTTGTCAAAGAAATCATATATCATGTTGTAGGGGTAAAGAAGACTAATGATAGGATTATGTCTTCAAAGCTTACAGTGAAAGGTGTTGCTTGCAATGTGGTATATGCTTATGCACATCAAGTAAGGTTAGCCGAACAACTTAAATGCCAATTTTGGGAAGAGCTAGATGAGATAATTAAGCAGATCCCTCTTAATGAGAGAGTTATTATAGAATAAGAATTTAATGGTCATATATGGGAAACCAAGGATGGATATTTATGGACTTGTGGAAGTTTCGAGTGCGGTGATAAAAAAGATAATGAGACTACTTTATTGGATCTTGTGGTAGCATTTGAGTTGGTGATAACCAACTCTTTTTTTTAAGAAAAATAAGAAGCACTTGGTGACTTTTAAGAGCGGAACCATGAAAACTCAAATTGATTACTTCCTCGTAAGGCAGAGAGATCTACTCAGTTGCAAGGATTGTAAGAACACACCTAATACTTACTTGTTAACTTATCATAATTTATTAGTTTTGGATCTTATAATTAATGGAGGAAGAAGAGAAGCCTTAGGAGATGTAACAGAGTCAAATGATGGAATCTGAAAGGGGATACAGTGGAACACCTTAGGTATAAAGTAATATATAGAGAACAATGGAAATTAGAAGGAGATGTTAACTAGATGTCGGAAAGAGTAGTAACTCTTTTAAGGAATACAACTAAAGAAATCTTGGGCATTTCTAAAGGGCTTAAGGGGTAGTAAGATGGAGTCTTGATGGTGAAATGAAGATGTATGAGAAAATGTTAAGATAAAAAAGGGTGTCTATAAAGCTCTATTGGATAACACTACAACGGTAGAGACAGTATTTAAAAGATAAAGTTACAAACTAATAAAGAAAGAGGTGAAGAAGACAGTATCAGAAGCTAAAAACAAAGCTTATGAGAAATATTTTTAAGTTGGCCGAATCTAAGGAACAGAAGTGAGAAACTTAGAAAAAGTTTTTTGTATGAAAGATGAAGTAGGGCAAGTGCTCGTGGCTGAAAATGACATCAAAAGATGATGAAAGAGATACTTCTATAGCCTTTTTAATGAAGGCATACAGGACAATATCTCTTTAGGTGTCTTAACCTATTTGATAGGTATTGAAACTTTACTTGTTGTCGGCAGATTACAAGGAAAAAATTAAAAGAACTTTGAGGGAGATAAAAGTGAAAGGGAAGTAAGACCTGAGTAGATATAGGTTCTTACTTAGTTAGCTAAGTTTTTTAATGTGGTCTTTAAGTCTAATAAAATGTCAAATGAGTGGAGATGTAGTATGCTAATGCCTCTGTACATGAACAAAGGGGACATCCAAAATTATAATAATTATACAGGCATCAAATTACTTTGTCACATCATGAAGTTAAAGGAGAAGTTGATTGAGAAGAGAGTAAGATTAGATCAATCATGTTCTATAGGGTGGAATATTGGCCCGTCAAACAGATGCGTAGTCATAAGCTAATGGTAGCGGAGATAAGGATGCTCCATTATATATGCAACCTTACTAAAATAGAGAAGGTCATGAATGTAATGGTAAGAGACAAATTAAAGGTGACTAATATTAATGAAAATAAAAAAGAGACAAGGCTTAAGTGGTTCAAACATATTAAGAGGAGACATCAAAATGCTTTAATAAGAAGATGTCAAAAAATTGTACTTAGAGACTATAAGAGGAAGAAAAAAAGGAAGGCCTAAAAAGAAATAGGGAAGGTGATCAAGAATGCTAATCTTGTTGAAACTTACAGAGGACGTGTCCCTTGATAGAAAACTTTAGCTTACAAGGATACGGATAAATGATCTCACACAGAGAGATTATTGTTGTTCTCATAGGTCTTTTAAACATTTTCCTTCAAGTCTTATGTATTGTATTTAGCCTAAATATTTAATATGTAGTACTTCCCTCTTAGTTATTTGCTTAAACATTTCCTTACTTAACCTAAATATTTTCTTATATTGACTTGTTTGACTGTTTTATTTACTTGTCATCTTACTTGTGTATATTTATTTACTTATTTTATCTTTTATCTTTTACTCTTTGCTTTGTTCTATTTTTATTGTATTATTTATTGTATTACTTTTTATTATTTTTTATTTATTTATTATTTTATGTCTATTTTATTTTTATTTTTATTTTTAATTATTTTAATATTTATATTTTTGTTTCTTTCTTTATATAGGTCTTACAATAATCTCTTTATCAGTTAGGGGTAAGATTGAGTATTATTGGACCTCGCTAGATCTCATGTATAATGAGACTTTCTTTGAGTTCTTGTTGTGGTTATTACTTACTTCAGTATATTAGAATATTTAGTATTCACCATGAAATAATGATATAAACAAATTCCATAATGGTCCACAATTATATCCTATAGACTTCAATATTAAAATATCCAAACATAAATGTGTACACTATTATAAAATAGGAAATTATTAATGCATAATTAAAAACACTTAAATTAGTTCAAAGTGCTATTATCATCATAAACAAATTTCTTTTGGCGATACAACTAAGACTTATCTATATATGTGTTTCTTAAACGCCTTTGATTGTAACCTCTTAGTTAACAGATCTGATATCATCAAATAGTGCTAATATCAATAGACACTCTTTATTTTTTAACTTCTTTATTAACAGCAAAATACTTTAAAGCATGTAGTTCTCATTCCTTACAGGTACCTTAAAATTTTTTAATAACTTTTCAATGAACTATTTCAAGATTAATTTAGTATCCACTAACATTTCGACCATAAAACTAATATCCAATCTTGTATAGGTTTGTAGATATATTAAATTGCCTACAATTAAAGCATAAAGAATTTATTCCATCTTTTTTCGTTAATTATTATGCTTTGAATATTACATAAAACTAAGTTTGTCTTTTTTTTTAATATGAATAATTCATGTTGAACATATTTCCATATCAAATCTCTATAAAACTTTTTCAATATATAAATTTTTAAGACAGTCCAAACAATATTTGTGATCTATTACAAAAAATTTCAATACCAAGTCCCAACAATCTTTGTGATCTATTATAAAAAATTTCGAATCCAATTACATAGGAACCACTCCCAAATCTTTTATTTTAAAATTCTAAAAAAGAAAATCTTTAATAAAAATCATTATCTATAAGTAAGATATCATCAACTTATAAAATTGAGAAAAAAAACTTACTTATACTAATCTTTTGGGATATATACCAATTAACAATGATTTCTTGAAAATCAAAAGACATTATAGTATTATTGAAGATACCATTGTTGAGAAGCTTATTTAAGCCTATATATTGAATTGAATTCTTAAGTTTGTATACTATTAGACCTTTTGTTTAGAAACCTTTGTATTGGTCCATAAATATTTCCTCTTTAAGATCCATATTAAAAAGGGTTATTTTCACATCTATTTGGTATAACTCTAAATCATATTAGACCGCCAATGCCAGTATATTCCTTAATGATTATTTCATACCTCTTTATAATCAACAACTCCTTTCTAATTATAATCCTTGGCAATGACTCTAGCCTTATATCATTTAACATTGTCAATTGATTTGTGTTTGATTTTGAAAACCCATTTACACCTAATTTTCTTAGAATATTTTAATAATCAAGTAAGATCTTGACCTTTGTTACCTTTCATGATTTTAATATACTTGTCAAACCCCCTATACATGTTATGAATTATAAAAATGAAACTTAATTAATTATAATATCAACGCCTAACTTTTGTAAACAAACCACATAATTATTTGTAATGGTTTAACTTTTTTTCTCTTTAGGATCTTCTCGAAGGTATTATTTCTCATGGTTTATATACAATAAGTGGTAGTGAGTTAATTCCTAGCAGGTGTGATTCGTCGCTCAAATTTTTTTAATATTGTTTAAATTTTTTATTAATTATAAAAACAATATTTGAAATGACTATGGATAAAGAAGCCTTTATAGATAAAGGCACATTTACCCTTACTTCCCAGATACTTATATTTTATCATTCATTACTATTACTTACTTCATCTTTCTTAATGAATCTAATATTTTCATTTTTCACAATTTTATGATTTAAATAATAAAACATAAATCCTTTATTTCTATGGGCAATTTATAAAGTAACTACTAATCGTTTGAGAATATAATTTTATTTCATGTGAATTATAGATCCTTGACTCTATTAGGCAACTCTAAATATATAAATGTCTCAAACTTGGTCTCTTCTACCCCTCATTTAAAAAGAGTTTTTGGAACTACTTTACTGGGGAACCTATTCAATAAATACATAGTAGTTTTAAGGCTATACATCCATAAAGATCTAAGTAATAAAGAGTTGCATATCATACTCCTAGCAATATCGATCAATGTCCTACTACACCTCTTTGTCATACTACGTTGTTAAGGTATGCCCGGTATAATATATTGGGCATATATTTTATATCTTTCTAAGAACTTTGCAAATGGATTTGAACATTGTCTTGACTCATCATATTTCTTATAATATTCACCCCTTTATCATATTTTACAATGTTCATATTTTTGTTTAATTGTCTTTTAACCTTAGTTTTGTATACCTAAAAAAAATCCACTATTTGAGATTTTTTTCTTAGGCAAATAGACAAAATCATATTGTGAGAAATCATCAATAAAGGTAATAAAATATTTTTCTACCAAAAGATATAACATAAAAAGGTCCATAACTATCAATATGCATAATCTTAAAAAGTTGAGTGTTTCTTATGATTCCCTTTTTTAATTATATTTGGTTTATGTTCCTTTTGTTGCAATCCACACATATTCCTAGGTTAGTAAAATATAGATTAAAAGAATCTCAATCTTTACCAATCTTTCTAACTTTTTTCTTACTATAAGACCCAAACTTTTATACCATACCTAAGCAAATTATTTATCGAATATATTATGTCTAATTCCAACAATACCGTGAATAATAAGCAAATACTTAATAAATTGATATTCAAGTTTTTATATCTTAGTAAGCATAACAAAAGTAATAAATATATGGTTCTTAAATAAATAAAAATACTTTTATTCATAATATTCTTTAAAAACATAAATCAAGTTCCTAGAAGTTGAAGATACATCAAGAGTTTCCAAAAGATCTAGCAAATGTCCAAAACTCAAGATTAAAAGATAAGTCCTTACACCTTTAACTAGAGCCTTCATATGATGTCCTATAAAGAGAAAATTCTCATTTGGGGTCATAATTTGGATCGTAAGAAATTCCCACTTCATACTAGAAACACTAATAGTAATACTAGTATTGAGCCATCAAGAATTAAGAGAAATTTTGGTCGGGTTGTCAAAGCTCCCAAAATAATTTTGATTATCAAAATTTTTGTAGTAGTCGTGAAATCAGGTCGAATTCCTAAAGAACTAAACACTAGCTTCTTAATTTCATTTAATAAAAGTAAATGGGGGATTTTTGATTAAATAACTGATTAACTAAAATTAATTCGAAAACAAATTAAGTCAACTGAATTTAAATATAATAAAGTCAAGATTACCAAACTCTGATTCAAGGGAAATATCTCATCTAATTGTAACATTGATCATTGGTTTAAAGAGAATATTTTCACAATTCAACCAGTTAGTACTAAACATATTAGAATAATCGCAATAAGTCTCAAATTTTTTTAAATTAATTGGTTCAAACTTAGCATCCAAACTAAAACTTATCATCCATTGACTAGATGTGATAACATTCCATATCAAATAAATGATAGCAATAAGCTCCGTGAAAAAGACTAAACCCTAAATTAAATAATCAAGATAGCTGCAACTATTCAATTTAGCATTCTTGTTTATCATAAGTTAAATATGGAAATTCATAAATAATATATTTGCTACTTGTACTAATCTTTCATGACAATTACGGATCACTGAATTCCTAGATAGTGATAGAATAATCAATATTAAATTAAATTATTAAATTAATTGAATATGAATCATTAATGAAATATGAAAACTCAAAACAAGAAATACTTGAATTAAAACATGAAATAAAAGTTTGGAACACAAAACCTCACAAGGTTACAACTAGAGTTCGAATCCCCTTGAATCAGAATGATTTAGTTTAGCCACACATGACTTTTTCTCCAATAACAAAAATAGAAGAAAGATAAAGAATTGCTAAAAAAGTCAGAAGAGAGAAACTTTTTCTGTTGTGAGGAATGTCCCTTTTATAGGGTTTTCTAATCTAATCCTAATCTAACTCTAACTTGTAAAGATGTCTATCTAAAACAAATTCAAATTCCTACATAATAAGAATAAGGCGAAGTCTTATTGTCAAACTTCAACTCTTCAAGTGATCCATTTTATCCATTGCAGCAATCTTTCCACTTCATCCAAAATTTTGTAATTATTGCCAATAATGTCTCAATTTGATGCAATCTTTACTCTTCATCTACTAAAACAAAACAAACATTAATTTTAATATTTAAGCACAAAAATAAATTCAGAACAAAGGAGATAATATCAAATAATACATCAAGATGAGATCTTATCAAATTTTCCCATACCGGACTCATGCTTGTCCTCAAGCATACATCAATTCAATACATTAATCATCTTCATAACAACCTCTTATCTCCTTTCATGTTATCCAGAAATTTCCAAAAGCTAATTCACATTTAAGAGTTAAGATAAAATAACGATGAAAAGAACAAGCACTCATAGAACACATTGTTGAAACATAGTATCTCATCTATTCCATCAAAATCAAATGAAACACTTGACACCCTCACAAGGATTTCACTCTATACACTCAAAGTATTTAGGATTCATTAAGCTCTCAAATCAAAACATAGCAAGTTATTTCCATAAGCTTGCTAAAGAATCATATCTCCACCACTAAACAAAATGAACCTAATGTATAAATCAAAGGGATTTTCTAAGGGTTGTAACATGGCTTAGTTAAGTTATGATAAAAAGAAGCTTTTTGGCTAAATAAATTGAAGGAAACCGTAAAAACTTATCCACACAAGTTTTAAATTAAATTAATCCAAAATTCAATTGATTCAAATAATATCTCTTTTAATCACTTTTTTTTCTTTTCTTCCTTTTCTTCTCCTTTTTTTTAAGAACAATAACAAAGAGGGGTTTTTTTGTTTTTTGTTTTACTTCTCCCCCATTCTATAACAAAACAATGCAACTTGAATCTTCTAATTTACTTTTCACGCAAATAGCCAAAATCTAATGCAAATAAGCTCAATACAATTCCCTCAATTTAAAGGTTCAAAATTATTAAGGATATCAACAACAAAAAGGATAATTTGGCTTGTAACAAGGTTATTATGTAAGAAAGGGAAGGCTAAGGCTCAAATTGGTTTTCTAAAGGTAAAATGTAAGGTAGGCTTATTTAGGTAAAAAATGGTTATCATAAATACCCTCATCATCTTTATATACAAATTCATTAAAAATATGGTCTCAACACATATTCAAAAAAAGTTCTAGCATAAACAAGCTATGTTTGATAACACACAACAAATAAACAGTGGCAACACTAGTAGCTATAAGAAGGAACAAGACGATGGCTCTACCAGTTCTTAGTCAACTGTGGATGTTACTGCATGAGTGGAGGACTGGTTTGGCTGGTGGAGTGCGCTGTGTGCGTCCAAAGGTGGCATGACTGAAGCGTTTCCACTCATGCTTGGGTTGGTGTTGTGTGGATAAAATGTGGCTGTTAGTCGATGGATTGCATCTGACGTTGTTGGTGAAGCTATGTGCAGTCTACGTCTTTGACTGCTGGAGGAGATGAAACTAAAGATTGCTTGGGTTGGTGGTGTGTTGTTGATGGCTGCGTGGGTATGGCTTAGTTTGTAGTGGAGCTACCGTGGAGACACCCCAAGTCCATTGGAGCTGCTGGTGGCACGTTGGGTGGCTTGCAGTCTACGTGGGTGGAGGGCTACGATTTGCTTATAATTTTGCTGCAAAGAGGAAACAAACAGATGAAGGTTTTTTTATTAATAAGTAAATAAAAAATCATTAAAGTAAAAAATATTTAAGTAAATAAATAAATTAAATAATTAAATGAGAGATTAAAAATTTTAAGTTTCTTTTTTTTAGAAAACTAAATAATATGAGGCGAGATCTCGCCTTATGTAATTTAGTGTGAGATCTCACCTTATGAGATTTGGTAGATTGGAATTTAAGGTCTTTACTCCAGAACACTAAATTACATAAGGCAAGATCTCACCTTATAATATTTAATAGTCTGAAATTTTAAGATCTACCCTCTCTTTTTTTAAGCTAATAAATTTATGTTACAAAAACAAACAAAAGCATCAAACAAAATAAAGTAAAAATATCATATTTTGGGTTACCTCACAAAAAGTGCACTTGTTTAATGTCATTATGCTCGACGTGGCCAGTTCTTGCCAAACTTCTATGTATTGCAATTAGGGATGACAATGGGTAGGGTTCGGTTCGGGTATTACTCTACCCATATCCATATCCATATCCATTTTTTATGACTCAATCTATTATCCATTTAAAATCCATCAGTTTTAACAATTTACTACCCATATCCAAATCCATTGGATTATTCAGGTTTTTGGATATCCATCAGGTTGTATAGCACATAAAAATATAACTTCTAAATAGAAAATATAAAGAGCAGATTTTTGTGAACGGTCCAAATCAAAATTACTTTAATAATAAGTCAAGATTTTGATTTGTGTCTTAAAAAATCATAAAATTGGAATAATAAAAATCATAATGCCTAGTGCAAAAACAACATATATTTTTCACAATCAAGAACTGGAACAAAGACAAAAATCCATAGCTTTAAAATGTCTTTGTGTGAACTCCACAGCATTCAAAACTCCATCTCCATATCATTTGCATTATTAACATCCTATAAGAAAATAAAATATGTTAACAAATAGAGTCAAATTATAAGTTAATTTAATATTTTAAGTAAAAATGAATAGATGATGAGAAATAAAATGAATCACCAAATCAATCACTTCACCTGGTTCCTCTTCGCTTGTATTAGTATCATCAAAGATCGAAGCAATCATGTATGAACTTTGTAAAGCAGAATCTGTGAGGAGGATTCAATATGAAAATTGTACGGGTAAGAAGTTTCAAATACAAATGTTGCAAATATTAATAAGGACATATATATTACTTGAATAATCTCCAAGCATCCAATTTTGCAAGCACATCAATGCTTCAACAGTACTAGCATGAAGTCTTGAGCGATGTGGACTAAGAACCCTACAACCCATGCTAAATGCACTTTCTAAAGCAACTGTAGAAACAAGTATTGATAAAATATCTCAGGCAATCATCCTCAGTATTGGATACTTGAATTCTTGCTTCCAGTAAGCTAAAATGTCAAAATAGTTATTTTCAAGCATTGTATCTTCCTCCAAATAATGGTCCAATTCAGATCTTAAGTTTACCCTTCTTTTCTTTGATTTCTTATACATGGAAAACATTATCGCTATCTCCACAATCTGCTTAATGTTTTCCAAGATGGGAAGCCTCATATGAAGACGATGAAACAACTGAATTAGTACATGTTGTAAAGTTCCCTATGTCTATAGTATGTTTGTCTTGATATTCTAACAATAGTTCATAAAGCAAGCTCTTCACCCTCTCAATCTCAATATTAGCTTTACTTCTATAAATGTCACTAAAATAGAACTCAACACAATTTATCTTATTTTTTGGGTCCAAAACAAAAGCAATAACTAGTATTCCATTCACAAAAACCAATATTCATCGTACTTGTTGACTATATTTAGTGCCATAGTTCTAACAATATCACAATAGGACGACTTGCACTTAAATAACTTCAACTTTATGTCACAATCATATCGAAAGAACAAGTTCTCTATGGGGTATTTTCTACCAGAAAAAAGCTCTGTTATCTTATAAAATACTCTCAATTTGTCACAAATAATGTTTGCCAACTTCCAATCTTCATCATTAGGCAAAGTAAACTTAAGTCGACTATTCAAACATTCCAACCTCTTGAAAACACCTTCGTATGGAAAAGCTGAATTCCACCTTGTCTTACAATCAAGAATTAACTTTTTAGATGATTAAACTTTCAAAAACTTGGTTGCATCCTCAAACTTCTCTATCCTTTTAGGAGTTGATGCCCAAAATAAAATACAATCA
>JANZXP010000005.1:40608428-40631915 GCA_027576715.1 Erythroxylum flavicans
TATTCACTACTGCATGAGCATGAGATGTGGTAATTTACCACATCTGGACCCGTTTCTTGGGTCCGACCCGTTCTCTGAAAACGGGATGTTACAGTTTTTCTATATGGATACCAATAAGTGGCATGCCTACAAAATGAAAATATATTATACATACTTCAAGTAGTCTCTTACACTTTCAACTTTTGGAATAGTTGTCTCAATGTTAACGACAATAATTGTCTGTATAAGCATCATACTTAATATTTTAGAACATTATCATACCTTATGGTATGAATTCTCTCCTTCACTACTCGTATCCATAAGCGCAAAGGGTTGATCCTCTAATAGTGCCAGGTCAAGTTTCAAAAATACCTAAGTTAAAATTGACTTGTTCGCTCTTTTCAATGAAACTCAAACCATGAAAAATAGTAACGTATAAAGCTTATGAGTAAAGAAAAAAATAAAAGTTATACATAAATGCTCATATTATAAATAATGTCATTTTAGAATTCAAAATAAACAATTAAAAGTACATTATAGTTCCTGTATAAGTTGATAGTACAATACACAGTCACAATTTAAATACAAATTACAATAAGTTATAAGTAAATAAATATTCTTAATCAAACACATAGTTATTCTTTAGATATGCAAATATATTTAACTAAAAAATATCAATTCTCAAATTGTGTTTGCTCTCTTATGTAATAACTTAACTCAAATTTAGGTGAATCATATGGCTATCAAATAGTAAAGAACAACTTATCACTTGCTTTACTCATAGGCATTTCACTAAATGATATGGAAAATGTCATTTTTATTTATTTATACATGTCATCATCATAGTTTGGCCATTTTGATAACTGACAAATGATAAATACAAAATTTATACATAAATAATAAATCTTGCTTTAATATTATTTATTTATAAAACAATAATTTAAAAACTTGATAAATACAATTAAAAATATTCCCCCTAGATGTCAAATTTCTTATTTCATGAATTACTAAATTACTAAAAAATATTTATAAAATTTTCTCATATAATTTGATCCATGTTTAAAGGGTGAACTATATAGTTTAGTTTGCAAGTACCTTAAATGTAAATGAAAATTTACCCAAAATTCTTAAGCAAAATTAGAAATTTACGATGAATGTTAGCTTTTGAAATTCAAAGTGAAATATTAGCTATAATAGAATTTTTAATTCATTATGAGTGACAAAACTATACATTTATAAGTAGGAACAAAGTTATAAATTTACAAGCTGGAGTAAAGTTGTAAATACTAAGAAGTGGCAAAATTGTAAATATTCAATAAAGTCAAAATTGTAATTATTCTACAGTGGAAAATTTTTAAAACTCAATAGATGTAAAATTATAAATATGTAGGCTCAGGATAACTTATAATTATTCAAGAAAGGGCAGAACTATAATTTTATAAAAATTATCTTCAACCTTCATAACTTGACCCAAAGAGAATAGTCATTTATTAAGTAGATTCTATGATTTAGAGGGGCTTTGCTCCCTTTTTCAAAAACCAAGAGATTTATGTCATCAATTTGAAAAAAAAAATCCATAAAAGAGATAAAAAAATAAGAAGCTTTTGTAATAATAGTATTGTTAGATCCTTGACTTTTTGTTCGGTTGTTACTTTCACTTCACACTTCTTTGGAAGTGACCTAAGCAAATTTCTTACCATTTTAATATTAGTATAGGTCTTTTCAAGACCTTCGAGAACATTAATAATATTAATAAACCTAATATGCATACCACAAATGCATTTATCATGTTTCATTTGGAATAATTCATATTGGTAAGTTAGTATGCTAACTTTGCTTTCTTTAACTTAATTTGTTCCTTCATGAGTCAATTCTAGTGTATGCCAAATTTGTGTGTAGTTTCACACATAGATACTTTATTGGATTCATTTATCCCCAATGCACAAAAAAAGGATAACTTTAGTACTTAAAGTGATTAATCTTTTGTCATGGGGATCTTATTCCTGTTTCAACTTGGAAACTTTTTTATTATCTATAATTTTAATGGGAATGTATTGATCACATGAAACAATTTCTCATAAATTGATGTTTTCCATCATCAAGAAAATTTTTATTCTTATTTTTCAATAAAGCTAGTCATTTCTATCAGAGAAATGGGCTCTAATAATATTTTGACCCTCTTGGTTAAAGCATGACAACGATGCTTCTAAATGTGCCATTTTGACCTTTGCTATAGGATTTTATTTGAAATGCTAACATACAGACCTGTTATTATACCATTTATTAGTCCCTAATGACACCCAAGAAGGGAGGTGAATTGAGTATATATAAAATGTTAACAATTTTCCAAATAAAGTACTCAATTAACAACAATCAATATAAATAAGAATACGGCAATTACTTAATGTAAATTAATTAGCCAATTAAATAATAGTTTAAAAAGGATAGGGAAAAGAGAGAATACAAACTGATTTATAGTGATTAGACAAACAAGTCTTACTTACGTCCATTCCTAAGACTACTATTGGAATTCTTCTACAATTCTTCTTACAAAGCGAAGAGTACCTTTGTACAATCTTTCTCTTCTTATAATCTTCTTCCAAGATGAAGAAGAACCTAATTCCCACTTAGATCACCCCCAAGGACAATATTCTACATCCTAAAAGAGTATTACAACTAAAAACTCTCTCACTTTATCACTTGATAACTCCAAAACAACTCACTCACACAAATATGATAACTCGAGTAATTGAAAATTTCTTTAAAATGTGTGTATAAATAGCCAAAACTTTTTTATGCTAAAACTAACGAGAAAACACCTATTTATAGTGTTTTGGGACTCAAAATAGTCGTTGGAACCAAGTACTATTATAATGGCTATATTTGACGCAATAGTCGACAATTGTAGTATACTGGTCAATTAGTATACATTTACTGCATTAGATTCACTAATCGTTAAACACTGGTGGACCAATATCCTATACTAATTGTCCAATATGACAAACTGGTCAACCAATACATCAACTAATGTTACAAAAAAATTTCAATACTTCAAATTTAACAATGTTAACCTATATTGGTCGACCACTATCTCATATAGATTGACCAATCTACCCAAAATATATGATTTTAACAACTTCAAGTGCTAAAAAACAATTTGTTTAATCTAAAAATGATTAAAGCAGTTCTCCAAATATTCTCCAAAAATCATTTAAAATATTAAAAGGCTTTATATTAAAATTAAAAGCTCCAATGTGAATATAGAGACCCATGCCCAGTGAGCCTTTTGGATCATCAAATTAAGAAAATGAGCTTACAAATAATAACAATATGTGAAATGACCTTAATAAGTCTTGATCTTATTTTGATCTTTATTTTATCGATTGCAAATCTCAACTTCTCTTTATCAACTTCATACACTATCTTCTTAAGTTTAAGGCTTCATTTTGTTCTAATATTGTTTTTTATCAAAATAATAAACATGTTAGTAGTAATTATGCTTTGTTAACATCAAAACATTAATTGGAACATTCTTTGGTTGAAAAGAGATGTTTGGTGTTAGAGAGTGCTTTCACAATTGTTTATGGTTTCACTCTTAATATTCTCATCCTACCTTTGTTAGGAAAGGACAAGATCTTATCGCAAATAAAATTTTTTATAATTATATGGATGTCAATATTATTTTAATCTATAATATTGAGTAATCATTGAACATAGTAATGCATAAATACCAATTACATCGAAGATTTAGTATTTAATATTAGTCATTATTTGTCAAATATCTTATATTTAACATTAAAGTTTCTCAAATTTAACAATTAATCCTAACTTATTAAATTGGCTTTTTTTCCTCTTTAGTAGTTCTTTATTGTCTATTAGGTTCTTAAAATATGCTAATAGTATATATAAATTATAATCTTAAATTATATTTAAGATTAGATAAATTAAATTTGTTTAGTTTGTCTTTAGTTTTATAATTAAATAATATATACATAAATCAAAATTGATGTCTAGCAATATATCATGACCATCTAATTAAGAATGTCAGAGTAGTTTTAACTAACTTTTTTATGCATGATTTTTGTATAATTCAATCATTTCATCATACACTGTTTCAATTAGTTATAAAGTATGAAGTTAATATCTAATTTATTTTAATCTAATCATATTAGTTCTCCATTTTTATTAATCAATTCTTTTAATGACATTTAGAAACTATATTTAAAGTGTCATTCTATCATAGTCAAGAATTTCTCATATCAACTATAATCAAGAATAACTGAATATTCTCCCTAATTATTTCAAGGTGAAGAATCTTATATTAATCATTAAGCTATCTTCATATAATTCATGTCATATCTAAATGACTACTAATTGAGCTACACTAGACTAAGTCCTAAATAGTATCAAGACATAACAATTTCTGTGATTCAAGTTAAATGGTTACTTATACAATCATCACAATGAACATTTTCATTGACACACAAGTAATGTTCCTTATGAAAATTTCATTTTGAATCAGTTTAATGAACATGTCCTCTAACAAGTACCTACATATTTATTTAAGTACCTCCATGTTTTAGTGTATAAGATTGACTTTTTCTTATAAGGAAGAAATAAAAAAACACATGTTAGTCTTTCCATTATATTAATGTTTAGTCTTAATTGAACAATAAATATGACCGAGTTAGGGATACAACATAAATAAAATATAAATCTTATAATTAAGATCTTATCATAATTTTATGGATAAAAATATGAAGTTCCCTTCTAATTTAGAAACATGAAAAACCTTAATTTCTAAAGATAAGGAGAAAAAAATGGAGTCAAAACATTCTATAAAAATTTCCTTATATTTTTTAATTCTATAAAAATTTCCTTGTATTTTTTTATTTTCTAGAAAACTTATTACTCTTAGACTTTGGTTACAAAATAACGATGAAATGTCTATGACATTAGCTTTACATATGGACCAACCAAAGGTTACTTATATGACTATTCAATCCAACTCTTAAATTTGAATTGAATTAATTAAATTCAATGTCATTTTTTTCTAAAAAATAAAATTTGGGTCTGGCTTGCGACACATTAACATCCCTATATTCCTTCCTACCGAAATAACTTTACACATGTTCTTGAACTTTTTAATACCATATAGTCGATGAAACACCCTTAAATTTTATTAATCCATAATTCCCAATGCATTTCTTCAAACAGTTGGCGTGCATTTTGGGTTTTGACACTTTTCATTTAACAGTGCATTGGCGTGCAAGTGGAGAGTCTATGCTTCCCTCCTTTTGCTCGTCTTGTAAGACTCGTTTATAGGTATGTTCGGCGTAAGATGCAGGTCATGACAACAGCAACTTGACTTCGTTCAGAAGAAGAATAAAAAGAAGACAAAGTATAGTTTGAGGGACAATTCGTCTTCTCTCATTAAAATAAAATTTCCAAATTTTTTAAATTTATAAGTTACATGTGTGATTTTTTCTTTAAATTTAAAGGAATAATTTGATGAAAAATGAAATTGAGCAATGTTTAATAAATATGTTATTAAAGAGAACAAAAGAACCTTTTTTTTAATAAATATGTTATGAAGAAAAAATAAGTTAATTTCATATAAAAATAAAAAAGAGTTTTAGACTTTCTTTAGTCCTAAAATACAATTTATAAATATAAGAAAAGAAATTTTAAAATTTAATGAAAAATTATAATTATCAAGAAACATTTGAAAAGTTTTTAAAGTTTTGCGTTGTAAATTTAAAAGAACAATTTTAAAAATCTCAATACACTTCCCAATAAAGAAAAATTAAAAAAATAAAAGTAGAGAATAATTATAATAGCTATTAAAATACATAAAAATATTATCCAAAATCAATTTTACTTATTATAAATATATGTTATTTGTTGTGAGTATTCAAATTTTATTATTAACATTTTCAAAATCAAATTAAATTTAAAAATACATATATAGAGAATATTTATAATAATCTTATTAAAAGTATATATTTAATAAATTCATAATTTTTGAATTTCCTATGAAAAACATTTTTGTATCATTTTTAATGTTTATAAAGCTATTTTTATTTTATTTTATAATATATTATTTAAAATAATTAAAAGATATAAATAAACTCATCTTAATTTTTCGAAGTCTACTTATTATTCTTTTAAATTAAAATTTTATTTATAATATATAAATCAATTTTGATTAAACATCTATTTAAATTTAATTTGATTTTACAAATGCATTAAGTTGTAAATATATTTAAATGGTAAAAGATTTAAATATATAAATTTAGTTATTTAAAATAATTAATATTGAGTTACAAAAAAAAACATAAAATGAAAGAGCTCAGCAGCGCCAGAGTTCATCTTTAAATCAGATGGTCGTGATGAGCCCTACCCATCACAGAAGGCGAATTTGTCATCACAGCTCCGCACGAATTGCACCAGCCGGGAATCGAACCCGGGTCTGTACCGTGGCAGGGTACTATTCTACCACTAGACCACTGGTGCTTGATGCTGTGACAATTATAAAAATAATAAACATTGTTATCCTAAGTAGATTCATAAGCCGTGATTGTGCGAAGAGTCAGAAACAGAGTAAAAATAATATGGAAGCCAATGACAACAAGAAAAGACTTGAGGAGAACACCTCTGCTCCGCAGCTCCCTGTGAATCGCCATGGAAACCTCAAAACTGCTTCCAGCGATGATAACCTCCTCAACATTCTTAACCACATCAAGTCGTCGAAGACCCCTGTAAAGTCTCTATTCCCCCAACTTCTCCCCTCCTCTTCCTCTTTTGTTTTCTTCAGAGACACCAATCAATTCATTTTTGTATCTTGCTTTGCAGGCGGTCATTAACTATGGCGCTTCATGGTGAGCCATATCACACACACGCTCGCACTCTCTTAATTATCTATTTCATTTTATGACTTCGTTTCGTGCATGCAAAGTGTTTGATGGTGTGCTTCTTTTTACTATTGTTTGGCTGTCAGGTGTGGTGTGTGTAGCCAAATACTTCCTGCATTTTGCCGCCTCAGCAACAACTTTCCGAAGCTTTCATTTGTGTATGCAGACATAGACGAATGCCCTGAAACCACTCAACACATTCGCTACACTCCTACTTTTCAGTTCTACCGTGACGGCGAAAGAGTTGATGAGATGTTTGGTGCCGGAGAAGAGCGCCTTCACGACCGCCTGTGGTTGCACTCATAATATTGTCATCCTTTCTCCACTCCTCTTTGAATCAACTTAGACGTTATAATGTTCTTCTCGTTGTACTCGTGCTTGTACCCATTTTTTATATTAGATTTGAAGGTACATTCTCTGATTTGATTCGAATTCTCCATTTTGATTTTCGTATTATAATCTCAAAGTTGGTAAATCCTTGAAAAAAAATTTTTTTTTTGAAATTAATCCTTGAAAAATTTTCGATCCCAAAATTGGTAAATCCAAATGAATGAATGACAGCAGGTTAATGAATAGGAAAACAGCAATAGACAAACATACAAGGGAAATGGCTATTCCTTTCTAAAATAGGTACTCAACGAGCACACATGTGTCCGGCCTCACACTGACGTGTATGCAATCAGAGATCATGCGCTGAAGCTTCTTTATTCTCCCCGACAAGTAAAATACAAACTGAAGGCCTTGCCTCAGGCTTTCGGCTTGAGGAGCTTGACAGTTTCCCAAGTAAAATCAGTATCGTCACGGCCAAAGTGACCATATGCAGCTGTCTTCTGATACCTGAAGTTTCCTCCCCTTTTGAGGTCTAGATTGATGGAAATCATTCCAGGCCTAAAATCAAAGTTTTCCTTAATCAATGCTAAGATATCCTTGTCAGGAATTTTTCCAGTTTTGTAAGTGTCCACGAAAACCGACAGTGGCTCTGGTACTCCAATGGCATATGAAATCTGAACAATGCAACGGCGTGCAAGTCCAGAAGCCACCACACTCTTAGCTGCCTGCCTAGCAATGTATGCACCACTCCTGTCCACCTTTGTGGGATCCTTCCCAGAGAAAGCACCTCCACCATGAGCACCCCATCCACCGTAAGTGTCTATAATAATCTTGCGGCCAGTAAGTCCTGCATCTCCATGTGGTCCACCAATGACAAACCGACCGGAAGGGTTGAGGTGGAAGATGGTGTTGTCATCAAGATATTGAGCTGGGATGACAGTTTTAATCACATGTTGTTTCAAGTCTGCTGCAATTTGGTCGTTTGTGACAGTCTCGTCATGTTGGGTTGAAATAAGAATGGTGTGAACCCGAGCTGGTACCATAGCTCCACCTTCGTTGCGGTATTCAACAGTGACTTGGGTCTTACCATCAGGCCTCAGCCAAGCACAGGTCTTGTTCTTTCTGACCTCTGTGAGCTTGGCACCAAGCTTGGTGGCAAGGACATGAGTTAATGGCATGAACTCGGGTGTCTCATCGGTGGCATAGCCAAACATGTGGCCCTGGTCACCAGCTCCAATGTCCTCAGGTTTCTTGGTGAGATGGCCGTGAACTCCTTGAGCAATGTCAGGACTCTGTTGCTCGATGTTGACAAGGACCTTGCAATTGTCAGCATCAAGCCCAACATCCGCAGATGTAAATCCAATGCCCCTGCAAGTGTCACGAACAATCTTCTCATAATCAACTTTAGCCTTGGTAGTGATCTCACCAAAAACCATAACCATGTTGGTCTTAGTACATGTCTCACAAGCAACTTTGCTTTCTGGGTCTTGCTCCAGACATGCATCAAGGATTGCATCCGAAACTTGGTCACAGATCTTGTCGGGATGGCCTTCGTTCACAGACTCAGAAGTGAACAAGAACGTATCCATTGCCTAACAAAGTATCAGACAGAATCTCAATCAACTCAACAACACACAAACATTTAATGACTTTGCACAAACTATAGAACAAAATGGATGATCCCACACAAATGAATAAGCAAATTACAATAACCCAGAGAAACTAAGACAGTTCTAAAGGAAGGGAATTGAAAGAAGGCGCACCTTAATAAGGTAGAACCTGCTAAGAGACAGTGTAGGGGAGGGAGTGAATGGAGAGGGAGAAGAGAACGGGCCTGCTAGTTTTCGATAACTATATAAAGTCGCGACGTCGTTTGACTCGCTCTTTGCATTTCACCGTTTATATCGGCCAATTCCATCATGAGATCTCGTTAATTCATCTGAACCGTCCAGTCTGTGAGGCCAGGTTGGATTGGAGAACATGAACACTATGGAGGATAGAGTGTAGGTGGTCATGGTGGTTGGTCACATGGGTCCCTTAGCTACTGGGGTTGGGCCCCATTTGCTCCTAGCGGGGACGCGGATCATGTGATCGGATCTCGTTTCATACCGTTGGGGTAATAATCGGGTCCACAATGCAGGACAGATCCATCTCTATCTCAGGAAGAGATTACCTGTCCCAACAACCTGTGCAATGTACCATTGTGAGAGCAGAGTAGGCACAAGTTTATTGACACAGGTTATTTGAAACCCTCAATCTCAGGTCTTGCGACTTCATTTCATTAATTATGTGACGTTAATAATATTAGGGATGAAAAAGGTGCGAGTTTGACCTAGCCCAACCTGAAATTAACAGGTTACCTAGCATTTTGAAAATAAACGATATCTTATACTTTAAATTTAAGAAATTGCTCGGGCAGCTCCCAAGCCGGCCCGGCCTAGCCCAGCCCAGCACAGCACATGCCCAACAAATCAATGTACAACAAAAAAAGATGTTACACATTTTCTTTTCTTGTACAATATTATGAAAAGGGTTTCATGAAGGAACAATAACGAAGGTAGATTGAACGCTAACAAAATGTTGCATATGATCAATAACTAAGACCAAGTTGGAGTCCAAGGGCAGCATGGATAAGAAACAGGGTCATGATCCCACTGCCCAAGATCCCATGAACATTTCTTAATCCTGGATTTCCCTGTACGCATTAAAACCAAAACTTGAGTAGATCCACAAACTACAGGCAACAAAGAGTAAGACGATATAGTATATGTAAATTACCTCAAACAATGCAGGCAGAATGGTTTGGATAGTCAAGAGAGCCAGGCCGATGAAACCTGTCACAGCATGAGGGCTGCAAGTGCAAACACATTGCCAGACATTATTATTCTGAAATACATTACTGAAATGATCGCCGAATAAACATCAAAGTCCTCACCTTTCAAAGATGGGCTTATCCGAAGTGAGCAAAGATGTTATTCCACCAGTTGCTCCAAGGGCAAAGAAGAAAAACATTCCTCCAAGAAGTTTAGGGTGCAGCTCTTTGGCATAGGCCTTCTCCTCCTGAACGTATATCAAACAAACTCAGGACAGGCACTGGGTTACAAACATGTCGTGTCTTAAGTAAGATTCTCATACCACATCATCGGAGTAACGGATTCGAAAGCCAAGATATGTTCCATAACCACCCATAGCAAAAAGCACAACAGCCTAGAGATTGCCGGAAGACAGTAAGGACAAACGCATCATAAACTTGATAGGGATTAGAATAAAAGGGTGTACATCAAGTAGAAGAACTATACCATGTTGCCTGGGTGACCCCAATGCACAAGCCAGTCAGGAAGATTCCAAGACTTCACCAGCTCAACAAAAGGCCCAAAGAGAGACCTCACAGTACCAGCTGTTCAGATTTTCAAATGTTCAATAAGCAATTAGAAACTTGCAATGCACCAATCTCTGAGAATATAGGAATGTCTCAGAAGTGAAGTTATCCAAGCTATGAGAACCATAGCAATTCCTATGGCGTTTGGATAAGTAATGCACCCAAAGTCACTCACAGATCGATTGATAGCATATACCAGATGTGTACCCAAGTTTTCTTAAGCTTTACATTCTAAGCTCTTGAAGTCTCCAAAACGGACCAATTCTAGCCGTAACAACTGAAACTTAGTTCGATAGTAAGGAACACCCAACAGAAAGTTGGGAAAAGGGGAGAAACAAAGAACGTGAGCGGCTGATTTGCGTCCAATTAAGTACCCTATGTATGGACTTCAAGTTTATTAGTCTGCTTCAGGAACATTATTAGACTAAATAGTTTCAAGATATGGCATTACTCCGGCAACTCGTATATGATAACTTTCAATATCACAGTAGTCACCTAAGGAGCATAGTTAGCAGTAAATGACAATATCACATTACCTCCGGGAAGTGCAGCCGCAAATAGCAAGGGCAGAGGAGTGAAGGAATACAGTAGTGTCTCTTTAGACTCGTACAGGTGCTTAATTTCTTCAGTCCTACTCCTATCAACCCCTTCAACGTGCTCATTCCTCAAGCAGAAAGATGACTGGAAAAATCTTCTCTTTCTAGTATTACATGGGATTTTAAAGAAAGTTTCGGTGGCAGAAGTACTAGAAAATGATGGAGACGGAAGAAAATAAGCATTTTTCAAAGAAAGAGGTATGGGAGTGCTAACTACTGCCATTTTCAGAACACAGAACACTCAAAAGAGGCTTGGAACAATCTACCTCTGGTTGTGATAGGGATAGAACTTGGAAGAAGAAAAGGAACTTCGAAGATATAGAGAAGAGGTATGGTCAGAAGAGAGGCGAGGCTTTTGACACGCCTTCGGAATTAACTAGAATGAGCCTTCTTGCGTGCTTTCCACACGCTCCCGAGCTTATATTTGCTGTTCCAAGCTTTTTGGCATTAGTGGACCCGATTGTCGTAAAAGGGGTTCCCTCTCTTCGGCGGTGACGATAATAAATATCATTTGGTTTTTTGTTACAAGTAATGCTTCAAGCTAAATAATACTGATGTTATGTTGAAAGCCTGAACATACAAGACGTTACATTCCATCTTCTTGGGCTCTTTCTTCAGTGCCAGAGTTCAACAGTTGTTTTACTCTTTCTTAGTTTCCCTTCTTGAGCACTTGTAATAAGATGCAGAATTTTCAATTTTATAAGATCTTCGTTGATATTAGAATTCAGCAAATAGCAGTTTTTATTTTATTTTCTTCAAACATTTGATAATGCCATAATCAAGAACTTCAGAGAAAATTTTCTGAAACGTATTCCAAAGTTATCACAGGAGGGTTAGAAACTGACAGACATTTCTTCAAGATATTAACATCCATTTCACCAAAACAAAATTTCATTGGTCCTACAACACCATGCATGAGCCCAGCTCCGAATAACTACACATTCAGAGACCTTATTATACTATTTACATTACTGCTTCAGTTTCAGGCAATTCATGTCCTCCATTCAGTTTCATCTTCATGCCCGTCCACTGCAAGTCTTGGATCCCCCTATCCGCGCGTGGCCAGTTCCTAGCTACAGATGTTGGCTTATCTGAAGCAGATTTGATTATATACACTTTTCAGAAGGTAGAAAAGTTGGTGATAATCCAAAATCTAGAGCGCCTGCTTGCATGTCTTCATTGTTTGTACAGGGTCTAGAACTCTAATATCTTTCACCATATCCTGCGGCGTAAAGATTCTAAATTTTAATCAGTAGCGTAAAACACTTCCAAAGTTTTTGAATGACTCAATTTAAGATTATTCCGTGTAAATGACTAGTAAACTTTAAAGACTAACAAAGCCGGCTGTACTGAAGAACGAAAAGAGAGGAATGACAGAAAACAGATTGAACGTGGAAGTTTTTCACACCAGAACGATCATAATAGAGGTCAAATATTCATTTTACTTTGTAAGCAAATCCATTTACAAAATTCAATGCATGACAGTAAAACGTTTTATAAAGCAGAGACACATAGCTTTGCAAATTGCAACTACATAAAGGATAACATATCTAGGAAAAGAATGATTCCTTAGATCCTATGGTTTGATGTTGACTAGGCAATAAATCTCAGTAAGTTGGTAATTAGTATTAATAAAATTCATATTGAGGTTCACAGGCTCACCATGCAAAACTGACATATGACAGGGATGGAAAAAGGCTTCCTACAATATAGTTAAGGGATTGTGAGAAGAAAACGATCCATTTACCTTAAGGGTAGATATAACTAGGGTATTCTTCCATCTAGAGGTTCCCAACAGTATCATCCATCAACCCTTAGGATATTGTTAGAAATTCCACTTCTGGTAACTACCTCCCGCAGAGGATCAACTTTCCAATGGCCATCAACAATGAATTTTATCTGCAATAACAAAAATATGAAGTAAATAACTAGTTCATGTCACATTAGAATATTGGTATGCAAACTTTGAAGATGGATAATTCTTCAGAAGATGCAACGTTTTACATAAGATCATTCAATAGTCAATGAATTGTTTACTCACTGCACAGTTAGCAGTCTGCCCCCAAACCAGTGCATAAACAATTCTTAGCATCAGATCTACGGATTTGAGTTCATCTTTCCATATGATTTGATTAGATTCTGAACAGGAACCAGGACCATCTTGTCATAAACAGACATTTTAAGTAACAGAAAATGGTATCTCCAGAGGATGGCTATCACAAATCAATCCTTTCAGAATTTTATTGGTATATCAATTTCAGGTACCAATGCCAAACAGCCTCTGATGTGTACTTCTGCCTAACTCGCTTAAAATTGTTTGTTATGTCTACCCACTGCCCATTGACACTATTAACTGATAAATTATCTAGTAAAATAATGACATAATGAACTCAACAAAGTTGACAGTTCAAAAGCCTATCACTGGACTGATTATAACTTGTCAGATAAATAGAACAGCCGCATCATCAATTCTAGTTAACATAAGTTATAACCTCATATACTCCAGGATAAAGCCACAGCATCGTTGACCAAACTCTTGATTTCCTGTTTGAACATATCATAAAAGTGGAATTGTTGAAACTTTTGATAGGGAAAAAATGAACTGCCATATTCCAAGATAAAAGGAAAAAAGAGAAGAGATATTAGAAAATACAAAAGCAATCAAATGTCCAAATACTCAGATTTCAGAATCAGTTAGTTATAATGACCAAAAGGACTGAGAGTGTAGCTGCCATGCAAGAAGAATATGCAGAAAACTGGCTGAACACAAATTGATGTTCCAATAAAAAGGAACAGCAACACCTAACAAGAATGCATCTTTATTTAGGAGTACTTAAATAGAAGAGAGGATATTGTAAAACCTTGATCCAGTGGAATCTCTAATGGTACTAAATGGCTGAGGATCCATTCTAATTCGGTGATGCCAACCATTGAAGCTGCCAGTCACCTCCACAACATCACCTTCTCCACAGTATTGGATCTTAACCTGATAAGATCTGACATCCAGTCAGCAACCTGAGTGGAAATGCATCCTAAACAGAATCTTCAGAAGACAGTAGCTCCGTAGTTGACAAAATGACTAATAAAGAAATATATTCTAGGATCATTGATTGATCCACCCTTCAGTGGCAATCAAGTTTGAAAGACAGGAGTCCAGGAACTTACTGGATAATTGAGTTATGTCACCATTTTTCACCTCAAGATGTCAAGGATGACTACGTTGTTTAATACACTTACATTTACCTTGATCATATTACCACCCAAAAAGCAACACAGTAAAACAACCCCTTAACTACCAGTATAATCTATTCTGGTTATTGATACTCATTTTTAGTATATACTATTAGAAGTCCCTTTCTGTGTCCAGAGGTACACTAGAGATGCTCTCAGCCATTGTCCGCTGGCACATTCTTTTAATATGGAAAAACAAATTCAATTGGACAATACCTCCACTAGTCCAGAAAGGCTTTCTTCAGCAGCAATTAATTCAGCATCTTTTTCTGAAATAAGCTTCTGAGCTTTGCTTATTTCTTTTTCAGCCTTTGTTTGCAAATCAGAAAGAGCAAGCTGTAGGCAAAAAATTAGATTTATCTAAATTCTTCGTTATGACATCATTTGCACAAATTTGAAACAATAACTATGGACATGAATAAGTCATTGCCACAATCAGCAAGCAGAAAATATTGACCCTATTTTCCAAGTTTTATACAAAAAGGATTTTATGGTGAAAAGAAGGGAACACGTTAAGCAAGAATTAGAATACACAAGGGATAAGATAACAGAACTATATGGAAGAATTTCATTTCAATCCTAAAGCCAATTAAATTTTATATCACACTTGGTGCTTATTCACTAGACAAGCCAGTTCAATAGCATAAGTTTCTACTAAACAAATACTTCAGCATTTGGGTTTCATTTCCTTATTATAGTGAAGGCAGAAGTGGTTCTTGCCCAACAATGTCATACTTGGTACCAATTATCGAGTCTACTTACAGTGTTGTTGACAGATTGAATAAAATGACTGTTGGGCATATACCTTTTCCTTATCAACCAGTTCCTTCAACCGAGATAACTCTAACTCCTTCTCATACTGAGCAGATAGAATATGCAATTAAACAAATTCATCCATGAGTTATTCTCTAGACATAGTGCAATTGTAAGTGAAAAACAAGACAGTGTAAAGGGAACATATATAATGGTACCAGCATGGATTTGAGATGGTTAATGTCAACCTGATTTTGTCCTCCAGTAGTCTGCATTGGACAAGGAAAAAAACCTATGAATAAGAAGTCAATAAACACTAAATCAAACTCAAATCATGATAACCCAACTAGTATGCTGACAATAAGCATAACAATATCAACAATGAGAATGGAAGATGTACAACTACCGCAGCATCCAACTCCTTGCTGGAATAAGCATCAGCTGCTGAACAGCCATCCCTACAATTAATTAAAACAGGAAAATAAATGGAATTAGAAAGGAGAAATGCAAATTACTTTAGAAAAAGAGTTAACTAAATAGCAGTATTGATTACAATCTACCAAATTGTCACCGGAAAAGTCAAAAGATAACTTGAATCAACTGTAAATCCAATACTAAATAAAGCTATCTTGGATTAGAAGAACAAATATCCAACAACTTCCAGTATTCTTGTTAAGCAGGATACATCTTAATTATTTAACATGGAAAAGAAGAACTAATTCACACTTCTACGTTTATAATATATAAAGAAGAAAAAAGGAGATCTCACATAATGGCATCAAACAAGAAGTAGGAGCACATCTAAAACCATAAATCTGGTCCTTGTAAGTGTATGTACAATGCAAACCTAAGAAGGTCATCTGCAGCAGCAATTTCATGTCTGGATATAATCCCATTCTTTGTTGAAGCAGGATTACTCATGCTAAAGGCATGCCCAAAGCTCTCCTCAGAAGGGCTCTTCGATAGCATGTCAGTTGACTTTTTTAGATCAAATCCCTCATTTAATGTCACATCACGTTCTTCCAATATTCCATAGGTATCATCTGATACACAAGTATGCCCTATTGGTTAGCTTCACAAGGCACAAACAAAAAGGATTCAAATTCCAATTTACTTTGATAGGAGCTGCATCAGAATTCATCATTGCAAGGAACACAGTGGCATAGCATTGAAGAATGTATTAGCATTTTAAATGGAAGATATACCTGCAAGTATGCCAGGTCAAGAAAGTCACTATGAATGCACTGAAGAGAATATGAAACTTCAAAACCAGGTAACAACAAAATGACTTGAAGCAGATTCAGTTACTCTTAAGTGAGCAACTTTGAGCCTCACTGCATGATTGTTTTCATACTAAACAGAACCAAGATTAATTGCATATTGTTAAACTCACCTTCAATAACATCCAAATCTCCACTCTCTATGAATTTTGCCACCACCTCCTCCAACATTGAAGCCTGTGTTGAGTGCATTGGCATTAAACCATTATTGGTATTGTTGCATCCAGGAACAGTATCTGCGTAATTGTCATAATCTTTTGTGTCTGAATATTCAGTTGCAGACAATGTTTCTTCAGCCACATTTTTTTTGTTCTCATCCTGATTTTTTGAATGGGACAAAACTTCACTCTCCAAGGGGAAATTGGCTGAAGTTTGTACACGCTTGCTGTTATTTTCATCAGAACTGATATCTTCATACACATTCAAACTATATTGATCGTCGTTCACAACAGAGACTTCGGTTTTCAAGGAAATATCCTCAACCATTCCACAGATCTCTTTATCCTGTGGCTCTACAGTACTTGATTGCCCTGACATGGAACCATCTTTTACATGTTTGAAGTCCTCATCTTGAGGTTCTGTAGCATAAGAGACCGTTGGCAAGGAACCACTTACAGTCATATTTTGAACATCATCATCTTGCTTGTCTAGATTAGAAACGGTCATTTCTTCTGAAGAAGAATTGAGAGGCATCCCCAAAGAAATATAACTATGATCACCAGAGTCATGTTCTAAATCAACTACTAAACTGTCAGAGTGGCCAGATGCAGTCAGAACTTTAGATGGCACCAAAGCATCTTCCATTGCATCCCTCACTTTCTCATCCTGACCTTTTAAATAGCAGAAAGCTATCAACAATGGCAGCAATGGAAAAAAAAAAGAAGAAAAAAAAGCATTGTAAATAAGAACATATATAGATATGTTGGTATACCCTTAGAAGCACCGCTTAGATCCTGTCCATGAGTTGATCTCTTCTCCAAATCAGGAACATCAGTATCTGCTTTCACCGAGCTTGAAAGAAGATTCCTAATAAGTTTATATCCCCTCCTCCTCACAATGTTTGCAAGGTCAGTCCTATAGTACAAGGGAGAGAAACAGGTTTAAATTATTTTTAAAAATTCCATTTGAGTAGAAAAGTGCAAGTATGCAGGCAAGATTGCTGGTTTATTTTCATATCAAGTTCAGAGAGGTCTACCTTTTTTTTTCTGAAGCAAAACAGAAAAGGAAAGACCTCTAATGCGTATAAAGAAAACAAGTTTCAGGGACAAGCTGTTATTGCATAAGCCAATCGGCTAATTCCCTTGAGAGTAAACTACTTCAGTTGAGTTATTACCAGGTCTTTACTTGGGATATATTGTTCTTCATGACATCAAAGCTGACAACTCA
The DNA here is from genome assembly GCA_027576715.1 of Erythroxylum flavicans. Classification (NCBI taxonomy): domain Eukaryota; kingdom Viridiplantae; phylum Streptophyta; class Magnoliopsida; order Malpighiales; family Erythroxylaceae; genus Erythroxylum; species Erythroxylum flavicans. The sequence goes on from JANZXP010000005.1 coordinate 40,626,277, forward strand.
TTACATTTGTTAATATCATCAACCCCGAATTAGAAGGCAGACTTTCAAACAAATTCAAATTAGAACCCTTTGAAATAACACGTGCCGTTACAGAGCGAGACTCAAACATACAATCAAAGCCAACATAGAAAACAGCATTTTCCCATTTCTGCAAAAATATAAAAATAAAAAGATCAAAAGGAGAAATGGAAAACCTTCCATGATCGGAGAGCTCCTTCATAGTTGGGACATGATCATCTGGAAGTCCAACAGCCATTACAAATTCGCGAATATCATTGCAAAGCTCCGCATTACTCTTCACCTTTCTCCTGCATCATCATTTCCAGTTTCAATCTAAACGAGCTAAACCTACCCATCAAATAACTCTCGACTCAGCCAAAAAACATCAAAAAACAACTTAAGAACCTGGACTTTTTCACCGAACAGGCACATATTTTAAAACGCTTTCGATAAGGGTACTCGTAAATCTTCCAGCGGAGCCCAAATCCCAGTAGTTGGTGTTGTTGTATAGACAAACATGGGCTTGCAGAATTAGGCGAAAGCAAACACGGGAATTTGCAAACGGAAATAGCCATGAGAGAACTGTTGAATTTAGGCTTTGCAGCATTTGAGGTTGTGTCAGTGTTACAAAAACACTGCCGTTTCAAATTCATATCTGTACACTCTTACAGTTACATCACCATCATGGACTTAGGTCAATATTGTTTTACAGTTACAATTCCACGTGTCTAATCCTTCATTTAAAGCTCTAACCAAATATTATCGGCCCAGAACCCATTTTGAGCTTGGTGTTATTTCAAAGGGGGTCCTATTTACTAACTGTTAACCCTCTTAAGATCCAAACTCATTAGAGCAGGCTTTCTATATGTCAGAAACTCCAACTTAATAAGAAGTTTAACTTAAGACTTGGAGGGTGCGCCAGGCCTTTGCAATAGTGCAACGCATGGGCGACGCTTAAAGATCCCAGCAGCAAGCTACTGTAATGGACCTTTCCCTTACAAAAAGTAATTTAATATCATGTAGGCCAATGACCCACGTATCAGATATTAAACTGATAAGAACAGATACTACACTTGATCTTAGCCAAAAGGCCGAGAAAGGTATGCCTTGGAACGAGTCCGAGTTCGTAACTTATAGTCCTTTCTGCTCTTTATCGTCTCTCTCTCTCCCGGTATGGGTCAACGATCTGACAGCTTTATGTCAAATCAGCTTCCAAATAGATTGTCTCATTAATAACACAATCACTGATACGGATGGGAAAACTTACCGTTAGGAAGCCAAGGTAAGGAAGCATTTTGGTTCCTTTATGAAGTCTTTGTCTTGCCAAAAGCATGGAGATTAAACAGGTTAAACCTGCATTACTGTTCGATGCAAAAGTACAGCTTGTATTGCTGCAAAATATTTACACGATTTATAGTAATAAAATTGGTTTAAATTGTTATCAGTAAAATAAAAAATTTAAGATTTAAAAAATTCAATCGGTATTATATTCTCATAAAATATGTAAAATTTAAATAAAATTAAATAGATTAAAATATAATTGAAAGAAATTATCTTTATTTATTAAAGGATTTGAAGTTTAATTGTCAAAAAGATTGTTAAATAAAATTAATTGATTTATTTTTATTTATAAGAATTGATTAATTACAAAAATTGATCGATTAATTAATAAATTGATCGATTTTAAATAACAATAGTTATGAAAATAAATCGAATCAAAAAATTGGACGATTCAAAATTTTTACGGTAGAATTGACTGAATTGGTTAAGTTTTTTTGCTCATTGATTAATTCAAGTATTCATATTCAGTAGAATTCAGAATTATAAATAAATAAAAATAATTATAGTAAGTTAATATTTTAATGAAATTTATACTGTTAGATTATAGAGTATAAGAATTCTAATTATTTATAAAATTAAACATTTTGTTTAGTTTTTAACACAAAATTGATTCTAATTTCTCTATTTTATTGAAATAAAATGCAATGAATAATTTAATTAATAAAATAATTGAATTATTAATTAATAAAAATCATTTAAATTAAATGACTCTACGATTATTACTTCAATTTGAATTTAAATTATTAATTTATTAAATGATTTAATAATTAAAAGATAAATAAGATTTTTAAACCCTAGTAACGTATGCGGGCAATTCCTGAGACATGACTATAAAGATGTAGACTAACAAAAATGCTACGCTACCGTGATTTGGTTTTGATTCTTTTATTATCATCTCTCTCAAATCTCAATAGTCAACGCACAACGATAACATCTCTAGCATAAAAAGCACACTTCAGGAACCAAATACTTCGTAACTTTACAACATTTGAGAAGAGAAGATAAATGGGTCTAGCAGAAAGATTGGTGATGTTTGTAGTTGTCACACTGTTAGCTACACTTACGAGAGTTTCTTCACATGATTATACCGCTGCATTGACCAAAAGCATTTTGTTCTTCGAAGGCCAGAGGTCAGGGAAGTTGCCATCTACCCAGAGGATGACTTGGAGAAAAGATTCTGCTCTTAGTGATGGCTTCGAGATTGGTGTAAGTACCCTCTGTCTGTCTCTCCGTTTTCTGCAAATAACTTTCATAGGTTCTGGATGTTTTGGAAGATGAACGGTCTAGTTTTGGCAATATTTAAATTTTACTGTTAATATAGTGTTTCCATTTCTGTATCGCTTCAGTGTCCCTCAGTTAATGGTTTAACGACATGAACGCAAACAACTCGTCGGTTTCCAATGTAGTGTTCAAAGTTCTGGTTTTGGTTAATCCTCAGGTTGATTTGGTGGGTGGCTACTACGACGCCGGTGACAATGTTAAGTTCAACTTCCCAATGGCATTCTCAACGACAGTACTCGCTTGGAGTGTGTTAGAGTATGGCAAGTTCATGGGACGAGACCTACAACACGCAATGGAAGCTATTCAGTGGGGAACAGATTACTTCCTTAAAGCAACAAGCGTATCTGGGTTTGTTTATGTTCAAGTTGGCGATCCTTACGGTGATCATGACTGTTGGGAGAGGCCGGAAGACATGCACACCCCTAGAACACCTTACGCAGTCAGTAAACAGTTTCCGGGATCGGAAGTCTCCGCCGAGATTGCAGCTGCTCTCGCAGCATCTTCTTTGGTGTTCAGTTCATTCGATCCTGAATATTCTGCCAAGCTCCTTCAAAGAGCTATAAAGGTAACAAATTAAGCTTCTAAATTCCGGACATTGTGTTACAGTTCCCATGACAATGTTTAACATTCATAATACGAATAATTCAGGTGTTCAAATTCGCAGACACTTACCGGGGATCTTACAATAATAGTCTTGCGCAATGGGTGCGTCCATTTTACTGTGATTATAGTGGCTACGAGGTGAGGAAGTTTCAGAACTTATTATAAATGTTTTCAATCGATGTTCATGATAATTACTAGCTTAAGAAGTGATTCGCAGGACGAACTGGTCTGGGCAGCTGCCTGGTTGTTTAAGGCTACTAAGCTCCCTGATTATTGGAATTATGTCATGGAAAACATAAACAACTTGGAGAAAGTAGCTATGAAACGTACAAATGGTGACTCGTACGAAGATCTTAGCTTTGCTGAATTCGGATGGGACGATAAACATGCTGGGATAAATGTCCTGGTCTCCAAGGTGATGATCTTGAAACAGAATTAGTCTCGTCACAACTAGTTTATGTTATAGGTTCTGAATATTTTCTGATTCTCCTTCATTTTCTTTGGTAGTTCCTGTTGTCCAACAATTCCATTTCCGGTCCTTTCATTCCTGATGCAGAAAAGTTTATATGTACTGTGTTGCCTGAATCACCAACTGTATCAGTTTCCTACTCTCCGGGTAGTTTTCTCTGAACAATTCTGATGATCATTCAAAACCCTTATTCCAAAATTTAAGAATTTGAGTTGAATGGTCCCATAACAGCTTATTAGAGCATTTAAGATTAGTAAATGACCATTTAGATCAACAATAAATTAATAATTAATATTGCAAGTTAGTGACATTTCAGGATCTCCATAATCAAATTCAAACATTAACAAGATTTAGTAAATGAATATAGATAAAACTGACTTAAATTTATAAATTAGAATTGAATTGATCGGATTTAAATTAATATGTTAATTTTAATTTTAATTTGATTGAGTTTTAAATTGCATACTTAGGAGATCGATCCATTACCAATCCTGGGTAAACCCTTTACTATCCCTTATAAAAGCCATCTAATCCAAGTTACATTATGAAACTTCCTATATTGTAGGTGGGCTCCTATTCAAAAATGGTGGCAGTAACCTGCAACACACGACGGCCATATCATTTCTTGTTCTCAACTATGCTCTTTACGTGAATAAAACAAACAGGCAGATTCAGTGCGGTAATGTCAGTATAGGTCCAGCCAGGCTCATCCAATTTGCAAGAGGCCAGGTACACCGTTAAACACCTAACTTAACCAACCGACGTTGTTGCTTCTTCAATGGGGCAGCAGCAAGTAAATCTTGTTGTTCATGCAGGTGGATTACATACTAGGAAGCAACCCTTTGAACATGTCTTACATGGTGGGATATGGCCAGCGTTTTCCTCAGAGAATACATCACCGTGGCTCGTCGTTGCCATCCGTCGATCAACACCCGAACCGCATTGATTGCCAAGGAGGGACTCCATATTTTCAGAGCGGTGATCCCAATCCAAACTTGCTGATAGGCGCCGTGGTTGGAGGACCTGACATTAAAGATGCTTACAATGATTCGAGGCTAGACTTCGTATACTCAGAGCCAACTACTTACATTAATGCTCCTCTTGTTGGCCTTTTAGCTTACTTTACGTCACAACGTTCAAATTTGACAATTAAGTAAATGACTCATTTGATGATAAAATTATTTGTGAATGTAAAATTATATATGTACATTAAATAATTAAATTTGATTGACAAATAGTTGTATAACCAAAGAAAATTTGTTTAGAAGAAAATGAAGATAAATAATGTATGATAAAAAAACAAATGTATGAATTGGTGGCAATTAGAATAAATTGAAATGTATAGTTATATTAATTAATAGCCTTTAAAATAAATTATTAAATACAAGAAATAGACACATAAAATTGAAAAAGATTTCACAATCTTTAAAACTTTTGAATGTTTTCTTATATTTTCAATTTTTAAGAAAAAATCTTTTCTTAAACTTCAATTAAAAAATAAGACGAAACATACACCATATTAGCATCATACATACACTAATCAAATATCACTAACATGATTACTCAACTTCACTCTTAAATTTGACTTAGGGTGTGCTTGGTCAATGGGTATGGGGAAGGAAGGTATGGGTAAGGAATGAAAATTACATGCTTGGTAAGTAACTATGATTGAATGAATAGTGATTTCATTCCTCCATTTTGAGTATTAGGGGGCGCTTGGTTTATAGAAGGGAATGGGAATGGGAATGAGAATGAATATAGGGAGGAATGGGAATGAATATAATCATTATAATTACGATGGTTGGTTAAGATGAAGGAATGATTATCATTACCATTGATAGTGGTTGGTTTGTAAAAAATATTATAATTAATTAATTAATTACAAAATGAATTATATTTTAATTAATAAATGAATTATATTTTAATTAATTACAATATTTTAATT
>JANZXP010000005.1:40642130-40654433 GCA_027576715.1 Erythroxylum flavicans
ATAGAAGAAGAGTAAGATAGACAAAGAGAACGAGACAAGAGTATTTTTTTTCCTTTGAGATTTTATATTTCGATTTGTCACCGTAAAAATCTTCTTCCAATATAAAATAGAGCATTAAAAACTCACTTCTCAATGCTATCTTCTTTGCCACTACCTCGTTGATTTAATTTTCCCTCTTCATTATTCTATTAGTTTGTAAAATTTTTGGTTTTTACCTTACTTGTTGTTTGACTGCAATTTCTCTTAAGTTTTAAAGAGAATAAGTGGGAATCAGTGGGACATTTATTTATTTTTATTTTAAATATATTTTAATTATAATTATCTTATTGAGACATTTGTGATAACGTGTAAAAAGACTAACCTATGTAGTTGCTATTGTATTATTTCTACTACTAAAATTTTATCTATCATAAATAATAAGAATTCCACTAGCGGCTGCTGCGTGATTTCATCCCTTGTAAGCAGCGAATTTCAGATAGGAGAGTAACTATTGATGTTTCTTGTAGTAGGTGTGGTCTGGTTGAAACTATGGATCATATTTTGCTCTCTTGTTCTCACGCTAGACGAGTTTGGAATGCTGCAGGTATTATTTTGGACGGTGACAATATTAAATGTTGTATTTCCTCATTTTTAATTGGTAACAATTATGATTTACAGGATCAGATTTTATCCATATGTTGGAGTCTTTGGTTTCATAGAAATCTTTTTTGTTGGGAGCACAAAGATACTCATCCAATGGCACAGTGGCTTTTGCGGATGGCTTTCTTCGGGACTGGAAAGAGGCAAAGTTTGCTTTTGATTAGGTTATCTCGGTTTCAAACAATCCTCCTCGTCGCCTCTCTTGGAGTAAACCTGATGTTGTTTGGTTGAAGTGTAATGTAGATGTTTCGGTTTCGAAAAGTGATAACAGTTCGGGATTTGGTGTTGTTCTTAGGGATGATCAAGGTCGTTTTGTTAGACGTTTCTTGGTCCATATCCCTTGTTGTTTAGATGCTTTTCTTACGGAAGCAATTTCCATCAAAGAATTTTTGGCTTGGCTCAAGGATCAAAATCTGGATAAAATTGTTATTGAATCGGATTGTCTAGAAGTGATTAATAATCTCAATGGTTCTTCCAGTAACTTATTAGAGGTTGGTTTAGTGTTTACTGAGTGTCTTGCGCTTAAGACTCACTTCTAACATCTGTCCTTCTAATGGGCTTCTCGAAATGCTAATAAAGCCACTCTTTCATTAGCAAGGGTAGCTTTATTTCATGCAAACCATCTTAATTGGGATAGTATCTCAAGTAGTATTGCTTTAGTTCTTTGTTCTAATTTTCCTTCTCATATAGTCAATTCTGAGGAAACGTAGGTCCAGGCGTAACTCAGGTCCGGGTGTATGGGGTAAAGCCTATTGATTTTTGGTTTAGTTGCTTTTCTTTTTTGGTTTCTTCCTTTAATGAATTCGTTTCTCTAAAAAAAAATTACATATTACCTTCGGACGAGAGAATCAAGTAGCTACGATTTTTAACCGAAAAGCATCATTGTTTACTATTAGCAAATTACAACAACCTGTTTCCAGAAGTTGGAATTACACGTTACGAGGTGTTTTCGTACTGGAATTATATAGTGAATGAACTTTTACCAAGTCAGATAATTAAGCGGTATGACAGAGTCAAAATATGGTAGCTCCACTTTGGAACTAGCTAGATTGATGGAGATGAGTCAAACACGAAAAGAAGAAGATAACCTAGAAATCGTACCAACCCCATGGAATTTAGCAAAAAAAAAAAAAGGCGATCATGAGTCGAGTCCAACATAGCTAAGCGGCTTTTCTATGCTTCCAAAGATAGCATTCGAAGGGCACACTTATCATTAATGAATAGTGGCATGTCTACTTATATCAAACAACGAGAACATGCATGGAAACTCTAGCTAGATAAGAAAAGAATATATGTGGTTAACAACTCCTTAACGGCAAATCCACTGGTTGAGAGGATTTGTGACCTTCGAACTATTATTGTAGCGTGTGTTTTGGGTAGTTGATTACTTTGATCATGCACATAGACTCGTTTAGGTCACCCAACTCGCTCATTGGGATTATCATATCTTAATTCTTAAGGACTAATCCGATAATGAGACATTGTAAAACATGTACTAATTATTTTTGGACTGCTCTCTAGTCAAATATCAATGCAGGTCCACACATTTTCTCTGGTTTCTAAACTTTGTACGTGTTGCATGTCCAATTAAAATAAACATGCAGGCCTTGCACGCAATTCATTCTATATATGTTTGACGATTTGGAAACAAAGGCAAAGGTTGAATTGGTCTCAGGAAACCAACAAATGGATTCTCTTCGGTCAACAGTAATCCCTTAGAAGAAACCCATTTTAAGTCTAGTCCCTCTCAATCATTTCAAAGTTGTGATGATTAAAAAAATACCGTTTCTTCTAATACATTCGCTCACTTGATACCTAAAATTCAAAACAAATAATACTGTTTCTACTTTCTTCTACTGCATATTTTAGAATGTATATGGTGCGCTACAGTCTTTCTGTTCACATAATATGAGGAATCCCCAACAGAGAAGAAAGATACATAAAAAGGTAATTGATTCGACCTAACTCATACCAACTTTTCATGAATAGTTCTATACTTATGTTTGCAGGTCAATTGCTGCATGTCTGTAAATAATTGTTTTCTCTTATTATGCCATTATTATACATTATCCTTACTGAAAAGGATCTAGCATTGGAATATCATATCAACTAGAAACAAGTGTAAAGTCCGATCCTTTACATTATTTCCTTCTTTAAGTTGATTATATTCATTTCACGACTTTTGGATTTTAAAGGGGAAGATTAAACAAAAGGTAGAAGACAAAAAAGTCCAAATGTTAAAGTGTGTATTCAGGAAGATGAAATTAAGAAGGGTTAAGTTGAAGCATGACTAATATTATAGTTGACTCATGGTAATATGTACTTGCTAACCCAATTTTATTAATATGGGTTTGGCTAAACCACTTGAATAAACTCGTTCTAAGCCTAATAAAGAGTTGACACTTTGCATTGCCAAATCCCCAGAAGGATTCTGCTAGTAGGGTTAGTGAAAAGCTGTTGGAAGTATATGAAGCAGAGATGTCAACCATTTGCATCGGATAAGATACTAAAACAACAAATGGATAAGTGCCAAATCAAAGGCAAGTTTAAAGAGTATAATCTTGTTAATGTTGTTAATATTTCGAAACAGTGGCGGTAGCCTAGGGGGAGGAGGGGTACCGTCACCTTTGGTCAAATTAAGAAGATTATTTTTGCTTAACTTTTATATCATTTTGTAATTTTTGAATTAAATTTTTAAACCCATAGGAATAATTTTATGATTAAATTTTTATATTTTTTTTATTCGCTCCCCTTAAAAATTAGCCGAACTTCGCCACGGCTTCGAAAGTAAACTATAGTCAAGAAACTTTGAGTAAAGCATTAACAAGGACTTTCCACTTGCATACAATATTGTTCTAATATCTTCAATTCCATGATTCAATTCGACATGATAATCTTCTTATAACACTATAATAAGGAAATACAGCTCAAACCCAGAAAAGTTTGAAATTATACTTCCCTAACTTTATGTTTTTTTTTTGGGTGGTTCACTGTCAAATCGAAAATCTGCCAATAGAAGTATAGAATCTTGATTGATCTTTTCTTTTACACATTTTCTATACACATCCCTTTCTTTAGCATCTATCGGTATTGTACATATCTTGACCGGATGGAATGGGTTGACAAAGTCCTTTACTCATGTTCACAATGAAAAAATGGGCGAGTGCATAAATGATACGCAAGTGATTTCACAATTTTGAAATTTGTCATACCTCTAAAGGGGGTTCAAGCCTTAGACAAGACTGATGGAAACTCAATTTCTACCCAATCAACTTCAAAATAATTTGCTGAATTCAAAGCCAAACATTGTCAAGATTTTCTGTTTTGGAGCTTCATGATAAATCTTAAAATGTCATTTATCATATTGTGTAGAGGACTGTACTCTTACCTCACGAACATGAAACAAGACTCCTATATATGTTTAAGATTAATTATTTATTAATGTACTACTACAAGAGCACTGATTAAGAATTTTATTGATACATAAAATTTAGAAAAGTTCAGTAACATGTAACATAACTTTTAATTAATAAAGAAACTGTTTTTAAATATCTCATAATTATTTATTGACATAACCTCTAATGTAGGTAAGTGTTAATTTGATTTGACAATATAGTAATTTCTTTTTTTTAATACAACATCGCAGTGCCAACGAATAGGTCAGTGTTGGATTTCCACAACCAATGGGAAGTAATTCTCCTCACAATTAAGTCAGCTGTCGGCTATTTATCTGATTGGTGCTTTTTGGTAAAATTAAGAGAGAGAGAGAGATGCCCTTCATGGGGGTAGCCTAGTGGTAGAAAAGGGAAGGGGATTATGTGAAAAGTTGTGGGTTCAAATCGAGAAAGGAGTAGCCTTTATTAAGGTGATGTAATCTCTCTAATAATAGCCTATTCTTTAGAACAGGTACTTTTACTACTGTCTAAGATCATATTTGAATTTATCTATTTATGAATTTGAGTAAGTGGCTCGTAAGTGTGGTGATATTTAACTTAGGAAAACTTAATAGTTTGGTGGAAAGTATTAAATTTTAGGGAAAAGAAGATCAAACAAGACCCAAATCTTAAAATAGATATCAACGTCTTCTCTGGCTCTGGGACTAAGGTCAACATGTAGGGTTGGAATAGAAGAGCAAGGAAAGCAAGGCACCAAGCATATTTTTCAATCTACATATTAATATCGTTGAAAAAAACTCGATGGTGACCTATTAATTTTTTTTTACTTTATATCTCCAACAATTAATGAATATAATTATCTTATCGTAGCTTATTTGTCGTATGTCTGCCCTTAGAGTTTGTGCTTGGACCACACTTGCCCCATAAGTCTACAAATATTGCCATCTTTAATGTAACCATCGAAGGTCAGCCATGACATGGTCTAGTGTTTCATTTTGGTAGTATTTAAAACATATAGGACCTAGTAGCGTTTTTGCGTAAAGTAAATTAATCCCATGTTTTGTTAAAGGTAAAGTCTTGTAAGAGTGGCAATAATGGAGTGCCGTGGTGTCTAAATCCAACTTCCTGTAGTGCTCATTTTCACATGGTTCAAAATGTCCTATTCAGAGTAACCAAATAACAACTCAACTAGTTCTTATAATTCTTCTTCACCACAGCAATAATGGTGCCTAAGCATTGGAATTGGAGATGTGTTTTCCTTTCGTTTTAGTTTGGAGGACATTAAAGCTTGCAATGGGAAGGATTTACGTTTAGAACCTCCATGGCTTGTCTATTAATTGTTAAGAAATGAAAGTATGAAACAGATCATATCACAGGCATGTCAATGGGAAGATGGAGAACAAAGTTTGACAACCCCTTCATAGAAACAAAATTGGCTCCACTCGGATGTGACATGAACCGAAATTTGCAGTCAAAAGTAGGAAGGAAGCAGCAATTAATTGCCTCCTGCATGTGATTTTTTTTTTGTCACGAATGCTTGAAACTATATATGTATATTCTTTTTTTTTTGCATTAGATATATTCTTGAATATATATAATAATTTATAAATTATTTAATAAATTAATGGCTCAAAATTAGATAACAAGTTCAACTAGATAATCCTTAAGATATATATTAAATGTAATACAAATTTAACTTCTAATATTTAATAAATACTTGTATAATTCGAATTACTTGAAGAGTTCTACGAATCACTTAGACCACTTGAAAGGAGCAAAACTATATTAATATGTACTGTCACTATAGTATATTGCTAATCACTGTTGACATGTGATAATTTTAGTTTGGAATGGTACGACCCATCAACTTTATTCAATGGCGGGGTAACTGTTCTGAACATGCAGGTTGCAGCCCCTTACAAAAAAAGAAAGAATAAAAGAACACATTGAGAAACAAATGCACCAATATCTATTTGCGTATGACCAAAGGTAGGCCAATCAAAGCACGTTTCAGCATAATATATATGGCACTTTGCTATACTATGAATTACGTCACTCCCCCAAAGTTTGGACATATTAATTGGCCCGACCAACATAGCTGACTTGAATTCAAGCTTATACTTTAGCTGCAAATGGGTCTCATGAATTGGTCCAAGTTTGATATTTTGTCATTGGGATAGACTTTAATTACCCTAAACGCATACAATGCATCTACTGTTGTAAACATTTTTAGTCTCACATCAACTCTTGACTAGTCATTAAGGCTATGTAATATTATTATCTCGTTTAGGTAGAGATTTTATAATAGAATGGAATGTAATGAGATGTAAGAGAAGAGTTTCATATTATATCTCATTTCATCCTAAATATTAAAAATAGAAAACCTCTAATTTAAAAAGTTTATGATGGAATGTAAAATGATACACTATATTATATTATAACCTTTTCGTCCAAACAACTTTTCATTATATTAGATTATGAGCGCTTTCATCCCTCCCAAATAACAATTTTTTAATATTATATCCATTTATGTTCCATTCCATTATAAACTATTCCATTTCATTAAAAACTTTATATTCAACCAAACATAGGCTAAAGTTAATTATAGTCTCTTGGAAGTTAGAACTGATTAAAATTGTCGGAGGAGACTTCTAAAAATTTTCAAGAGTTTTTTTGGTTTTATTTTTATTTTTATTAGTATTAAAATAATTATTAGTATTAAAATAATTACACTGTTAATAATCATAATAATTAAATATTATATAACTTAACATTAATATAAATTAAACAATTGATATTATATTAAATATTTTATAATATCATTAATAACGAATTCATTATATTTTATTAAAATAAACAAGTAAATAATAAAATTTGTAAATTTTATTTATAAATAAATATTTATTATAATTATTAAAATAAAATTTAAATTATTTTAATTTTAAAATAAATTTAAATAATAATTAAATAATTAAATTGTTTTAGTCTTAACTATATTATTAAAATTTAATATATTAAATAATTAAATAGTATATGTTAGTTAATGATAAATTTAAATTAAGAGAAAAATGAAAACAGAAAATTGAAATTACTTTTAATAGGTCATCTCGTTCTACTTTCATTTTTGTTTCCCGATTTTAATTTTAATTTATTTTCAAATAAAAATAAAAATAAAATTGTTATTAATGTCAATATAATTATATTTTATTAATAATAATAATTAAATGTTAAATAAAACTTTAATTACATTAATTATATGAATTAATTTGTTTATTTTATTTTAATCACTTAATAAATATTAACTAATTAAATATTAAATTATATTTTATTATATTTAATTGATATGATAATTAAATAAGCTATAAATTTAAATATTTATTTATATTTATGTATGAAAATTAAAATTATATTATTTATATTTGAAAATTTATTTCGTAAGCATTTTAAAGTTTTGATAGATAAATATTGTAAAATTAAAAATATATTTATTCAATAATTACCAAAACTTAAATTATTTTTTATTCAAAAAATTGTAAAATTGAAAGAAATTCAATAGCTAAAATATATTAATCATAATTTTTATTAATAATTAATATTAAATAATTAAATAATGCATATTTAGTTAATGGTAAAAATTATAGATATATTAATTATATGAATTAATTAATTCAATTTTTACTCATAAGTTATGAAAATTAGAAGAAACTAAAATTAAAAGCATAAATCATAAACTCAACCAAACATGTTTTCTTAAAAAATTTAAAAATAAAAACAGTAAATCGAAAATCATAATAAACTAAATAGGCTGTAATTTTCATATCTTACGGAAAAAGAAATAAATCAAAATAAAAATTAGAAACTCACCAAATAACTTTTTAACTAAACTAAAACTAAAAAACAAAATATCAAAAATAAAAGTAAATAAGTACAAAAATATTTGAGTCTAAATTCTTGAATAGTCACTCGGATTGAATTCATTAATTGAATTTGAATTATTAATTCATTAATTTAAAATAAATAATTTACAAGTTATAATATGCACATATAATCATCGTCGTTATCATCATCTCACTAAGGCTCAAAGTTCATAGAGGTTCAATAGTACGTAACTTTATTTTTATTTAGTAGAGAGTTGTTTACCGACATATATTTAAAAGATAATTATTACTTGATCATCTATTATTAAAGAAATTAACCAGACTTAGCTTTTAGTTAATTTAGTTAAAGAGTGAATCATTCAGATTTAGTCTATGTAACATGACGACTACACGAACCCAACAGTGTCATCCATTTTTTTAAAGAACGTAGATAACCATTAGACTATTAGTCGGCTACGTATATAAACAAATCCGATTGAGGTATACTTTTACTTTTAGTTTGGGAGGGAATTTTTGTATAAAACTCTTATTTTCTTGGTACTACTCATTAGCCTTATACCTCACAAGCAGCCATGGCTTAGAATAATTCAAAGTTTGTAGATTAAATATACAATCGACATAATCATGTGTACTAATCCAACAATAAAGAAATGCTTCCATTATGTACCACTGCAGCTCTGTAGCTACACCTTGTTGAACAGTAAGTTGGTCCAGGAGCACCTAATCATTGTATCATTGTCATGATCTGATAAATGATAATGAGTTTTAAAGAAAGGAAAATTATGCCATGCAATTTTTGTATTATCTTCTTTTCTTTCCCTTCTGTTCTTAATCAACGTGGGATACGCTTGAAAGCACAATTATGAGGCAAATTGAAAAAAAAAATGACGAGATGTAGTATTTAATTAAGAGAGCACAAAGGGGTTTCTGATTTTTCATTGGAGCTAACCTATGACTTGGCCTATAATTGGGGAAAGAAAGGAATAGGCTTTGGTTGTGACTTGCCTATATAGTATAAGGTCTGTATGTCATTACTTAAGTAGACTTTGGATTCCGTTTACAACTAGAGAAAGAGAGCAGAAAAGAAGGGTAGCCATGGAAGCACACTTATTGGTGGTGATTTGTTTATAAGAGATAGAAGCTGATAATTGAAATTAAGGAAGGCTTCTCCTTTGACTTATGTTATCTCTTAATAAATCTAGCTCCCTCGTATCCTAAAAGCCAAGTCTTCTAAAGGAACAAAGGCAAGTTTCTCACATCCTTCAAGCTTGTTGGTTTTGAAAGTTGTCCTTGTTAAAAATAGAGTAGAGAGACAGAGACGGAAAAGGGTATGGGGAGGGCACCTTGTTGTGATAAGACTAATGTGAAGAAAGGGCCATGGTCACCTGAAGAAGATGCAAAGCTCAAGGAGTTTATAGAGAAAAATGGGACAGGAGGCAATTGGATTGCTCTCCCACAGAAGGCTGGTAAGACATTTCACTTCTTCCCTTCTGCTATTGCTGGTATTTTGGAGAAATGAAAAATATTCCCATGAAGAGAAATTACTACCTTAATCCTTGTTTGGTTATGATCCAACCCATGTTGAATCAGTATCTGGTATTGTTACAGGGCTTAAAAGATGTGGCAAAAGCTGCAGGTTAAGATGGCTAAATTATCTGAGACCCAACATTAAACATGGAGAATTCTCAGATGATGAGGACAGGATAATCTGCAACCTCTATGCTAACATTGGAAGCAGGTATTCCACCCCATATTCATTTACCTCTTCAAGACAGTGAATAGTCTATGTTTCACATGTTCATCTCTCTCTTTCTGAGCAGAACTCGTATACTCCATGAATAAAGCCAAATTCGGAATGAATTTTTTCTACTTCTCACTAATGTATCCCAAGCTCTGAACTACTCTTTAGAAATGAGGTACAATGAGCACTGATGAGAAGTTTCTGTGTCCTCGTTGAATTTTTCCAATATTAATATGCAGGTGGTCAATAATAGCAGCTCAATTGCCAGGCAGAACAGATAACGATATAAAGAACTACTGGAACACCAAGCTCAAGAAGAAACTCATGAGACTGCTTAATCCCACATCTCAAATAGGACCTCATCACCAAGCTACTAGTTTCTCATCTCTTCTTCAGGCTACAGCATTGTCACCCTCCACACAACTTTCATCATCATCCTCCTACAGACGCAGCAATCACACTTATTACTGTTTATCTGGTCCTGTGAATGATCCTACTTCGTTTACATCTAGTCCTTTGAGCAACAGTTCTTTTACATCTAATTCTGTGCTTCAACCCCAAGAAAGCTTTGTTAGTCCCATGCAACATAATTACCAAGTCAAAGAGAGTCTGCTGAGGTTTGGAGGTGAAGCTAGTTGTAGTTCCTCCGATGGAAGTTGGAACAACCAGATCAATCATGTTAAGGAGTCAGAATACGGATACATTGCTAGTAACAGCGAACAATCAGGGTTGCAGAATTATTTGCACAATGAGATTGAAGAGGATCATAAATTACTGCTACCAAGTGGTGGTGCTGAGGAATGGAGTCATGAGAAGCAAAATGGATTGTGGGTTGATAATCCCTCAGACTATGGTTTTGAGGAGATTAAGCAACTCATTAGCACTAGTAGTTGCAACCACTTGTTGTTTGAAGATAACAAGACGCAGGAAAAGATCATGTACTACTGATGCTGACTGTGAGAAAAAATCACGAACAGATATGTAATGGTAAGAGAAGAGCTTAACAGATTCAGATTTGGACTCAGTTTGTTGTGGGGGAAATGAATTTTTTTCTTTTTTTTTCCAATAAATGAAGCACCTTTTTTACATAAATGAAAGTTGTTTACGAGAAATGAAGTGTTAATCTCATCTGTTAATGTATTGTTTTCATGTTGTTATATTGAAAATTTTATGTTATCCTTGAACTTTACAATTTGAATAAGGTTACTCATTTGTGACCCGAAGGTTACAGTGTTAGTTACGAAAATATTTTCTTTATAAAATATAAAAAGAAGGTTACTTATAATTGATGACCTTCACTCGACTCGTATAAAGCGGATAACTTTGTGCATTGGATTTATTATTATTATTTAAATAATGTAAATTATTAATATTATAATAATATCATGAATTTGCAGGCATCAAACCATGATCAGCATAGTTTAAGGGCTTAAAGTTTAAGTAAAAGTGAGTTGCAACTAATAAGAGGAATCAGTCCAAACAACAAACCTATTTCTAATCAGAAATGTAGTGCTTACTGCTTAGTGATGAATAAGGTTGACACATGGGAACTGTGTCTCAATTATTGATAACCCTCTGATTAGACCTTTGACCTTTTGCAAAAACAAATTCAACTTGAGAAGCTTAAATAAAGGTTAAAAATCAAAGATTGTATGTTTTCAAACAAAGAGTAAGCCAATGCTGAAAGATGGTTGCATTGACCTTTTCACCATTTTGTTTGCTTCTCAGGTTAAAACATTAGACTAACGGGGTCTGCCAGCTATAGGCATTTGATGAAGATTCAAAAGATAAAATTGTCGTGAAACTACTGGGAAGGATTTTCTAAGAATGTCTTTTATAGTGGAGAGTAAACTACAAGGTCAATAAAGTTTGGCAATGACACCTACTTATCCACCAACATTTTAAGCTACTTCAGCGAGTATACAAGCCTCCTAATGCATTCTTGCTGATTACAAGTCACATAATTCTTTTTATTATATTTATTTTCTATTTACTACATAATAAAATAAGTAGAATATATCAAAGAGAATTTTATAATAATTACATAATACTATAAAAATAATTGATAATTTTTAAAATATAAATATTTGAAATAAAAAATTATTCCCGTGTATTCAAGCTTGGAAAAAATATACAAATTTTATCATAATCACTTTAATTCAAGGTTGATCAATAGTCAGAAACCATGCAATTCAGTGGTAAGTATGATATAGGAGCCCACAGTATGTGTTTGGGAGGTGGGGATCAGAAGCAGACTAGACCACCTAAGACTAAACATGTTAAATTTGAATACGTTTTATGTTAGAAGGACAGACGGTGACAATTATGGATATAGGATTTTCCTTTTTTTTTCTAATTTCATGAATTTCTGTTAATTATTAGTTTATTTTTTAATTTATCAAAACTAAATTACATGAAAGGGTATGGGATGAAAATATCATTTTAGGATAGTTAAGTTAGATAAACGACAACATTAACATCATTATTTCATTTCGTGAGAATAAGAGATGGATATTAATTATATTCATCTTTCTCTTTTTTATTTTACAAAGAAGCTATTTCCGTAACTCGAATTTGTAATATTTTGATCATAAAAAAGTAACCTTATTAGTTTTCTACTAAGACTCACCCTCAATAATTACAAAAGATA
>JANZXP010000005.1:40665473-40678284 GCA_027576715.1 Erythroxylum flavicans
TTATATTTTAATTAATTATATTGTAATTAATTAATTACAATATATTGATTAATTAAAATATTGTAATTAATTAATTATGATATTTTAATTAATGAATGAATTATATTTTAATTAATTATATTGTAACTAATTAATTAATTATTTTTTAATTAATTAATTGTATTTAATTAATTAGTATTAAAACTATTTTAAAAAAAGAGTCACTATTAAGGAATAAGTTTCATTCCTCTACTAAATGGAGGGTATGGAGGGTTCTCTCAAAGTGAGATATCAAACTATTGCCCCTATAATGATAATCAATAACCAACCACTCACTTTTCATTCCTTACTCATTAACCCCTTCCTAAACTCATCAACCAAGCACTCCTTTATATGATTTTCTCTACTATTTATTTTGAGGATCATCGATGTAAGCCTCCACATTTTGACCCTGGGATTCAAATGCCTTATTGACTAGACTTTAGTAAGTTTCTTTTTCATTTTTTAACTCTAAAGGCATGCACAATAGTAGTAAGTACCATCATTGGTGATAAATTAATAGCGTATAATATTGTAGGTATAAAGTCTATTAACCATGTAAAACTCCATAAACCTATGACATGCCTAGAATGAGCTCTCAACTTTAACAATAGTGTGATATTTTCTAAGGCACGGGTTAGTTACAATCCAAAGCCAATCAATAGTATCACTGCAAAATTGAGTTATGGCTTGGTGATCCCTAAAGCCCTAAAGGCATTGTAAAACAGGATGTTGAAGGAGATATCATTGTCAACCAAGATCCTCCACACCTTATAATTAGACAAAGATGTCATTATAATCATTACATTGTCATTGGAATTAGCCAAATCGAGATCCTCTTCCTAGAAAATAATTTGCTTCATCAATCTCCTCTTCCTCTTTGCTTAACCCATAGTACGAGCAAAAGTTTTATGGTAATAGGTTGATTTCTTCAATTTCGTTGTGCTTACCCTCGAATCTTTGTCCACTATAATATTGATGATTTCAATCTGTGTGTTGTCATTGTGTTCCATAACCAAGATAAAGCACGTAGTCTTTCCTTATCTCCAGGTTTGAAATATTCAGCCACAAATCGCTCTAGTTGTCTCTTTTTTAGTAGGGAGTCTATAGCCTTTCACAAATCCTAACATTTCTTCATCTCATACTTATAATCTTATTAGAAATAATAAAACTTGTATATACATTTGATCTCAAAATTCCTCAACGACGGTTTCGATGGATTAATGAGATCTTTGCTTTTGGCATAGTTGAGAATATGGTTGTGATATGCATTCAACCCCAACAAGAAGATACCTTTATACATGTGAGCTCTCTTTTTCCCTTCAGTGTGTTCCTTTCTATCAACTCTCTAGCTAAACTACTCTAGTGTACTCCCTCTCTCTCCTGAACTCTCTTATCACTTGGCATGATTGTTCAATCCTCTGTGGGTGAATCTCAAATCACTAAAAGTTTTGCAAAATAGGATGTTATTGGAGTTGTCATTGTTGACCAGGGTACTCCTCACTTTGCAGTTGGCTAAAGTCATTATTATGATCATCATGTAGTCATTAGGATTAGCTAACTTATAATATTCTTTCTGAAATGTAATTTCCTCTACCAATCTTCTCTACCTCTTTGCTTCATCCATGATATTAATAGAAGTTTAAGTTCAAAATGCATATTACTTAAATTGGATTCTATCAGCCTTAATTTGTGTCCACTATAATGTTGATGACCTTGGCTGGAGCGGTATTCCCTTAAGTCTGCCACATGTTCCCCTGACCAAAACTAATCACATTGACTTCTATCTCTTTTAAGCTTGAAATCTATAGCCACAAATTACTCCATTTATCCCTTTTTCAATATGGACTTCACAACATTCCATAGATCCCATCATTCCTCTATCTTATGCCCATTAAAAAATCGTAGAGGTAGTAGTTTCGCAAACTTTCCAATTTTACCATGGTCATCTCTAGCATAAACAAAAACAAAAACAATCAAAAGAGAAATAACAAATAACACCAAAAATTTGGTAACGTAGTTTGGCACTTCTTGCCTACGTCTGCGGGGCCCTCACCCAGATTAATTTTTTTACCCAAGTACAATAGATTTACCTAAGGCTTTACTAAGCTGACACCACTTAACCCTTGACACTATAGCTCAACCTAACTTCTCGTGAAAGATTTTCACACCGAATAACACGACCGACTCATGTTAACCTCGTCAGGAGATTTTTCTAAATAACTATTAATTAATGAAAGATAATAAATAAAAACTCAAAGTGTTTAAAGAATTAATAACAAAAACTTAACATACTTGAGATTCAAATAGAACAACTTCCATATAGGTGTAGCTCCTCCAAGAAAGATCTAAAAGTTGTTCCTGCATTATAGGTTGATTCACGCAAAAACGTAGAACAGAGTTACAGCTACACAGTCACCAAACAACCCATGACAGAAGTCCAATGCAACACTTCAATCAGTCCAATCGTGAGCCACTTCACAAAGATAATTGTCCAGCGTGATCAAATACCACATGATTAATAAAGAACAACGTAAAACACATAAACATGCAGCCCCCACGCACAGATGTCAACACAACCCACAGCTACAATCACAACCCATCAATCAACACACCAACATCCCACGCCTACACCCACGCATAAGATGGATTGTGCACACTTAACTTCAATACACCCACACTACTCAAAGCACTCACGCTGCACACATAGACATCAGCCGTAGGTTCACACAGAAGCTGCTCTCTTCGTATTTTTCAGAAACCACTTAATTCATAAGGAAAATTCCAACAATGACCTTCAGACCCCATATTCACGTAAATACCCCACAAGTCTTCACAAGATCTACATCTATTCAAGATAGGATTCTATGTTATCTAGAACATTATCCAAATAGTTTTTTTGAATCCAAGGTAATAAAAAATCTGATAAGTCTAATTTATAAAATATGCCAAAATAAAATAAGTAGATATATACAACATATATCTAACACCTATAATCTTATTAGAAATAATAAAACTTATTTGAATGTTTGGCCTCAAGTGTACTAATTAACGGTTTCAACTTATTGATGATATCCTTACTTTTTTCATAATTGAGAACATGGTTGAGAGATCTATATAGCTGTGACAAGAGGATACTTTCAGACTAGCGAGTTATCTTTCCCTTTCAGATAGATTCTCATATATTAGATAATTTTAACATACTCCTTATTTCTCATTTGTCATATTATCTCCTAAGATGTTTGCTCAATCCTCTACAGGGAGTTCTCTACTTCCTCCAAGGTAATGAAACATTATTATTGCTCACGTACTTCATCTAAAGTATACACTTTATCCCTTAGAAGTGATCCCCAAAAAGATTGGTTTATGACACATACCTTTCTTAAAAAAACACGAATACTATGATAGATTTCATATTTAACACCTAAGTAGCTTCCACAGTGAACCTTTAGGTATATTACTCGAGTCTCTCCCTTCGTGTGTAAACCATATCAAAAAGGGAACTTCTTATCTTATGGCTAGCAAAGAGATCCTCAAATTTAGATTTGAGTTGACCATTTTGGGATAAATTGATATCAAGTCCTCGTAGCTTTCATTAGAGTCAAAGAAAAGGCCTTGCACTTTAAAGTGTCTGAAGCTCTTCACAGGTCCATCATTTTGTTAACATAATATGATTTAAACGATCTTATGTACTGTTATATACCTCCAAATTAAGCAGTCTAAACTTCAATAAGGGTTGGTTTACATACAATTTCGTGGATGTAAGTGTTGTTTACTATCAGTCAAGTCTTATCTTATGATACATCGAAAAGGTAATGATCTCTTTGCATCACTTCTTTGAGGACCCTGTAACGAGGAAGTTTGTCTCATGCTTATGGTTCTATGAACTTGATGACATTATTGGCTTCTGGCTGTCCTATGGACATCATGGCATCGATGATTTCTTGAGATTGACAATGTCACTAGTCCTTCCACTAGCCCGGGAGTCTCGTACTACCGATAAAGCATATCTACAAGTAATTTGACTTGTTTTTACAAATTGAAGAACATGGCTTACGTCAATCCTGTAGATTGATCTTGCTCACTTTTTTATTGGGGATTTCCTATTTTCAATGATGTAGAATCTTTATCTAAGCCTTGATTTTTTTTAATCCTCACATACAGTGGCAATTGATAAGGAGTAGACATACGAGCTGCAGTGTAATTAAAATTTTATGTCAAATATTAATTTAATTAATATTAAGTAAATAAAAAATAATTAAATTTCTTATCATATCTAGTAACGGAATTTTACAATGTCCAGGACCTTTAGAACTTCAGTTCCTGAATCTGCAGCTCTAATAAAACAATTCTAACTCCCTCATCACCTCCTCTATGATACTTCCTTTCTTACTATCCTGAGCCAAATCAGTTTTTTAATTTTCCTTCTCATCACCTTTCTTTAGCATCAGCTTCAATCCATTCATATCCTTCTCAACCACCAGGCTCTCGCAATTTCCACCAATTTTAACATTTTCACCCATCACATCCACATGTCTAAGATTGAAACCGTTAGTCTCCGCTCTAATTGAGACTGGTATTTCGCATTTCTCGTATACATTAAAGAAATTCAATAAATCCCCTATCGAGCTGGATTAGGAGGCAAAGGCGTTTTTAATGACATAGAAGATGTAAGGTAAGGAGATTGTGAACCCAACCAAGTCATCATTACTCATGAAGAAATATGAATGAATACTTGAAGTCAAGGTCTGGAGATGGAAATGATTGGGGTTGACGCGATTCTGCAAATCAAAATCTTTGTCTATATATTACTCATCTTCTTTATAATCAAATTGAAACTTGAGGTGGGTATCAAAGATTAACTCGAGTGACACATAGTCGACGGCAATAGATTGTCGATTCTTAAGGTTGTGCAACCCATGAATTGGAAATGTTAAAACTACACAAGCCCGTCTTGTTTTGGTCTGATTTTCAGAGAAAATGGAAGCTTGTTCTTCATAGAAACCAAGGTTCGAATGAGAATTTAAGTTGGTCTCCAAAAGATTTGTCACATAAATAAAGTTATTTTCTTTAAAATGAATTAAATTAATATTTGACATAAAAATTTAATTAAATCTCTTTTTACATGTCATTTGGAAATAGCCTATCTACTAGTTAAGGGTAAGATTGCGTACTACTGGACCTCCTCAGACCTTACATATTAGCGAAATTCCTTATGTTATCATTGTAGTTGTAAAAAAATTTAATTGCATCTAACGTTCAAGTAGCATCGCATTAATTTTGTTAATGGAGAGTTTAGGGTTGAGTTGTTTATGTGAAAAAATAAAAATTTTAATAATTTATTGTTATTTTAAAAATTTTAAACTAAAATCATAAAATTTTAAAAATTTAATAATTAACCCTTAATTATTTCCAAAGTATAATGAATTCGAGTAATACTAATAGGATAATAATGATGGATTCACGAGCCTTGTTACATTCCACAAAAGATTAAAAATCTAACTAGTTTAGTCGATTCAACCATAAAAACTTTGAATCATTTAACTTTATGGTTCGATTTTTAACTTTCTAGTCCGATTTACTTTAATAATTCTTGTTATTAAAAATTGATTAATTTATTAGTTAATCGGTCAATTTTCTTAAATTAATAAATTCTTATAAACCAAAATAAATCAATTAAACTTTAAATTCTTCGATTGATAAAAAGAATCTATTCAATCATATTTTGAAATTTTAATTTTGTTCTAAATAAATTAGTGGGAATGATTTTTTGTATTTTCTCATTGAAGAAATAAAAAATATATACACGATATAACCTAATAACTTCATAATTTAGAGTACCTAAATAGTTACAAAAAAATAACCCAAAATCTCCTAAGAACATTATAGATATATATGTACACCTAATGATTCCATAATTATCGTAATACTCCCCCTCAAATTGGAGCATGTAGGTCTCGAATGTCCAACTTGCAAAGAAAATATTTGAAATTATTGTTTCTCGAGGGCCTTGGTACAAATATTAGCAAGTTGCTCTGTGGTCCGCATGTGAAAAGTGGCAATATTGCTAACCTATATCTGATCACGCACATAATGGCAATCAATCTCGATATATTTAGTACGATTATAGAACACGGGATTCGCAGCTATGAGAAGAGTCGCCTTACTATCACAAAATAAACACATGGGCGTGGATGAGGTACACCAAGAGAAGCAAGAAGCGACTTAACCCATATGAGCTCACAACTAGTAGAGGCCATAGAGCGGTACTCAGCTTCAGCGGAAGAACAAGATATAGTAGGTTGCTTCTTTGTCTTCCATGAGACCGAAGAGACACCTAATATAATGAAGTAATCAGTAATAGAACATTGCGTCAATGGACAATTTGCCTAATCAGAATCATAATAGGCATTGAGATGTAAATCAATATTACGATGTAGCAAAAGCCCTTGACCAGGATGCCCTTTAAGGTATTGTAAAACGCGAAGAGCAGCATTCCAATGAGCATCCTTGGGATGTTGCATAAATTGAGCAAGAGTTTGTACCACATAGCAAAGTTTTGGATGGGTGATTGTCAAATAGATGAGGCTACCAACTAACCATCGATAACGATCAGGTTCAATAAATTCAGGCCCAATAGCAAGCACAAGCTGATGATTTTGCTCAATAGGGAAGTCACACGATTTGGCACCAAGTAAACTAGCTTCAGAAATAATATCCAACGCATATTTGCATTGAGAAATAAAGAGACCTTTAAGACCACGCGCAATATCAAGACCAAGAAAATACTTCAAGGCTTATAGGCCTTTCATGTAAAAACAGGCACTCAAATATGCTTTAAAATGAACAATTTCATCAGAATTATTGCCTACAATAATAAGGTCGTCAACGTAAACTAGAACATGAAGCATAATACCATTGCACTGAAAAGAAAAGAGGGAATAATCTATATATGTTTGAGTGAAGCCAAAAGGTTTAAGGGCATTAGCAAGTTTAGCAAAACCAATTTCGCGATGCTTGACGAAGGCAATAAGCGAGAAACTAGGAGGAAGCGTCATGTATACTTCCTTATCCAGATCACCATGAAGAAAAGCATTATGAACATCCATTTGGTGTAGTTCTCAATTACAAATAATTGCCATAGCTAAGAAAACACGAACATAAACCATTTTTGCAATAGGAGAAAACATTTCATTATAGTTAATATCTACCATTTGATTGTTGCCAAGAACAACAAAACAAGCCTTGAGACACTCAATGGTACAATCGGAGTTGTACTTGAGCTTATATACCCACTTACTCTGAACGGCCGTCTTACCAGCGGTAAATCCTCAATTACCCAAGTCCCATTATTCTCAAGAGCTTCTATCTCTTTGCGTATGGCTTCACGCCAATTAGCATCACCAACAACCTTTGAAAATGTTGTAAGCTCATGCTCGGCAGTGATGGCTCCTAAGAAATGAGCATAGGAAGCTTAAATGAGCATAGGAAGCGTAAAAGTTATTGTAATTCACATAATTAACAAGAGGATACAGTGTACCCGAGGATGATGAAGCCACAGGTGGTGTCAAAGAGGAGACAAGGTCTAAGCATCAAGCCTTGTGACAAATATAATCTCGTAAAAGAACAGAAGGTTGCCTGTCCGAAGAACCACGACGAGGAGCTTCATCTAAAGGTTGCTAAGTTTCAGTAGTAAGGGATATAGAGGGGTTAACGTCACTCCCCCTCTTGTCAGGACTGAGTGAAACAATTTGGGGTATAAGGGATGCGCTTTTCCTTATTTCAGTATCAAAAATTGCTGGGTGTGGTGATAAAGAAGTAGGAGCAGGTAAGCATTGCTGGGGTTGAAGATCAGTAAATGGAAAAATTTTTTCATAAAATACCACATCTTGCGAAACAAAGAAATCTCTACTTTCAAGATTATACAAACATCATCCCCTTTTTTTTCATAAGGATACCCAACAAATATGCAATTCCAACTACAAGAATTAAACTTATTTCGGTCTCGAGGAATTTTAGATGCAAAGCAAAGACACCCAAAAATACTTAATAGGGAGTTTTTCCTTTGTGAAGGGGTGTTGGAGTGCGATTTATGAGACAACCTGCAGTAAGAATACATTCCCCCCAAAAATCAAGTGACCAATTTACTTAAAAACGGAGGGCTCGAGTAGCATTACGTATATGACGATATTTCCACTCGACCCTACCATTTTGTTGAGGGGTACCAACACACGAGGTCTCAAATAAAATCCCTTGTTCCGCAAAATAATTCTCCGAACAGGTAAATTCAGTGTCATTGTCACTACGAATTTGTTTAACCTTCTTATCGAATTGCATTTGAGCCAAAACATAAAAGTTTTTAATGATTTTACCAACCTTATTTTTCAACCATCAAATAAACCCAAACACCCCGTTAATAATCATCCACATTTGTCAAAAAATAAAAGGCATCATATAAAGAAGGAATACTATAAAGGCCCCAAACATCACAATGAATCAACTCAAAAATTGCATAGTATGACTAGAACTCATGGGAAAAGAAGCATGAGTCTGTTTTGCTTTAAAACAAATATCACATGATTCATCTTTATTCCTACGACAATCAAAACTACTAACCCCAGGAAGAGAAGAAACCAATTGATGAGAAGGGTACCCAAAGCGGCGATGCCACATTTGATAAGTATCTGTACTAGTCACAGAACAATGGCCAGCATATGACGTCATCGCCTAAAGCCAATAGACCTCATTCCTCTCTTCACCCGCACCAGTCACCATCCTCGAAGTGCGGTCCTGTATTACACAAATTTTGGTAGTTAATGTGGCTATGCAATCATGAGCTTTAATCAACTGAGCAAATGAGATCAAGTTACAATTCAATCGTGGAACATATAACACATTCCAAACTTAGAGAGTATTACTGAATACCATTGTCCCTTTCTGAACATCATTAATATTTGTATCGTCAGGTAATGTAATAGGAGAGGGAACTATGTCATGAAGATCAACGAGCAAACTTTTATCACCAGTCATGTGATGGGAAGCAACGGTATATAATATCCAAGAAGAAGAAAGCCTACCAATAAGTGTTTCAGTCGAGGGGGCCTTATTATTATTATTAGTAAGTGACTTAAACATATTAAGCACTGTATTCCATTGATCATCATTAAGGACAGAACCAAGCGTATTCCGATCCTAAGAAGAAAGATAAACAGCTACCCCATTCTAAGCTGACGAGGACTGTGATGCACTCTGAGCATAATTGGCAACCCCAACACTCACCCCTCGACCACGCCCACCAGATGCAGTACCTTCATAACCTTTATCACGCCCAAATGAGCTGTTCTTCCCACGTGGACCAATCCACCAATCCGGATAGCCAATGAGTTTAAAGCATGAAGTTACCTCGTGGCCTGGTCGGTTGCAGTTCAAGCAAAATCCTTTGTCATTTCGACTACTGGATGCTTGCGAAGAAGACGAGGCTTCTTGAACAACAAAACTAATAGCCTCGCTCCACCCTTCCTTCCCTCTAGTTATATTTTTGTGTCTCTCGTCTTAAACCACAAGAGCATAAGCATGATTCAAAGGCGGAAGCAGATCTTGAGCAATAATGTTGGAACAAATATTTTAATATAAATCATCATCCGAGCCCATCAAAAATTAATGAACTTGACTTTCTTCACATTCTTTACCGAGTTCGGTAGCCCAGTTGCATGTACACTTATCACAAGTGCAACCTTTGATTGGAACATACATAGAGAGTTCTTCCCATATTTTCTTGATTTTCCTATAATGCGCAGCAACGCTATGATCGTTTTGTTCACAATAAGCCAGATCAGAAGTCAATTGTTGTATAAGAGGGTCATGGCCAATGGAAAAACGTGGTATAAATCATCCCAAAGGTCCTTCATTGTGTCATAATAAGTAATAGAGGAACGTAGAGTAGGCTCAATAGAATAAATACCCACGCTACAAGCATGGAGTTAACACTCCACCAATCTTTAATCTCTGAAGTTGTATCATCAGGGTTGGTAATGACTCCGTCCAAAAAGCCAAGTTTTCACTTCGCTCAGAAATCATTGCGTCTAATCTTTTCCTATTCCTGATAATTGTCACCCTTCAAAATTACCTGACAAATAGTCATTCCATGATGGTCAGAAGGATGAAGGTAATATGGAGAAGTAGGTTCAAGTGACGTTGGCTTCTTCCCTCTGTCGCCTCCATCACCCATGTTGTCTATATTGCACCGAGTTTAATAATTAGCTAGGGTCTTCTTTTCCCTGCTATCATACCATAAATAAATTTGTGGGAATGATTTTCTAATTTAGAGTACCTAAATAGTTATAGAAGATAACCCAAAGTTTCCTAAGAATATTACAGATATATATATATATATGTACACCTAATGATTCTATAATTACCGCAATATATTCTATCTTTAACTAATTTTATAATATTTTAATAGTAATAAAATTATTTAAACCCGAAGCTCTTCTTATCAATGTTTTAAAAACCGGACCGGAAATCAAACCGGTAGAAGGAAAGGTTTAAGGTTTAGAGGTTCAACCGATAGTGAACCGCTATAAAATCAGTATATAATAAATAAGAAATAAATCTTGTAAGAGTAAGTAAAAATAAAATATTTATTGAAATAAAAAATACACCAATGTCTGTTATTATATAATGAACTAGTAATAAATAAATATGAGTTTAATATAAAACTTACAATAACAATAAAAATTAAAATTCATGTTTCTAGTGAAAAAAATTGATTCATGCCTATTGGTTTAAATTTGAAATTACCAAAATCTGAAATTAAAATATCCAAAATTGGCAAAAGCTGTATGAAAGCATCATAGTTCTAATTTCTTAATACTATGACATTGACAATTCTATTAGCTCAAATCGAGAATTGAGTCAAAATTTTAAAAATCAAACCAGAAATTATAAATTTTGAACTCAAAAACTTATCCCTCGTAATATTAATATGTAATATGAATACTAGCAAGCACGCGTTTAAAACTTTTAAAATACTAGAACTTTAAGGTCATCTTTATATAAATCCAGAAAAATGCAACATATATAAGCCTGATAAATCTAGATATTTTTCATCTTTGAAAAAGTTTTTGGGAATCCAAAGCACGCAACATGTATTAGCCTTTTCAAAAGTTTCTGTTTTGTCATCAACATTCAATGTATAAACTGGTTTTTGCGTTATTATCCAATGGGCAACAAAACGTTCTTAAAAGCCAAACCAAAGATTTATGTATTAAAGACAAAATAAACGTTCTTTAAAGCAACCATCGATAAAGATTAGAGGCTTTTGAAAAAAAGAAGAAGCAAAAACTATCAGAGCCTGTTGAAGCTGGCACTCCTGAAGAACGAGCTGAGGTTGAAGAAGCTCGCCACAACTTTTACAAGAATCGCTTTGACGTCAAACCTTCTAATGACCTTCTTTTGGCGTTTTCAAGTATATATATGCGTCGTCATACTCTTCTCCTTCATTTTCTGTCTTTCTTGGCTATCATAGCTGTTGAGAAAGTAGTGTTTAAATGAAAATGCCCAACAAATCTCCATTTCTCCATTTCTTAGGGCATGCAAGAGTAACGAGTGCTACTTTTGTGCGAGAAAGCGAGAGAAGCGGAGAGGGAGAGAAGAAGGGTAACCGAACCGGTGTAACCGGTTTGATGTAAACCTGCCGGTTCTCCAACAAACCGGCCGGTTTTCATACTAATAGGTTTTTTGTTAAAATCAAACCAGACCACTGACTAGTTCAGACTTTTTCAGGTCGGACCAGCCGGTTCGATCCAGTTTTTAAAACCTTAAAATTTACTAATTTAAATCAAACTCATATTTAATTTAAATTATTTTTTGAACTTCAAATATAAAGCAAAATATTAATATATGAAAAATATTTAATTATGAAATTGAAGTAAATTTTAATGAAACACTCAAAAAGTTTGTTTTTAAAAGTATAAAAATATAATTATTAGTGTTTGTAAAAACTTAATATGAGTTTGGAACTCCTTAATCTTGTTCTTTGAAAAGGCTAATTACTTTTAGAGGATTTGTTCATTTCTCTAAACCCTATGATCATACTATTAGGTTTGAATGACCTTGCACGTGGGAGCTAATCTGCCGGTCTCGTTTCATGGAAAGAACACTTTTTCTTTTCCTTTTGTAATCTCTCCAAAAAAAAAAAAGTACAGCTGAAAATCTATCGACCATGAGATGTCATGTCACACCAACGTTTGCTGTGACAAATGACAATTTATAAAATTAAGGCCAACTTTACCAAAGGCACAATGTCATGTGAATTCTAATAAATGTAGAACTGAAAAGGTAAGTGTTAATAATAAAAATGGAACATAACACTGTTATAGAAAAAACAAACAAATGAAAATTTGTGTTCTTTTGTCTGTAGCAAATCGATCTATCTTACCTAACATGAACACTGTTTGTAAATATTTAACAGTAACAGGTAAGTAAAAATCTTTCTTTCTTATTATTACCAAATGTTGGCTTTTATTTGGCAAACAGTAGATTGTATTAGTTATTAATTGATAGTTGTTTTTATCAGTTGATGTGTCCAGTAAATAATATTAGCTGATTATTAAAAATGTTTGGTAAATTTAGTTATTTAGTATTAGTTATTGATGAGTAAAATGACTTATGAAGACATGATTTTAAAAAAATTATAAGGATATAAATATTATATTTCTTAATATTTCGTTGAATATTTTTATAAGAATTTAGATTTTAGATATTTAATTTTACAAAAATTAAGTTTATAACT
>JANZXP010000005.1:40678384-40689422 GCA_027576715.1 Erythroxylum flavicans
ATGTAATATGAATACTAACAAGCATGCGTTGAAAACTTTTAAAATACTAGAACTTTAAGGTCATCTTTATATAAATCTAGAAGAATGCAACATATATAAGCCTGATAAATCCAGATATTTTTCATCTTTCAAAAAGTTTTTGGGAATCCAAAGCACGCAACATGTATCAACCTTTTCAAAAGTTTCTGTTTTGTCATCAACACCCAATGTATAAACTGGTTTTTGCGTTATTATCCAATGGGCAACAAAACGTTCTTAAAAGCCAAAACAAAGATTTATGTATTAAAGACAAAATAAACGTTCTTTAAAACAACCATCGATAAAGATTAGAGGCTTTTGAAAAAAAGAAGAAGCAAAAACTATCAAAGCCTGTTGAAGCTGGCACTCCTTAAGAACGAGCTAAGGTTGAAGAAGCTCGCCACAACTTTTACAAGAATTGCTTTGACGTCAAACCTTCTAGTGACCTTCTTTGGCGTTTTCAGGTATATATAAGCATCGTCATACTCTTCTCCTTGATTTTCTGTCTTTCTTGGCTATCATAGTTGTTGAGAAAGCAGTGTTTAAATGAAAATGCCCAACAAATCTTCATTTCTCCATTTCTTAGGACATGCAAGAGCAAGAGTGTTGCTTTTGTGCGAGAAAGCGAGAGAAACGAGGAGAGAGAGAAGAAGGGCAACCGAGCAGGTGTAACCGATTCGATGTAAACCGGTCGATTCCTTAACAAACCGGCCAGTTTTCATACTAATAGGCTTTCTGTTAAAACCGAACCAGACCACTGACCGATTCAGACTTTTTCGAGTCAGACCGATCAGTCCGGTCTGATTTTTAAAACCTTGCTTCTTGTCATCGTTTTAACTTCTAGTTAAAATTTTAAAATATTACATTATACTGAACAAGGGATTACTGACGGGCCGGCCCTATGTCGTCTATCTTGGGATTTAGCAGGAACGAGCAGGTCGCCCGACACGCAGAACGACGACGTTGGGAAAATAAGACTGTAAACAGGTACGACTTCGTTTTGTTGACTGCCTTTATCTACTAAAACACAGCTCCGCCTTATTTGTTTTTTTCGTCTTCTCGGTCAATTAAGCAAGCTAGGGTTTCTCCAAATTACCAAGACCCTAAATTTGACAGACGAAAAATGGGAGGTAAATGTCCTAGCAGGAAGGTTAAGAAGAGAAGATACTCTCACAAGACGGCTCGCCGCGCCAAATTCCTCCTTAAAGATATCCTTTTTCTTTTGTTGCTGTGTCTTTCAGTATAGAGTTTCTTTCTGTTTACCCAACTTTCTTTTCCAGAGAGAAAAATTCTTCCTTGACTGAGGATTTTGTTCACGCGACGATGCGGTTTATGATGAGCTGCAAAAGCCCGATTCCGAGAAACGGCCGCTTCCTCGTGACGAGGATTTACCTGGGATGGGTCAATATTACTGCTTACACTGCGAGTATGTATTTTATATGTTTTCATTTGTCATTTGGTTATTTGTAAATTTCGAATTGATTTGGTGGTTCAACAATTCATCACCTGAAAACGGTTCTTTTCGCGTGATTCTTTGTACGGTTTTGAATTTCAGTGGGCAGCTTTAATTGAATTTGGTTTGTTTTTTCGTCTCTTTTTTCAGCCGGTACTTTGCTAACGTGACTGTGAGGGACGAGCATTTTAAGACTAAACGCCACAGGAAACGGTATATTACTTTTTACTTAACTTACTACCACCAAGCATGTGTTCCTATCATTTATCTGTATTTTTATTGTACCTTTCTTGGAGTGCTAAAGTTTCTAGTGGGCTTAATGGTTTCCTTATTGCTCTCTGATGATGGAAGTATCTTATTTTGTTAAAGTATATATTAAGAAAACTCCGTTCCCAACATTTTCAATGCTTGCATTTACAAGTTAGAGTTGTCCTAGACTTTCTTTTGGATGGTACTACACCTGTTTAAGCGGCCACAGCTAGAGCTAATGTCTAAATGGCTACACGTAAACTTGTATCGGGCTGAGTACTGATCTCTTCATCAAACAATCGGATTAAACTTTTACTTTTATCTAGCTTTTGTTTTCTTCTTACTTTGGATTGGTTTTGAGAACAAGAATCAGCTTAGTATTAGATATATATTAGCTGGTGAAGTACAATGTTTTCACAATCCATTTTCATCCTATGGGATCTGCCTGTTATGTGATTCTTGCTCTCATGTTGCGTTTATCGTAAAACATGGATAAGTTATTCTTTTATGTTCTTTTTTGCCAAATACAGTGTCAAGCAAATGATGGGACCTGCTCCACACACTCAACTTGATGCAGAATTGGCTGCTGGGATGGGAATGCCAGACAATGGCCCCAAACTTATGTCATTATGAGCTTCCTGTCATTTTAATTTATACTTTGAAATGGTACTCAGTTAACACAGGCCTCTCGACATTGCAGGAAACATCGGTTTTCTAAGCATGCCTTCTTTAGTAATTAATAGTTGGATTTGCTGCAAAGTAAAGGCCAGTAATTTTCCGCTGGATCGTATCATGTACATTCCACTATTTGGTGGATTCGGTTTCTGCAATATCAATTTTATAAAGATGCAATTTACCAGAGAGACCATGAAGCTTTGTCCTTGATCTACTAAATGATAAATTGACCAAATAGCAAAAGAAAAGCACTAGCATATGTAATGCAGTTGACTAAGTTCAACCAGCAATTGCCTGTTCTTGATAGGAGAAATCCTGCGCTGTTGAATCTTGGACGTTATTGATCATGAAGTTTCATTGTTGGCAAATAGCTGCAGAAAACTTAAATCTGCGAATCCAGTTCAGTGTCTATACATATATTAGCTAAAGATCAGATATGAATTATTGTACAAGTTCTTTCCCGGTAGAAGTTCAATGATCTAAACCAAATTATAAATGGATTAGAAGTACTGGCATGGCAAAAGTATTTAGAATTTTATTACTTCAAGTATTATTAAAACCCCCATATTATGCAGTTCCCCGACAATAGACGGGTTATGTGAGTTTGTGAATATGACATACTATATGAAGCAAGCTTTTATTATTAAAGTTCAATTCGCCACGGAACATTTGTTTATGAAACAAGACAGAGCACTGAGTGAGAATTTTCGTAGGCCTGGATAATCAGTTTCCTATGCATACCATGAATCTGAAACAAGGAATTGTGCGTAACATAACCAAAACCTGATGATGAGTACTTCCCAATGATGGCTATAATGTATAATTAGCCAACAAGGTACACTTCATAACGATTAGTGTGTACTGTGTTCACTTAAACCTATCATTCGTCGTACTACAGCAAATATTGTCGGCTTATTCTCTGCAAAGAAACCTGAATTTGAGTTATGTTTGTATAAATTGAAAAAATGTGCCATTTCACAATATTTCAATAGCATGCCTCAATAACTTGCTTTTGGTTTAGTTTGCTATTCCTAGAACTAAAGTAAATGAACAGAGGTTGAGAGACAGGAGAAACTGCTGAAACCAGCTCAATATCAAGAGCTTCTCCTTTCGTTTGTTGGTCATTAGACTATAACATCACCATTTATAGCTACATCTTTATCTAGCAAACCTCACCTTACTGGCTGCTCCAGAAGAAATACAAGGGATCGTGGTCGACACTTGTAAACCAGCAATCCAGTCAGACAGAAAAAAGAAAGACCAATCCTTGGTAGATGAATCCAGAAATTTTGAGGATATTTTAAAATACTTCTTACCTTAGTGAAGATGTAAGGAACATTACTATGCACCTTCAACCACTTGAAGGAGAGCAAGAGGGCATATTTTTATAAAGACCAAGGTGGCATTCATCTGCACTTGCACCTGTACGTCTCTCTATACCAACTAGCAATGTACTCAGCAAAATCGGCAACAAATATTTCTAAATAAGAATCCGGTGGTAATAAGGAAAGATGCAGGTGCAAATGCAGATGAATGACACGACTTGGTTGATGAATACAAGCCTTCTTTTGGAAATTTCCAAATTAAGCGTTGAAAAGAGAAAGAGCTCTCGTGTAATGCATGTCGACTTTAATTCTTTATCAGGCGTACATAAGATATGGTAGGCAGCGAGCATGGGATAGATAGGCCTATACAGCACATTTTGGAAAACACATCCAGTACCAATCATTTAAGCCCGCTGTGGGCTAAGGCCGTTGATTAGCTACAAAGATACAGTGCAGAAACGTTTTGCAGTACGATAAGATTTTAGATCCAAATTTGTATGAATCAGATATCGTTCCAGACACTTGTTGGATTATGGTGCTGACACTTTTTGCGTTATGGTGCTCGGTTGGGTTTGGGTAGTGTAGAGGATGCAGTAAAACAGAGTTTGATTGGGAGCAGTATAATACTTCTAACTCCTACCTTTGTCTTGTACATCCCTGACGTTCCCCGCTTTCTCGATTACGCTTTTATTAAGGACATGTATCCATCATGCCCCACACAGAAACAGAACTCATCTGCAAATAGATTCAGTAAGACACATGTGGGCAATACTTTCATCACTTTAACCATCGTTATTACACCAACAAAAATTAAAAAATAAGGAACACAATCTAACATTCCCAACCATGAACAGAACCAAAGAAATCATCATTCCCAAATATGAATTTTACAAATATGCCAGTGAAAGTGAAAGAACCTGCTGGTTGAGATAATGTAGAAACTAGTATGGGGGTTGGGAAGGTACGGAGCCAGGTTCAACGGACTGAAGTAAAGCAACGTAATCTAAATTCTGTTAGGAAATAAGATTTTAAGCTTCAAAATCCATCGCACAACAGAACACCAGATCAGTGTTACTCTTTTCCCATCGAAGGAGAAAAAGGACGTCATTGTTGAAACAGGAAACGCATAAATGACATGTTCTATAAGACTGTCTATTTTCTGAAATTCAATCTTCAATTCTGTATGTAACAAGACTATTCTGTAGCCTAACACAGACTACAAAACTACTTAATCTTTACTACACTGGAGAAAGTATAGAAGTGAAGGGGGAAAAAAAAAAGATGGGATTTCACAATCACAGTAGTGAATCCTAATACTGAGAACTTGACTGAACCAGAAGTTCCATTGAAGTCGAAAGCAAGGGGCTGTTTTTGCTTAACTGAATTCCTCTAGATGAAGGCAAAACTGAAAAAAACGGTGAAGGTGCGCACCTAATGAAATTACTTTACAAGATATACAGATGCAGCTAATGTTACACCCATTGATCAAGCTCGAAACCAGATACTAATTCTCATGCTTGACTCGTGCTTTAATAATACCAGGAAGAGGGGGTGAGGTAGGAGGCCTAGTTGGGGTTTTCGCACTTTGAGGACAGACTTGAAGTTGGTACATATTGGACGAGCCAGAACCTTCGCCTGCATCAGCAGATATTGTTGCCATATCAGCGCTTGTTGGTGTCTCACATAGTTTCATTGCCTTCAGAACATAATTATCATCATGCAGCTCAAAAGGGGTGCTGCAAGTATAATACCATAAAGATATTAGCTGTGCCTAAAATAATATTCTATCAAGTGGAGCAATAACATGGATCCACAAATTTCAGTTGCAACAAAAATGTGGTATCTTTTGTATTGCAATGATAGAACACTGCACCTCGACCACCAAAAGTGCAGTAAATGTTACGCAATAGTCACAGTGAAGTGAGCAGACTTGATGAGTATAAAGTAATGGTTTCCACATCAATTTATGTTCAAGGGGATAAAGGAGACACGCACTTCCTTTTTTATGAAGGAAAGACAACAACCTTACACACGATCTTACCTATTAAAGTCAAAATGTACAAGCTGCATATCTTCTGATATTTCAACCTCAACAGTTGCATGAGGGCGTGTCTACAAAAAAATACCAGAAATAAGCAACACAACAGAAAAATGATACATACAGATTTCAAATGCATGATGGAATATCAAATTCGCTAGCTTACTTAACACACAGAAAGGAAGAAGATATTAGAAGCCTATAATTGCATTAAGAGAACTAAACATGGAATTGTTTTGAGTAATTTCATTTCAGAAAACATCAGAGCTTCTATGTCTGACTAAATCAACTTCAAGCTGAAAGGAACTTGAGGCCTCACAATAAAGAAGATTAATCTGGAATTATCCTATCCTAAGGCATTACTTCAAGCACAAAGATCTTTATGATGGCTACCTCTGCCAACAAGTTCCATCACATTTTTCAACAATTTTTTACGTGGGAACTTAGTAACACATTAGAATACCCTTCGACTACTCAGCTACTAGACATACTCCATAACTCACCCTACAACTTGTATCGGTTCAACACAACATGAGAATGACAGATTCTAAGAATCACAAATACATTTCGACTCAACATCAGAATGAAAAAGTGCACAACTAACTCCATTTGACCAGAAAATTTCTAAATTTGACATCCAGTTAATGCTCTGCTTGCCTGTTGAACTAACGGATGGCTGTCACCCATGGCGTGATCATTTTCCTAGTTCAAATAGTAATTCATACCAAAAGAAAAAAGTACCGTACTTTTACAGCTGGTAACGCTAGTACTCCTTACATGAGGATGACTGAAGAGAATACAGCCTAGTTGTAAGACCAGAAATCACAGTTCCTCTTCCAGCAGCCACAAAAACCCATAAAGTTCTACACTTCTACTCAAACTTCAGAACTTAAGACAACAGCACCATACTGGTTTTCACATCATGTACCTACAGACTTTCATCCCAGCAACTTGCACCAGGTTGGTATGGACGCATACTCTTAAACCTAGAAAGTACATGCCAACCAATTGAGGGCTACACAAAAATCTATCTTTATCAGTCAAAAATATCCACTCCCCAATCCATCTCACTTAATGGTTAAAGTGTCTGCCCAACAGACAAGACAAGCAAGTTTACATGCAAGAATATGTGAGAGATAATAGTACAATATCCATATTAAAGAGTAATGTCTACTTATGGTCCCACTGAGAAGGACTCTTCTAAGGGAAATAAGGAATCAGTCAAGGGAAGTAAGGAATCAGTCCTATCTTTCAGCATGTCTGCATGAAAGGACTGCTCCTAAACCTTGTATGTACTGATCACTGGTTGATATTCTAGAGAATATCCATAACATAAGCAAATATGAGAGATAGATTTACCTGCACCAGAATAAAAGGCAAGGACACACCCCCACTAGGAGGGTTCCCAGATTTGTATAATTGCTCATTCCGTTGGACCAGTGTCTGAAGCCCTATGAACTTAGTGTAAGGAGTAAGATGTTAGTACATACTTCCAACAAAAGGGCATATCAACCTAAGTGTATGTAACTAGTAACTCAACATTCAAACCACAGAATTAAGTCCATACTTGTTCCTCCAGTTCTTGCAAATAGGCAGCCTTCTTTTCAATCCTGTTTCTCAGTCCAAGACGCTCAGCCTGATTAAGACACATCCAAAAAGTTGGATAACGTCATATGAGATCCAAAAACATAAGCAAAGAAATTTCTTTCTATAATCAAGATAAACATACAAAACCTCCATTTGTACCTTTAATTCTTCAATATCACTCAGACTAGTTCGAGGAAGACCTTTCCATTGTATTTCCTTTTTATCCTTGGATATGATATCCAATGCCATGAGTACATTCAGGGCATCATATACCCTTCGTCTTATGTTCTTTTCATCATATTGTTGCTGTCAACATAAAATTCAAGGATAATCGCATATTTAAGTTTTGATTTGCCTTGAAAAAAAAGAAAGGAAAAAGGTACCGATCATCTTTAGTTAAAAAAGTGGCAGACCTGATCTGGGGATGAAATGCTGTTGTTAGGATCAGCAAACTCTGCTACAAGTTCATCTGCAACCTGATTGTTGCTTGAAATTCTTAGATAAGCAATAGTTAAGAAACTTTGAGAGGCTGATTATAGAATTGTTATACAATAGAAAAACATGTAGTCACAATTTTTGTTGCAGATTAATACAGGAAGCACAACGACAAAAGAAAGTTTTGTCAAAATCTATAAAACCAATATAAAAAAGGATGAATCATCTGCAAGCACGCACCCAGTCAGTGAGCATTGTACGCTTCACAACTATGAAAATGTCAGAGAACATGCTTTAAATAGTATGGATACATCTAAGATGATTATAGCAGCACATAGCCATTCCTTAATGACATCTTCATGGAGACTAATTCTCCAACTATGAAAAATATCAACATGGTAGGTCAAAATCACTTTCTAGCATTGAAAGAAG
This sequence comes from Erythroxylum flavicans, assembly GCA_027576715.1. NCBI lineage: Eukaryota > Viridiplantae > Streptophyta > Magnoliopsida > Malpighiales > Erythroxylaceae > Erythroxylum > Erythroxylum flavicans. Next base: position 40,686,597 of record JANZXP010000005.1, read on the forward strand.
TGAAAGATGTGCTTACACATCTGTAATTCTAATTGGAAGCAGGAAAGGAAACACTACTTTCATCATCTGTATGGAATTCTACTCCAGCTCTCAGATTATAGAAAACATATCAACCTCTATCCACTTGTCACCTCAACATCCAAAGTGGAAGCAATATGTATGCCCTGGGTTCTTCACCCTTAATTTGAAAAATAGTGTCCAAAAGATGCCAACCACCTGGCAACATTGAATTTTGATAATTTAGTCTTTCCACCCAGCTTGACAAACTCGATGAGAAAACCCTAAGACTAGTTGCTACTTATTCTAAGTCATTCTTGCAACAATCCTTTATTCCACTACACAACAGGAGTGAAGAGTCATACCCAGCTCAACAGCATATGCCTATCTCACATGCAGGTCAAACTACAGCATTGCAATTAAACAAGTAGACAATAAACACTAAATAACCGTCACTAATTTGTTTCAAACTCTAAAGAATCATTTCAAGAAACCACCAACCTCGTTGTAAGTGGTTGTCCCCCTACTTTCTACCTTTTCACAAACTGCAAATAATCAAAGCAGTCAAACTGTTAAGTCAGCTAAGAAAACTCATCATGGAGGGCATAATATCTTAAGCTGTGGAAACTCAAAACAGATAGCAGAAGTAAACAAATACCTTTCATACTAAACTGACGAAGTCCTCTACCAGATTTATCAGCGCCAACTGCTCTTTGACCTCTTTTTTTCTTCTTGTTACTGTTATAAAGAATAGAAGCAATTAACACACAAATCAGAATACAGCCATATCCCATGATACAAAAAGAAAATACTCTTAAAAGTCCATGAAACAATCCCACACAATCCAACTCCAGCCAAAAATATACCCAAAAATATACAAATGTAACCACAGATAACCAAAGACAACGAAATGCAGAACTAGCGTCATCCCTATTAGCTTCTTTCTCAACTTTCTCAAGCATTCAAAGTATTAAAAAACAAAACAAAACAAAAATCTAAAAAAGACAGAATTACCACGAAAAGAAAAAGGTTTCATGGACATTATCAAATTCAATTCAATAAAAATTTTAATAATTGGCGCACTTTTGCACAAAATACAAGATTAAAAAACAAAAAAGAGCATTACAAGCCAGCATCGTAAGCCTTTTGAACTGTAAATAACATTGGATAACCAAAACTATCAAACAATTGGATCAAACACAAAGCAAAGCTAAACAAGACCCTCAAATGAGACTGGGTAGAGGGACTGACCCGGCGGCCTCTTGGGTTGCGGCGTCGTCGGCGTGAATGTCGAGATGGTTCAACCTAAGGAAAGTGCTGTCATTCGCCGGAGTAGCCATGGCTTGCTCACTCCGGCTCGACGGAGAGCCGATGCTGCCACTGGTCGACACCGATTGGCCGGACACGGTGGTAGCGTTGCCCCAAGACCTGGTGGCAACTGCCGAGGCCCTAGACGCAGCCGGAGGGTTCCTGTCCCCGTCGTCTGGTTGGCGGGTCCCACCGGAAACCATTTAGATACAAATTGTACGATGGCTAGATAGGATATGAGAAAAGTCAAAGATCCGTTAACAACACTATTAGTAGAACTACTAGTAATAGTAGTAGAGACTAGAGAGGTTTATCAATGGGATTGGGTTATGTTTGATGAAATGAGAAAGAGAAGAGAAAGCGAAACGAGAAGACACAGGCTTGGGTGATCTGAGAACACAAAGGAGATTTTGTAGATGAGTGTGTGTGTTGGGGGTTGTGTTCTGCGCTTTATAAAACAGAGAGGGAAATTTGAGGTTTAGTTTTAGTACGAACGAGAAGTGATTGGTACAGTTTCCTTTCAACAAGAATTAATTATTTACTTTTTTTAATTATTAATTTATTACTGGATATGATAAAAACGAATTGGTATATGGATCCGGTCCTTCATTTATATCGATTAAGTGGGCTTGGATCTAATGTATTATGCAATTAGTCAAACAAATAAATTGGTAAATGGGATAAATTTTATAAATAATAATTTAAATTAAATAACGAATTGGATATAATTAATAAATAATAAATTTTAATATATAATGTACTCATATTAATTAAAATGAAATTTATAAATACAATATTAAAATTAAATTCATTTTATTGAATTTTTTTGATGAATCCTCCTAAATTCTCTATTAAAAATTTTTTTTACATAATAATTTGATCTCATCTAATTACTGACGATAATAAATTGGATCAAACTCAAGTCACAAATTTATTTTAGTCTTTCAAAGTTTAATTAAAGTTGAAGTCCGAATTATAAATGATCGGGCTACGAAAACTAAAATAACATTATTGTTATTAAATTTTAATAAAATAATATTAGACCAGATCACTTTTTATTAAATTGAATGGTGAAATTTGAAATCAAATTCAATTTATAATCGATAAAAATAATCTTTTTAATTTAATTTAACATAAATCACAATTAAAACAAATTTTATTTACCGTTTGCATCTAATAGTTAATTGTATCTAACTTTTACTGACCATGAAATAATAGGAATGACAATTGTAACCCAGTCGAACTAGATCGGCCGGTGATCAACGAACCTCAGGCCAAGTCCAGGCTAGATTGGTAACGATAAAATGAAATTGTTTTGATTTTTAAAAATAATAATAATTTAGGCTCGGCCAAAATGGCATGGATTGGTCCGGCTAACTCTGACCTCGCCTGGCCTATTTCCGTCCCTATGAAGTGAAAATGCTTGTTGAGAAGCTAGTTATCTACCCTCACCGTCAAAAGGAATATATGCCTCACTATCTCTTTGCCAAAAGTAGCCAAAATTGTCCTGAAAAGAAAAAG
>JANZXP010000005.1:40689522-40721604 GCA_027576715.1 Erythroxylum flavicans
TGGGGGTTGTGTTCTGCGCTTTATAAAACAGAGAGGGAAATTTGAGGTTTAGTTTTAGTACGAACGAGAAGTGATTGCTACAGTTTGCTTTCAACACGAATTAATTTATTTACTTTTTTTAATTGTTAATTTATTACTGGATATGATAAAAACTAAAACTATTTGGTATATGGATCCGGTCCTTCATTTATATCAATTAAGTGGGCTTGGATCTAATGTGGTTTTGCTATTATGCAATTAGTCAAACAAATAAATTGGTAAACGAGATAAATTTGATAAAAAATAATTTAAATTAAATAACGAATTGGATATAATTAATAAATAATAAATTTTAATATATAATGTACTCATATTAATTAACATGAAATTTATAAATACAATATTAAAATTAAATTCATTTTACTGAATTTTTTTGATGAATCCTCCTAAATTCTCTATTAAAAATATTTTTTTTACATAATAATTCGATCTCACCTAATTACGGATGATAATAAATTGGATCAAACTCAAGTCATAATTTATTTTAGTCTTTCAAAGTTTGATTAAAGTTGAAGTCTGAATTATAAATGATCAGGCTACGAAAACTAAAATAACATTATTGTTATAAAATTTTAATAAAATAATATTAGACCAGACCACTTTTCATTAAATTGAATGGTGAAACTTGAAATCAAATTCAATTTATAATCGATAAAAATAATTTTTTAATTTAATTTGACATAAATCACAATTAAAACAAATTTTATTTATTGTTTGCATCTAATAGGTAATTGTATCTAACTTTTACTGACCATGAAATGATAAGAATGACAATTTTAGCCCAGTCAAACTAGATCGGCCGGTGATCAACGAACCTTAGGCCAGGTCAAGGCTAGATGGGTAACGATAAAATGAAATTGTTTTAATTTTTAAAAAAATAATAATTTAGACTCGGCCAAAATGGCATGGATTGGTCCGGCTAACTCTGACCTTGCCTGGCCTATTTCTGTCCCTATGAAGTGAAAATGCTTGTTGATAAGCTAGTTATCTACCCTCGCCGTCAAAAGGAATATATGCCTCACTATCTCTTTGCCAAAAGTAGCCAAAATTGTACATGATGAAAAGGAAAAGGATGAAAGATGATGTGAATTCTTAATTTGGAAAGAGTCTGTCTTCTCATTTCTTCTGAATGAAGCTGGATGACTCCCATGAGTTGGTTCTCTTAATATCGCACTCGTTAAACAAAAAAATAATGAGATCTTGTGCAGATGGGGAGGAAGCTTGGACCTCACGAAAAGGATGAAAGATTTAAAGGATAAAAGGGTTCTCTGATTTTCTGAAAGTAGGTGCTTTCATCTTATGGAGTACTCATAATTTAAGGTAAGATTAGGACTCGGTCATATCTCGAGGTAAATCAGTCTCTCTGTCTCATGTGTATCAATGCTATAAGGGACCTCTTCATCATCATCTCTTTACTTTGTTGGTTTCCGCAGGGCTTGCATTTCTGAGTCAAGCATGCTCGAGTGCTTATCCAATATGAATAATATTCAACATGAAATTATGCTTAAGAGATCATGGCTTAGTGGACAACTTTGTCAGGATTTGCCATTCATAAGAAGTTGAGAAACTAAAACAATGGAGTCACAAAAGAGTGCACGTAAAATTATAGTAAAGTGAAAGCCTGGAATCGTACGTACCATTTATTTGAGTGATGTATGATGGTTTAATATCTAAACGTCGGTGAAATTGTAAGGGTATGGTATTTTCTATTATCTATTTTAAGTAATAAATTATTCTCTTATGTAGTTGAAGAAAATATACAGAATATATAATCCAAATGTTTACTTATTTCTTGAGTACTTAAAGAAAAAGTAAACTTACCGTATCTTTTATCTTTATTTATTCCAAGTTAGTTGGGAATAAAAATAAAAATTTGTTGAACAAAAATATCCTCAAAGAATTCATATATTTACTTAGCTATAATAATAATAATAATAATAATCATAACAACAGCAACAACAACAACAACAACAACAACAATAACAACAACAACAACAATAATAATAATAATAATAATAAATAGTTAGTAAGGACTATAATGTAATTAGTAGGGATTATAATTTATATTTTGATTTTTTTGTTAGTTATTCTTTTATCATTTCAAATTTATGTTTTCAAACTAAACATTGGTGTTATATTATCATTAGAAATTTTTAGGAACAAACCACTCATCTATTCTATTTCTAAATAATTACTATTTCATTCCTTATCTATTATTACAGGTGAGTCATATGCCCCATTAATGTCTGTCTTCTTTTTTCATGAAAATAGATAGAAATAAAAAAGGTTTGTGAAAACACATTAAATAAGAAAAACGAGAAAAATAAGACTAAGAAGGACCTTAGAATAGAGAAGAAGATGAAGATAAGGATAAATATTATTTGTCCTACCGGAAGAAGAAAGAAGAAAGAAGAAAGAAGAAAAAAAGAAACTAATGGAAATATAAAGCAATGATCAAATAAAAAAGATTTGAGTATTTTTTTTAAATAAAGCAAAGAAAATCTATTTAATATATACTTGAGAAGACTACCATTAATTAGTATGAATTTAAAAGAGGAAATTTATTATTTGAGGCCAAATTCTAATTTTTAGGGCATAATGAGTTGTAATGTTAAAAGGGAAAAGGGAAAAGGGAAAAGGGAAAGTTAAGAGGAACTCGTTCATTGTTATCTACTTAAAAGCCCAATCACTAGCTTCAAAATGAATAAACAAAGTAGTTATTGGACTAGGCTTAGCATAGAACTCCCTTTTGTATCATGTTGTGCGTCTGGTGAGGATTTTATGCACAGGATTTAAATGAAAATTCAATGTTTTAAAATTGACGTTAAATTGATAAGATAAAAGTTTAAGGTTTAAACATTTAATTCATATTAAATTTTTATAAAATTTATATATAAAAAAGATTAAATACAATTAAAAAACTTAAAACAAAATTAAAGAAAGAAATTATTTTTGTTTTAAAATTTAATTTAAGAAAGAGATTATCAAATAAAAATTAAATAATTATTATAGGAATCAGAATGAGTTGAGTTGGGCCAGAATTTTTTAAATAAAATGTCAAAACAACATTGTTTATGACGAAATAAAATTGATTTGACATTACCAGTAGGTGAAAAATTGGGCCGCTGGACATGTCGGGTCAGATCCAGGCCCTGTTGTCATCCTTTATTTATTATAGTTTATGAATATTGATTAGTTTATAAAAATCAACTGACTAATTAATAAATCGATTAATTTTTAATAATAAAAATTATTAAGATAAATTAAACCAAAACTTAAACAATTAAAATTTTTTATAATTGAAATTTAATTTTTTAAAGATTACCAAAAAAAGTCTCAAATGAGTTTTCTATCATGAAAATTTTGATAGACAATAAATTCAAGCTTGTTCATAGTCATAGCTCGCTAGAAACTCGTGTGATAAATAGCAGTCGGCTGGGTTTGGGCTTTATAATAGTTGATTTTTACTTTCTCAGATTTTTTTAATTTTTTAAGTTTTAAATTTTGAACTTTTTTAATTTTTAAGCACTTTTTTAAATTTGAGAAGTCTGATCAATTTTTAATATAATTAAATTAAATTTTGTCTAGGATTCGGGCCCAAATACTAGCTTGCCACCTGCAAGAATGTTGCTTAGTCCGTCGAGGGGTTGAGGCGTTAAGCTCGTGCCAGCCCTCATCATTTGCAGAGTGTCACTTTCGATGACCGGCTCCGCCTGGAAGAGGAGAAAAAACAAACTTACTTGCCCAGTGGATTTAAGAACAGCCTGGGTACATAAGTTGTCAGGTCAATTTGTTATCTGTTAACAATTCTTTCTTTGGATCCAAGAAGATCAGGCCAACGTAAATTGTCTACTGCAGCCTCAAAATACATAGTTTATAATGTTAATTCAAGATCTTTTCTATGCTAGAAAAAAGATGGAAATGAATGCAAACTTCTGTGACAGCATTTGCAAATCCAAACTGAAACCACAATTTCTTCAGAATCCTTGTGGCATTTTCTCCTAAAGAACTTGATATGAACATGCCATGTGTGTTTCTCTGCCCATGACCTGCATATCCTTTGACAGGATGAGGACAAATTGATTGAAGTGTTGGCTTTTTCCTGAAAATACATAAACCCAACTTGAATCAGAAGGCTACTTTGATCTGTTTTTTCAAGTGAAGTGAACGCCACAACAAGAGACCATATTGTACTACGCCCTGATATATGAATCGAACAATATAGATGATTTGCTTCACAGGCTGTTGAACTCAATGCTCTTGGCCTAATGCACGCAAGCTACGCATGTCAAATTTATCCAAAAAGAAAAATGTTCTATTCTGAAGCCACGTATGATCAAGCATAAAAAACATAACATCTGTTTGTTTCTGCACAAGGTTTATCTTCCATAAGTTGTTTCACAATTGGTGATCTCTTTCTCTTCCAAGCTGCATGCTTTGTCCTTGATACCGATCCTACGGGAGAAACATTTTCTCCCACCGCTAATACCGTTTATGGCTTCGCACTTCAAAGCATAAGCACCATGAATGCTCAGTTCCTCCTGCAAAACAGATTCAGGCGGTGATGGGACTAGTTTTCAGACAGTAGAATTTTTTTTTAAAATTTTAATTTAGTTACTCAGAACCAAAAAAGTAAAATAAATTAGTCGAGCATACTAATAACCCTCAATTTTTGTCCTTGAAATGTAATACTTTTTCCTATCTCAAGTTCATGCTGTCTAGGAACCAAAAAGAACATAGTTGATTTAGAACATGCAACGCACCTTAAAGCATACCACAACGCTTTCTGTAGGAACAAATATATTTGACAATGTCTTGTAGATTAAAATGAAAAAGAGAAATATTTATGATCATAGAACATAGTCACTGCTTATAAATGTTGTGATCATGTAGCTGTCGGCAACAAAGGCCAGATATCCAGCTATCAATTACATATGTTACAGCACCATTGCATGCATGTATCATATGTGTGTCTTCAAAATAAACACCTCTTCTAAATTATCTTTTCAGAACACTAAATTCTTCCACCTAAAACCCAAACCCAGCCCCATCTTTTCTTTTCACCTCTTTGCTTCTCTATTTAAGCTAACCATGATACAGCACCTTACAAGTGTGCATCAGTCATCTGAGACCACTTCTGCGTTCACTCAATTCCCTGCATCGTGTCACTGCCCCTTAGTAATCTCTTGACAAGACAAAAGCACTGGACCTTCCCTTTCCACAGAAGAGCTAGACAATATGAGAAGTTCAGTTCTTTATCAAGAGCCTAAGGTGAGAGTGATAGATATTAGGAGCAACCTAAACTATGCCTGGGAAGCTCTACGAGTTCCATTAGTTGTACCTCTCCTCAACTTGGCTATCATGGTATGCTCAGTCATGTCCTTGATGCTCTTTATTGAACGGGTTTACATGGCAATTGTCATCTTTTCTGTCAAACTTTTGGGTAAGAAAAGATACACCAAGTACAAGTTGGATGGCGTTAAAGAAGACCTGGAGCAATCAAGAAACTATCCAACTGTTCTGGTTCAAATACCAATGTATAACGAGAAGGAGGTAAATGCATATATATTACATCTATGTTTTGTATCTATATTTTTCTTTCCAAATGAAAATCACAGTAAATACAAAAGATATTATAGTCACATGTTAGTATATGTATTAACTGGCAATTGAATTCTATTTTCTTATGATGTGAAACTATCGTAGGCTTGATTCTTCGATCAATGATCATCTGGTTCCTCTGCATATTATTATTATTTGCTGAGGCTCCTGCTCAGATCAGAAACGACTTACTTGTTATGTTGATTGATGATATTTACACGAGATTTTTTCGAACATGCCATATAAAATTAGCAAGTAGTCAAATTTGTTTTCTTTTCAATTATGTGTTGTCAGTATATTCCATGAGCGAACTCATCTCAGATTCGGTTGATATGTTATTGATTTATTAAAAAAAAAGGAGTTGGGTAAACACTAAATTTGATTAAGAAACAGTGTGAGTGCTTATATGGGTTGTCTCAAAATTTCGAAAACTAGAGGTCTCCGTAAACTTTGTACCGTTTCGGGAGAGTTATAAACACAAATGCAGGCATGGAAATGAGCCAAAACTGATGGCAAGCCTCTGCTGATAAGAATTGACTTACCTGCATGCCATGTCATGAATTTGTGTTAACTTTGTATCTATATTACGTCTTTTCCTAGAATATTCGCTTATTAGTCGGTTATGCTCGTCCAAATTAGATGGTTATGACATCATCTATTTCGACAATCATTAGGAAATCATTTGAAGTGTATGTTCTTTGTGCTTTTTTTGTTTTGGAAAGGTTTATAAGCTCTCCATTGGGGCTGCATGTGGACTTTCTTGGCCATCTGATTGTATTATAGTTCAAGTGCTTGACGACTCCACCAATCAAGTGCTACGGGTATCTTCAATACTTCAAATTCAACCAACTCACAGTCTCTTGAATTTTTCCAAGTTGTAATGACTTGTTAGTAAGAATACGCAGGAACTGGTGGAATTGGAGTGCAAGAAATGGATAGGAAAGGGTGTGAACGTGAAGTATGAAACCAGGAATAATAGGAACGGCTATAAGGCTGGAGCATTGAAGCAAGGACTTCAGAAGAATTATGTCAAAGATTGTGAATTCGTTGCAATCTTTGATGCAGACTTCCAGCCTGAGGAGGATTTTCTCTGCAGAACCATTCCATATCTGCTCGACAATCCTGAATTGGGGTTGGTTCAGGCTAGGTGGAAATTCGGTAAGGTTTTATGTACATGTACATGTCAACTGTCAAGATACCATCAACTAGAAATGTAGGATCTTAAAAATAAAACATAAACGTCTCTTTCAATCTTCAGTGAATGCAGATGAGTGTCTGTTGACCCGGCTGCAGGAAATGTCTCTGGACTATCACTTCAGTGTGGAGCAGGAAGTGGGTTCCTCAACCTGCTCATTTTTCGGGTTCAATGGTACATAAACTCTCTCAGCTAGATAACCATATGTTTTTTGGATGTAAAAGATTATTTCACAATCTGAAATTGGTCCTGAGATTTTAAATTCAGGGACAGCTGGCGTATGGCGAATTCAAGCAATAGAGGATGCTGGTGGATGGAAAGATAGAACAACAGTAGAAGATATGGACCTCGCAGTCCGAGCTAGCCTTAAGGGCTGGAAATTTTTGTTTATAGGGGACTTGGGAGTGAGTTCTGTATCACGTAAACAGTCTTATCTAGATTTCCTGCTAAATTTGCTTGAATTTACAAGAGTATATAAAAAAAGGGCTTCCAATGTTTCCTCTCATTCGTGCTTCTTTTGCTGTCTTTTACAAACATTTCTGGTGATGTGATTGTCAGGTCAAGAATGAGCTCCCAAGTACATTCAAGACATATCGCTTTCAGCAACACCGTTGGTCTTGTGGCCCTGCCAATCTCTTCAGGAAAATGACCAGAGAAATACTCCTTTCTGAAGTAAGAAAATTGACGATTTCTATTTAACCTTCAACAAAATAACATGCCAAATTTAGAAGTAGGAATTGAAGTATTATGTGATATGTGCAGAGGGTATCAGTATTCAAGAGAATTCATATCCTGTATGCATTCTTTTTTGTGAGGAAGATAGTTGCACACTGGGTCACTTTCTTCTTTTACTGCATAGTCATACCTTGCAGCATTTTGGTCCCGGAGATAAGCCTCACCAAGCTGATAGCTATCTATATTCCACTCACTATAACTATTCTCAACGCAGCGTGTACTCCCAGGTATCATCAAGTCAAAGAAATGTTTTTTTGTTTTGTTCTGATAGTGAGGCCTACACATTCAATTCATTGATAGTCTCTACATTTGGACAGGTCTCTCCACTTGGTCGTTTTTTGGATATTGTTTGAAAATGTCATGTCCCTTCATCGAACAAAAGCTGCCTTTATAGGACTCGTGGAGGCAAATCGATCACACGAATGGGTTGTTACTGAGAAGCTTGGGAACACGGTTAGGCAAAAGCACGCTGTCAAATCATCCAAGAAAGCTCGATCTTGCATTGGAGACAGGTAATTAATCTTAAAATCACCGAAAAAAAAGAAGAGGAAATTGAACACCCACTAACTCGGATCTTCGAAATTCTGTCTTAGGGTTCATGTCTTGGAGCTGATGATGGGGATTTTTATGTTGTACTGTGCAATCTATGATCTACACTTTGGAAAAGACCATTTCTTTGTATATCTATCACTTCAAGCGGCGGCTTTCTTCATTATGGGATTTGGGTATGTAGGTACATTCGTACCCAATTAGATATTGCCACTTCAGCTACCATGAACTGGATTAATGGGATTGACACTGCTTTACATTCTCGCAACTGTACAATACCAGCAATATGAAACGACAGTAACATGTACATTAAAGCACTGCAGAAAATAATAAATTTCAGATTAACATTTCTAATTTTAATGATTTGGTTTCTAATACTTTTGTGTTATGTCATAAAAATCAAATCTTGACGGCTATACAATACAATTTGACTTGGAATGTTTAATTGAATAAAATCAAAGTATATATTAGCTCATTTTAATTTCTTTGCTAAAATTGCAAAAAGTAATTTTTAAAAATCAGATCAAAAATTAAACTGGCAACATAAGAGATATGAGGTTTTAAAAGTTCAACAAGTATTAAACAATTATAAATCGACTAAAAATTGAATAAAAGTAAAGAATTTGAAATATAATGAAAAAATTATTTTTACTATATTATAGAAAAAAATAAAAAATAAAACGCGAGAGTTTTCATCTTTTGGCAATATCATTGTCTGGGTTTTTTTTGTTTTCCCGAAGAACAGCTGGGTTTGATTATTTTTCGAAAATAATCCGTAACCTTGTTCTCTTGTTGTTGATTGTTCCTGTGATATCTAAATTTGCCCGCCCGTCCTAGAATCTGTCTTATGAAGCAGGTTGAATTCGTCTGATTGAAATTCCAAAGCCATGTTTTAGAGCACATCTTAAACTACAAATTAAAATCAAGAATCACTAAAAACCAATTTCCCAATCATCCAAAATTCCCGATTGAATTCTGTCCTATCGCCTAGAAACTTCCTATTGCCCAGTCAGACATGTCTGAACTAAAACCCTCATAACTCCCTTGTCCTTAATCCGTTTAACCTGATTCTTGAGCCAAAATTGTAGTTCTCAAAAAGATCTACAAATAACTCTTCTGGCTCAGAACCTAATTCCAAGTTGTTTCACCCCAAAATTGTCTTTCAATTTGCCTGTACCAACCTTACCCGATAAAGCCCAAAACTGCACAAACAATTTCTAAATCTTCTCAAATCGTCTCCCACCCCTTCCAAGCCTGCCCTACATCACATTCTTTAAAGGGTCAGTGTTTCTGGGTTTTAACGGGTTGAGGAGTTCATGGGGTTGGAGAAGAATGGGACGCTTCATCCATAGAGGTGAGGGGGCTTTAATGGGAGCATTGGAATGTGATTTGGGGTCTGGGGATGGGAGACCGAGATGTGTAGTTTTTATTCGAGTGTGAGCGTTGCTTACAGTAAAACAAGCGTTGGTTGTTACTTTTGTAGCTTTTGTTGTTTGTTTAAGGATGTCGGGATTATGGGGAGGAAGAGCGCGGAAGGCATGAGTGTGTGGTGCTGGTGGCTATTCTAACTTCTATCGATTATTTGGAAAGAAGAATCGATTGTTTGAATCTAAAAAATCCAACTTTTAGAGAAATTTCAAGCAAAATAACGAGATGAATGATGCTGAGGTAATATATTGCAAATCTTCTTGTATCACGATAAAATGCATAGTTTATTATGTATTTAACTATTTATTCAGCTTGAATATTTATTTTGGGATTATAATATTATTTAACTTTTTTACATGTTTTAATATTTATTTTATTTCCTACAAGAAAATGAGACATCTCTTTAAATAATTTCCTACAAGATGGTATCTAAAATTTCCTACAAGATGGTTATCCAAGAAATAGGTAACCGTAAATATAATATACTTTGCCAATTGTTTAGTATACTTTAAATATTATTTATATGCATAAATAATTTTATTATAAAATAAAATATAGTTAAAAGTAATAAAAGTGCTTTTTATTTTTATGTTGCTAAACAGTCTACTGTATGAAGCTCTTTTTAAAAAGCTGTTTTTTAATTGACAGTCAAACAGTCAATTGGCTTTTTAGAAAAGCTCTACTAGGAAAAGCTCTACTGACAAAAGCTCTACTGATATAAGCTCATCCAAACAGGCACTAATTATGCTAACTAGGAAACTAACTAGATTAAACTAATTGTGAGGTAAATACTATGCAATAAATGCAAAAGATATGGTTTAATGTAACCTACAAGAATGATAATGCTCTCTTTATGAGAGATCCTTTACTCGTATTCTAGTACACCAAATTTTGTTATTATGGGCTAAGTCCTCGGTAAGATCCAATCTAGCCATATCATTCTTGATCACTTTCCCCTAATTTTTTCTAAGCATTCCTTTTTTCCTCTTACAGTCTCTAATTATTATTTTCTCGCATCTTTGCACTAAAGTTTCAGGCTGCCTCCTCTTATTGTGTTTGAACCATCTAAGCCTTGTCTCTTTCTTAATTTTTCATTAATATCAATCACTTTTAATTTGTTTATGACAATTAGATTCCTGAGCCTATCTCTTATAGTAAGGTTACATATCCACTAGAGCATCCTCATCTCAGTCATTAAAACCTTATTATTTTATGTTCGTTTAATGGGCCATCACTCCGTCCCGTATAACATAGATGGCCTTATCGCTAAGTGATAGAATTTTCCTTTGAGCTTGAGTGGTATCTTCTTGTCATATAAAACTCCCGATGCACTTCTCCAGTTGAGCCACCCTGATATGATATGATGGGCTATATCTTCATCGATCTCTCCATTGCTCTAGATGATAGACCTTAGGTACTTAAAACGCTCCTTCTGTGATATAATTACTGATCCAATCTTCCACATCCATATCCACTTGATGGCTGGAAAAGTTGCATTCTAAGTATTTAGTCTTAGTTATGTTTACTTTAAAACCTTTTGATTATATCCTTTCTCTCCAACATTTTAGTGTGACATTGACCCCTCTCTTGTCTCATCCACTAAAACAATATCATCAACAAACAACTTACACCTATGCACATTTCCTTAAATATTCTTGGTAAGCTCAGCCATCGCTACTGTGAATGGAAAACGGCTTAATGCAGATCCTTGGTGTAGCATAATACTGATAGAAAAATTCTCAATATCTCCTCCTATATTCCTTACTCTAGTCAATACCCTTTCATACATATATCTAATCACCTGTGTATAGGTCATAGGAACTCCTTTGACCTCCAAACATCTCCACAGGATTTCCCTAAGAATCCTATCATATGCCTTCTTGATATTAATAAAAGCCATTTGCAAATTCTTCTGTCTGTCCTTGTAATATTTCATTAATCTTCTAAGGAGGTGTAAAGCTTTTATCATAGACCTTCTTGGCATAAATCCAAATTGGTTTTCCAATATAGAAGTCTCTTTTCTTACTCTCTTCTCAATTACCTAACTTTGGCAAATGATCTTATTACAATTTTTAAAAAAAAATTTGCCACTAACAAAGGTTATCTGTGACGTAATATCATATAGAGCGTTGATAGTTGTAGATTGCATCATATTTTATAGGTAGTTTAGGATGTTTTTAGTGGTTAAATTTAATCGATTAGAGTGTGTTTAGGTTAGAATTGTATTAATTAGTTAAATAGTTATGTTTTAAGTGTTTTATTGGTTAAAGCATGCTTTTAAGTTTCACTGTGGTGTATTTGAGGTGCCTTGATGAGTTTGCTAGTGTTTTAGGGCCAATATCGAAGAACGGATGAGTTTTAGAGGAGGCCTGAACTAAAACAAAGGGCTACAATCGTGGTTAGTATGTCACGATCGTGACAGAAGAAAGGAACAAGGGCCACGAGCAGGCCACGATCGTGACAGAAGAATAAACAAGGGGCCATGATTGTGGCTTACACGCAGACAGACAGACTAACCTTCCAAAATTAAGTTTTCGGGCACATTTTGGACCTTTTAAGCCTAGGTAAAACCTAGTTTTTACCTTAATTACTAAAAACTACTTAAAGGAAGAGCAATGACTTAAAGAGAGCCTCCACTTATGCCATTTTTTGGAAAAGCTTCAAGGGAGAGAAGGATAGGAGAGAGAAGAGGAGAGAGGAAGCGAGTCTTTCGATGTTGCTGCCTTCTGGGTTATCCAATCCAAGTTTCTTTCTCCTTTCTATCTTTATTTTCGTTCATTTAATGTTTGAGATAATGATGGATTGTATGACAATGAATCTTGGATTGTTGATGATGTTCTAACTTTTCCTTTAGGAATTGAACTTGATTCAATGCTAATATAGTTATATGTAGGTTATTGTTATTTGGTGTTGTGATTAATAGCAATATTTGCATATTTTAGTAATAAACTAAGAGGTTGAACCAAATAAAAATAATTGGGTTGGATTAATAAGAATTAAGTGATCCAATAGACTACGTGATTAATCATATCGGTTATTATGCAGAGAGAGATCCCGTGTGAGACTCGATGGTTTATTAAAGGGTGAAGGATCTAATTAAAACTGTAGGTCTTTTGTTAATTGAGAGATTGCAAATTCCATAATTCAATTAGGGTTTACGAATTAGGGTTCAATGATTATAACTCGAGAGAAAGTAATTCACCCTATGATAGTCTAGAACTGATACCACAATAACTCATAATTGACTATGTTAGCATTGATGATAGGAAAAATTCCCTCTCTCATAATTTGGTAACTCTTCTTGGTTAATTTCCATTGTGACTTTCGTGTTTCTCAATTTTAATTTCTTTTTATGTTAAACTTGAGAATTAATTTCTTGATAATCACTTTCTCGTATTTACTTTTCTTTGTAATTTCTATTTTCATTTTATTAATTTTTCTGAGCCTTAGATAACTTAGGATTAGAATAGTTCACCTTCCTTACGGGATCAACACTTCACATACTACAATTTATGACCCATGCATTTGTGGTATTTTGAAGGCTATAAATTGTAAAGCTTGCAAAAAGATCAATAAGTTTTTGGCGTCGTTTCCAGGGAAGCGTAAGATTAGTTTGATTCTTGTAGTTTAAGGCATTTTTTCCTACTCTTGTGTTTAACTCTTGTATCTGTGCACTTACATAAACAAAAGAGTTACTAGAAGTTTGAATCAGATAGTTGAAATGTTAGAGCTTAACATTGCCTGTTTAGAACGTTCCATTCGAAGAGCTTGGTGTGAAGAAGAAACTATAGAAGCAACTATGGCTGAAGAGTATCAACAAGAATTCAATCAAGGAGGCAACCAAGGAGGTCAACAAAGAACCCTTATGGATTTTGTGAGGTCGGGATTAAATGCAGCAAATCAAGTTGTCGTTAAGCCACCAGTCCAAACAACTTCATTTGAAATAAAACTCACTCTATTGAACATGCTGCAACAAAATGTGTAATTTTATGGATTGAAGAACAAGGACTTAAATGCACATATCGTAAACTTTCTTGAAATATGTGATACCTTCTGACATCATCAAATATTGGAAGATGCAGTTAGGATAAGGCTTTTCCCATTCATATTAAGGGATAGGGCAAAGGCTTGGTATCAATCTCTTAGCCTATCCAATGTCACTACATAGGAGCAATTGTTACGTGCCTTCTTAGACAAATATTTTCCCCTCACTAAGATAACCAAAATCATTAAGTAGAATACAAACTTCTAACAAAATGAAGGGGAATCAATCTATGAAGTGTGGGAGAGATAAAAGGATTTGCAAAGGAGGTGCATACCATAATCTACCAAAGGAATTCCTTTTGCAAACAATCTACAATGGAGTGAATCCATCCATGAGAGGCACTATTAATGCAACCTTAGGAGGATTGTTAATGAGGAAAATGGTGGATGAAGCTGAAGAGTTGTTAGAGAAGATGGCTAGCAATAATTGCTTACAAACAAATGAGTGGAGTAGACAACCTGTAACTTTCTGAGAGCATAAGGGAGTGATAACTGTTAATTAAATGACAGAAATGTAAGCAAAGATTGAGAATTTAACTTGATAGGTAAACAGTATGAAGGTCTTTTCCTCAGTTTTTGTGAAAGTTATTTAGCTAAAATGTGAGTTGTGTGGGAAAATGGACCATGATACCATTGATTGTTTCCTAGTGAAGGGTTATGAGCCAGAACAAGTGAATTATATGAGAGTGCAATATAGTCAAAGAGGGGGAAACAACCCCTACTCCAAAGTGTACAATCCTGAGTGGAAGAACCACCCAAACTTCTCTTAGTCGAACAATGCAGGAGGCTAGTCTAAACCTCAAGGACCACCTAGTTTCCAACAAGAGACGTCGAACACAATAGACTCCAAATTAGACAAGATTCTAGACAAAATTGGAGGTATGGAGGATGCATATAAAAGGCTTGAAGGCAAGTTCGAGCAAGTAACAAAGAATCAAGCCTCCTCAATACATAACTTGAAAGTCCAAGTAGGCTAACTAGCAGAGGCATTGTTGATCCGAAATGCAGGAACCCTCTTAAGTAATATAGAGTCCAACCCAAAGAAAAGAATCATGGTTATCACCCAGGCTAATGAGGAGAAGCTCGATCAAACTAGAGAAGATAGAGAAAAGGAAAGGGAAAAGCAGGCAAAATTTTCTTTCAAAGTGAACTTGAATTGAATCCAATCGAGGAGCATCGATATAAAATTCCTTACCTTATTCTAGCATAGCAGAAGTCAATTCCAGTCAGGGGCAAAGAGAAAATAGAAGGCCAGAAGAACGAGGAAAATTCCCTGCTAGCTAAGTACAATATACTTAAATTGAAAAAGTACTAACCTCTGATTCCATATCCGATTAAGCCAATTCGAAAGTCCAAAGACACCGAACTAAATGACATTATGGACATAATAGAACAATTAGCTCACACTAATGGAATCGATCAGAGAGAAGGTAGAAAAGGAACTGGCAGAGGATAAAAACCCCAATATAGCACAGAAGAAGGAGGATCTAGGAGATTTTCACATCTGCTGCATTATTATTAATATTAAAAGAGATAGATCATTTGCTGATTTGGGGGTGAACATAAATATGATGCCTTACACTTTAATTTCAAATTAGTAGGAGAGATATTACCCACTAAGATGCTTATGAAGACAACAGACAGATCAGTTCATTGATCAAAAGGTATCACTAAAAATGTGCAGGTTCAAGTTGACAAATTTACCTTTCCCACAAACTTCTTCATTTTGGATATAGAAGAAGATGTGGAAACCCCAATGGTCCTTGGATAGCCATTTTTGGCCACTGCTCGCTCAATTATTGACGTTGATGGGGGTGAACTGACTTTGAGGGTAAGTGATAAGCAAGTGACCTTTACTGTGTCTAAGAAAGAAAGAAGTTCTCCTCCATCTATGGCTATCATCAAAAGAACTGGGTCTCAAAGACAAATGGAACATATTGATGCTCATAAAGGTTGACCTGGAAAGGTAAAATTGTGAAGGAAAAGGTGAAAGAAAATGAAAAAGAATGACGATGGAAACCATAGCTTGGTAGCTCGTGTGCAAATTATGAGATTTATGACTGCGCTACCATTGCATAACTTATTTAAACCACCCTGAGAAAAAGAAAGGCGTCAAGCTACTGAGGATAAAGAAGCACTACATAGGAAGCAATCCATGATTTTTATTGCTTGTTATTTTCGCTTAAGTATTATGTACTTTTGAATTCCATTATTTATGTGTTTCATTTCCAAATAAATTTCTTGGAAGAAGGGAGACCAATTTTGATATAGGATGATCGGGAAGGTAAGCACAATGGCGTGATAAGTTTATATAAGAAGTTAAGGAAGGATCTTGCAGGGGGTGAAATGACGAGACTTTAAAAGATTGAAGAATTTGCAAAAATATTACAGACCACGATCGTGGCCTGAGGTGGGGCAGAATAGGAACACACGTTTTCACTAAAAATTTGTCCATTTTTACTTTTTTTAACCTTTCCTCACTTATATATTTACATCGAACCTCATTTTTCTTACACTTTTCATTCTTACTCTCTCTCTCTCTAGACTTAAGACTCTTAAATCCTCTCACCTCTCTCCACCAACCTTCAAGTCTTTCATTCTCTCCAACTCTTCACAACTCATTCCTAATGGGGTCGCGCATTAAGCAAACTGTCAAACGCACCCAACCTAAGGGAAAAGTTCAAGTATTGGGTCGTGGATAATGGAATTGGGCAGAGAATTATGGAACAACTTTTTCAATTTACTCGAAAGCAGAATGTAACCGTTTTTGCACTCTTAGTTCTAAAGACATTGTAGTGCCGAAATACTTTGAATTTGATATGTTAGATATAAGAGGATTGAGAGACTAGGTTGAGAACCTAGGAGAAAGAATTCAGTAGGGAATGTTCATACATTTTTAGTATCCTATTTACCAAGAATTAACCTAAGAGTTCTTTACCTCTCTTCAATATGAATCAGGTGACCTAAAGGACCTATGGTTTAGGTTACCGGGTTAACCATATAAGCTTAATTACAAAATTTTGTGTGAAATTTGTGGTTTCCTTGAGTCATCCATAGTGGATCAGCACGATGACTTCCATGCTACCCACTATTAGACTGAACTAACTGGGTTAGAGTGTTTCGATGCCAAAAATGCCCACAACAATAGTAATTAGAAGCCATGAACACTTGTTTTTGCACAAGTTTATGTGTTAAATAGTATTTGACAAAACTGAAACAATAAGTTTTTGATCAAAGAACTTTTCCTATTGTGATGTATGGACCATAACATCCCAATATGTACCTCTACCCACGTCCTTAATGCAATTATTACTACTCTATATAAGAGTAGCAATAATTTAGTTATGAGTTATTTGGTTTCAGCCATTTTTGAATACTATGGTATTGATTGCAATGGACTCACTGTCTTTCGTCTTGAATTCCTGAACACTCATCACTTATGGCGTGTTAAAATCTTAAAGTCCCACTAAATTGAACTTCGACATAGCAGTGCCAAATCTCATGTCAAAACTAGGCCAGGATGGGTAAGTTCGAGTTCATCACCATAGCAACAAGAGGAGGACTCAACAAGTGAAGAATCTGAAGAGGAAGAAGAAGCTGGTTGGGAAAAGATACTCACTGCACTCTCGGACACTAACAAATCACTTGCAGAAAATGCAAGGAGGATGAAGGAGATGGTCAGAGAACAAAAACGCCAGATCCGAGACGTTCGACGCATTCATAGATACTTTGAGGCTTACTATATCCAACTACCACCTCCTTCACCATCACCACCTCCATCACTATAACGATTTTGTGTTCTAACCCTTTCTCTTTTAAATTAATTATTTATATTTTGTTTTAATTTATGTTTATTCCCACCTTATGTGTTGTTTGTTTGCTCTTCTCACATTGAGGACAATGTGTTGTCCAAGTATGGGGAAGGATGTATGTTGTATGTTTTTATTTTGAATGTGAATTTTGCATTTCTTATGTTAGTTTGTTTCAAGTGCATGATGTGATTTGTATCAATGACTAGGACTTAACGAAGTCAATTTAACCTTGAACATAGTCTTTTAGGATGCGAAGATTTATTAGTTTGTGAAATTAATGACGTAGGTTACTTTGGCCAAATATACTTGTAATTAGGATATGATGCTAGTTTATTCACCCTAGGAATTTCTCACATTCATTTATAATTTTAAACCTATCAAATTAATTGCTTCATTAGTACCTTTTCATGAGAATTACTAGCTAAAGAAATGAGGTAGAAAATAATAATAATTATTAAAAAACTATAAATCATAAGCAAATAACCATTCCGCTGGCCTTCGGGTTATGAGTAGAGCCTGTATCTAGTTAAGAATATGATGTAGCTGAGTAACTGAATCGACACGCATCATAAATGCATGCCTTCTTGTCAAAAGGCTATAATGACATTCCAACTAAGCCGCTTAATTGAAACACGACCTAGTTGAGTAACCAGATCGACATTCATCACAAATATTTACCTTCGCGTAGAAGGCTAGGTTCATGTCTATAAAATTAACAAAAATAGTGTTTTGTCAAATAAAATTTATCGATCTTGGAGAATAGCTTGAATTTTCATGAAAACATACTTAGGAACAGTTTCATTTTTGATTGACCAAATAATTATCAATGTGTGTGTGTAAGTGATAGGGGTGAATAAACTTAACATTAAGGTCTGGATTAGTTGTACATTTAGTCCAAGGTACCTAGATGCAGGTTTCAAAAATTAATAAGTTAGAGTGTTTGAAGTTAAATTAGTTTCGTGAAGTTAAATGCCATTGCCTCATTATTGCATTTGCATGTTTGGTTTTTTTATGTGTTGTTATTGTTCTTACTTTGTTTTTGCTTGAGGACAAAAAAATTTTTAAGTGTGGGGATGTTGATAGTCATAGACTGCATCATGTGGGGATGTTGATAGTCATAGACTGCATCATGTTTTGTGGGTATTTTAGGATATGTTTAGTGGTTAAATTTAATCGATTAGTGCATGTTTAGGTTACAATTATGTTAATAAGTTAAATATTTGTGTTTTAAGTATTTTATGAGTTAGAGCATGCTTTTGGAGCTTCAATGTTGAGTATTTGAGGTGTCTTGATGAGTTTGCTAGTGTTTCACAGCTAATATCGAAGAACGTAGGAGTTTCAGAGGAGGCCCAGATCAAAGCAAGAGGCCACAATCATAGCCTGCGCTCATACAGACATGGATCGACCTTCTAAACTTAAGTTTTTAGGATATTTCGAACCTTTTGGGCCAGGATAAAACCTAGTTTTTACCTTAATTAGTAAAGACTACTTAAAGGAAGAGAAATGACTTCAAAAGAGAGCCTCCACTTCTGCCATTTTTTAGAAAAGCTTTAAGGAAGAGAAGAAGAGGAGAGAGGAAGTGGGTCTTTCGATGCTGCCTTCTTCTGGGTTATCCGATCCAAGTTTCTTTCTCCTTTCTATCTTTATTTTGTTCATTTAATGTTTAAGATAATGATGGATTGTATGATGATAAATCTTGGATTATTGATGATGATGTAACTTTTCCTTCGGGATTTGAACTTGATTCAATGCTAATATAATTATTTGTAGGTTATTGTTATTGGGTGTTATGATTAATTGCGATATTTGCATATTTTAGTAATAAACTAAGAGGATGAATAGGATAAAAATGAATAGGTTTGATTAATAAGAGTTAAGTGATCTAATAGACCATATGATTAATCATATCGGTTATTATGTGGAGAGAGATCTCGTGTGAGACCCGGTAGTTTATTAGAGGGCGCAAGATCTAATTAAAGTTATGGGTCTTTTGTTAATTGAGAGATTGCAAATTTCATAATTTAATGAGGGTTTGTGAATTAGGGTTTAATGATTATAACTCTAGAGAGAGTAATCCACTATACAATAGTCTAGGACCAACACCACAATAACTCATAATTGACTAGATTAGCATTGATGATAGGAAAAATCCCTCTCTCATAATTTGGTAACTCTTCTTGGTTAATTTCCATTGTGACTTTTGTGTTGCTCAATTTCAATTTCTTTTTGTATTAAACTTGCGAATTAATTTCTTAATAATCACTTCCTCATATTTACTTTTCTTTACAATTTTTATTTTTATTTTATTAAATTTTCCAAGCCTTGGATAACATAGGATTCGATTAGTTCACCTTCCTCGTGGGATCAACCCTTCACATACTACAATTGACAACCTATGCACTTGTGGTATTTAGAAGGCTATAAATTGTAAAGCTTGCAAAACGATCAACAAGCATAATGTGATAAGAAACATTGGGTAAGCCATTTGAAATTTTTGTTATATTGCTTATGATTTGGGTAACATTAGTAAAAAATATTAAAATTTAATTTTATTGGTTATTATATTCAATGCAAAGCACACAAGTTATTTCATCCTAGTAGTTTGGCAAAATATTATAAGCATGAATGACACTTTTAACAAAGAAGTAACCAAACCTTGGCATGAAAAATTCAAATAGTGTATCATACTTTTAAAAAAAATAAAAATAACAAAAATTTATAATTGGGAGAAACTTTTCCAAAAAGAAAAAGTTAGAAGATCAGGAGATTCTTTTTATACCTAATTCAACAACTTTTAAAGAAGTTGTAAAATGTAATAATGGCATAATGCTATGAAAAAAGAAATTGCTATGATTGAAAGAAATAAAACATAATATTTGATAGATTTGTCTGTTAAGAGTAGTGCTTTAAAGACAATCACCTTTAGCACTTTTGTGCAAACTTTATTTTGATTAACAAAAGGAAAGGAAATTTTCATTAATTTGATGTTCATTTATTCATGAATTAATGTCGTTCTTAAATCAAATTAATGAAGTCTATAATACAAAACATGATATGAAGGAAATCATGATAAGATCATGATAATGAGATTCCTATCATGTGCAATTATGTTAGTATCTAAATTATCCCTAGTCATAGGATTAATGAGATAGGAAATTGTTAATCCAGATAGACTAGCACATTTTATACTTGTTGATTTGATCAAGTAATCGATCTCATTAAAAAGTAAAACGTGAGATGTTTCTAACATAAGGATGCTTACTAAGAGTAGTAAGTACATCGAATGACCAGCTGTGAGATTATCATATGGATTATTTATCAAATGTCAGTGATTAACCTCATCATAGCAATGGTGCAAATATCCTTAGACTTAAGGTACTCAAGGATATCTTGGATACTGATCATGTGCTTTGACACCATTCCTTTTTATCTTAAGATGAGGTCACTCACAGGGTGGTGATTGGGTACAACTATTAGTATTTGAAGGTAATTGGGTAGCAAATAAAGGATTTACCACTCCTGATAGAAGGAGATGATACCCATCACCTCTTGTCAGGGTCATTACTCAGGAGTTTTTGACCAGAGCATTTATGTGTTATGAAGAGAGTCTTCAATGACATATAGAGTAATGGGATCCTCAGGATAAAAATTAATATCACTTGGACTAGATCTGACATAGTCAGTCTAGTAGGAGTTGACACATAGGCCATACTCCAAACCAAGTGGGGTATAGGATGGTGAAGGGACGAATTGCATGGTAATTGACTATGGAAAGGTTTGTAAGCCAGATAATTAACTATCGAAGAGTTTGAGTGTTAATCCACTTACATTCTAGTAAATTGGCATTATGAAACCTTTCATGATTTTATCTGATTAAGAGTTAATTCAAGTGAACAAAATTACTGAGAACCTAAGGGTCACACGCATAAAAGGTCAGATGAAAAATAAAGTGTGCATGGCTATCATTTAAGCAAGCCATGATCGTGACCAACTTAAGGATAAGTGGTACATAAGTGAGTTCTTCACTTATGTACAGATGAATTTTAGCCATAAAACACACTCAATAGAGATACTAAGGGTCTAGAAGAGTTCTGGAAGTTAAGAGGAGTGATCTTGAGATTTATTCATGCGATCTTAAGCAATTGTTGCATGAGATTAATTCATAAAGCTTGGTATTGATCTAACTCTCACTAAAGCATCTACTTGAACTCATCTTGTTTAGTACTTTAACCACCATTATACACTGAATTTTCTTCATCTTTGCATGCTCTTTAGATGCCAAGGAAGGTGTTTGGTGCTTGCTACAGCCCAAACAAGGAGAAGATTCAAGAAAGGAGGAGTATTTGGAAGGTACCTATGCCATAATTTCAAGTTCTTATAATCTATTTATACATGCATATAGATTCTGGGTTTTCTGGGGATGTCTTGGGGTTAGAATTTTGATTTCGATACTTCCACTGCCTTGCCATGTATGTGATGCATGGATCCATGGTTCCCCAATAGTGGTATCAGAGCTGGTTATGCATGTATAAGAAGATCTATTGAACATATGCAAAATGTTTGCTAGGTTGTGACTGACATGTTTGTTGATTTCAAAAAATTTGTATGAATTGTAGAAAAATGGGTTTTCTGATTTTCTTTCACAAAAATTTTTATAGTATGTTTTATTATGTTTTTTTCAAAGGAAATTTCAATTAAATCTCATTTATTAGTTTATTTCAAATTAATCGTCAGTCTGTTCATATGTTAGTTTTTGGTAATTTCTGGAAAACAGAATGTATGTACTGATTTTGAAATTTTCATAATAATTCTATAAAATATTTTTTGTAATTTTCTTTCACAAAAATGTTTATAAGGTGTTATGTTATGTTTCTATTAAAGTAAAATATAATTAAATGTCATTTTCTATTTTATTACGATTTTAGTTTCAGCTTGATGCATGTATGAGGTTCTAGGAAATTCTAGAAATCTGATGAACATGCATGCTTATAAATTCCAGAATAATTTTATAAAAAATTGTTTTTATGAATTTCCTTCATGAACATGAACATGCACATATGATGTTGCCACGTGCATGAGATACATGACACCTACTTTTAAGTGATTGATTATTTATTCTCAATTTTACATGCATGTTGGTGGTGTATGACAAGTGTTAGTGGACATATGATGTGCTGGCTAATTTCACTTAGTTTATAAATAATTACTAAGAATTAGGTGCTGGAATTTTTTATTAGACACAGTTAGATTATTTTTAAGACTCTGGAATTTTTCCAAAACTAATAATAGATCAAGTCAAAGTCAACACTGGTTAGCTTTTTGAAAGTTGATAGGGTTGACTTGTTTGACAACTTATGTGTATGTGTTTCGGTTATAAGAACATGAAATTTTTTTATGAGATAAGAAATGTATTATTTTGATGCTTGTAGCTAAGTGCATGTGCTTGAAATTAGGGTTCTAAAAAAGTTTCGGACATCGAATCGATTTAGTGTCTAGTAGGTTAACTCATTTATCTTGATAATTTTGGCCGTCAAAATAATTTTTGACTTGTTCTGAAATTGTATTGATAAATTTGAGATGACCTAGGGATGTTTTAGATGACTAATCGATGTTCGGTAATTTTGGAAACCCTAGGGATTAATTTAGAATTAATCTAAGTAGAGCATAACATTTCTAGAGTGACTAGAAAAAGCCAAGTGCACTAGAATTAAAGTGTTTAGTTTAGACATCAAAATAGTTGAACTTTAGGGTTCCTAATCGAATCACAATCATAATTTTAATTAGTCGAGACTAACACTAGTATGCAATTCGGTTCAAAAGATGAATTGAATCACAAAAGTCATAACCTAAATTAAACCTCCTTTGTGTGTTACATGCATTAGATGCATTTTAAGAGTGGTTATGGACATAGGCTCAATTTATTAAGTCGTCCATAGTTTGAATATATATACCATCCAAGTATTGATAAGACCGAAGAATAAATCCCTCAACCAAAATATTAAGACTTATGCCTTCCATTGATATGGTAAGAACCAGAATTTTTTTAGTGTTGAGTTGTTGGGCAAACCCAAGCCCGCACTACACGAATATATTCAAACTATAGAAATTAGATTTTCCAGATTAATGGGTTGGTCCTAACTGGAAGCATTGATTTGTTGGGCAAACCCAAGGTTAACGTAGATAAAGGCAAAGTTGGGTAGTATGTATGACATGTATACGCATTGAGTTGATAACCCAATGAGTGAGCTAAATTAACAGTTGATGGCACAAGTCGATAGTTGTATAATTGAATGCAATTGGTGTGAATGATACTTACTGATTGACCTAAGGTGGCTTATTGGCTGAACCCTAGGACATTCTTAGTGATACTGGATATTGACCCATTAGGAAAGTTATAATTTTTCTCAGATTCGTAGCGAGGGCTATGGATTTGGATAAAATAGTAAGACCCATAATGCATGTGATTAAATTCCTTATCGATGTGCATTGATGTACATTCTAACGCTTTCTCTCATTCTTCTAGGTTATTGAATCGTCGCGATGTCTTTGTCCAGTGTGAACTTACGCTCTTTATTTGACTCTAACAAACTCATAGGACCAAACTTCTTAGATTAGCTACAGAATTTGATAATTATTCTTAAATCTGAGAAACTAGGATATGTCCTAGATAAGCCACTTCCTGATCCCCCTACAGCCGATGCTTTTGATGAGGATCAAAAAGCTTACATGAAGCTACTGGATGATAGTGAGCTGGCTAGTTGTATTAAGCTGACCTCTATATCACCAGAACTATAAAAGCAGCATAAGGCTATGTATGCTTATACCATATTCTACCATCTAAGGGAACTGTTTGATAACCAAGCTCAGTCTGAAAGGTTCTAAACCTCGAGGTTGCTTTTTCTCTCTAAGATGGCTGAGAGATCATCTCCAGTGTAGCACGCACTAAAGATGAAAGGATACATTGAGAGGTTAGCCGGTTTGAGTTTCATAATGGATCATGAATTAAGTATAGACTTAATTCTGACTTGTTTGACCGATAGTTATTCACAATTTGTGCTTAACTATTGGATGAACTAAATATCCACTTCGATATCTGAGCTGATTAATCTACTTAAAACAGCTGAGCAAACTATTAAGAAGGACATTAAAGCTATGATGCTAGTGGACTCTGCCTCTGGTTCTCGTAAGAGGAACTAAAAGAAGAAGAAGAAGTCTAAGAAGCTAGTGGGAGGTGTAGCCAAGAAGACAAAGGACAATGCACCAAAGGGAATATGCTTTCATTACAACAAGAAAGGGCATTGGAAGAGAAACTATAAAGCCTATTTAGAGTCGCTGAAGCAGAAGAAGACATTAGATGCTCCACCATCTACTTCAGGTATGTTATTTGTCATTGAGGTTAATACTATTTCTGACCATAACATTTGGGTATTAAAAACCGGATGTGACTTACACATATGTGTTAATATGCAGGGTCTCAGGGATAATAAACCGCTCAAAAAGGGAGAGATGGACCTATGTGTGAGAAATGGAGCAAGAGTTGTTGCATTAGCCATAGGAATCTATGTTTTGTATGTTCCTAATGGGCTAGAGTTAATTTTGGATAATTGCTCTTATGTACTCGTTGTTACAAAGAACATTATATCTATTTCATGTCTTAATAAAATAGGATTTCATTTAACTTTTTCAAGCAATGGTTGTTCAATTAAATTGAATGAAATGTTGGATGGTACTGCTACATTGAGCAATGGTATTTACATATTAGATATGTGCAATCTAATTTTAAATATCAATGACAAAAAAGACAAAAATGGGATAACTTAAAATCAACTTACTTATGGCATTGTCCACTTAGCTATATAAGTGAGAGACAAATGGCTAAGCTGTACAGGAGTGGTAGCTTAGGGTCATTTGATTATGAATCATATGACACATGTGAATCTTGCTTGTTAGGCAAGATGACTAAATTAACATTTAAAGGAAAGGGTGAACGAGCGAATGGGTTATTAGACCTAATACATTCTAATGTATATAGTCCGATGTCCATTCATGCCAAAGGTGGTTTTATGTACTTCATTAACTTTATCGATGATTATTCAAGATATCTGAAGCATTTGAAAAGTTCAAACAATTCATATATGAAGTAGAGAAACAACTTGGTAAAAGTGTCAAGACACTTCAATCAGGTCGAGGTGGTTAATACTTAAACAAGGAGTTTCTAAGTTATCTCAGGGATAACGGAATTTTATCCCAATGGACTCCACCCTACACACTATAACATAATGGTGTGGCAGAAAGGAGAAACCAAACCTTGTTGCACATGATAAGGGCAAAGATGGGCTTAGCAGATCGACTGAAATCCTTTTTAAGTTATACACTCGAGACTACTATTTATACGATAAGCAGGGTCCCTTCAAAAAAAAGTTGATGTTACTCCATATAAGATATGGACTAAAAAAAACTTATCTTTCTCATATGAAAATTTGGGGTTGTTATGCTTATATGAAGCAGATTCAATCAAACAAGCTTGAAGTGAAATCTGATAAATGTCTGTTTGTAGGATATCTTAAGGAAATAATTGGATATCAATTCTACAATGCTTTAGAGAAAAAGGTGTTTCTCTCGAAGCATGTTGTCTGTTTAGAGAAAGAGTTTCTTCTAAAAGAAGACAATGGGAGCAAAGTTGAACTTGATGAAGTTCATAATGCTCAAACAAATGTAGATCAACTACCTAAACTCGTGATTATTGTTCATGGAGATGAGATAATAGTTGAACCTTCTAACACATAAAATGTTCATAGGTCAAGTAGGATATGTAATGTTCCATAGCGATATGGATTTCTCGTAAGTGAACATAATGACGTATTGCTCATAAAGGACGATGAGCCTATAACCTATGAAGAGGCTTTGAAGAGTTCAGAATCTGACAAATGGCTTCAAGCTATAAAGTTCAAAATGGATCCCATGTTTGAAAACCAAGTATGCACTTTGGTTGACCTACCCAAAGGGCTAAAACCTATAGGGTACAAGTAGATTTTCAAGAAGAAAATTGACATTGATGGTAATGTGATTAATAATGTGATTACCTATAAAGCAAGGCTAGTCGCTAAAGGTTATCATCAAAGACAAGGAGTTAACTATGACAAGACATTTAGCCCTATAGCTATGTTTAAATTCATTAGAATACTCCTAGCCATTATTTCTCATTATGAATATAAGATATGGCAAATGGATGTGAAGACGGCTTTCTTGAATGGAAACCTAGCCGAGGATGTGTATATGATACAACCTAAGGGTTTCATACCCAAAGATGGAGAAAAGGTATGCAAACTTTATAAATCCAATTATGGATTGAAGCAAGAATTTAATAGTTGGAACATCTAATTTAACGCAACAATCAAAGAGTTTGGTTTCTCACAAAATCCGAATGAACCTTATGTGCACAAGACGTTTAGTGGGAGTGTTATCATATTCCTTATGTTATATGTGAAAAACATATTACTAATAGGAAATGATGTCTCAAGTTTGCAATTTGTCAAATTTTCGTTGTCTTAAAGTTTCTTCATAAAAGACCTTAGAGAAGCAATATTGAGAATAAAGATCTATAGAGATAGATCAAGGAGGTTGCTAGGTTTTTCGTAGTCTACATACATAGATAAAGTGCCAAGCAGGTTTAGCACAAAGTAGTACAAGAGAGGGTTTCTTCCCATGAATCATGGGATAAAACTCTCAAAATTTATGTGTCCCAAGATGCAAGATGAGCGGACTCGCATGAATTTGATCTCATATGCTTTGGCAATAAGATCAATCATGTATGCTATGTTATGTATAAGACTTGATATATCATATGCTTTAAGTGTTACGAGTAGATATCAATTAGACCCTAATGAGTGTCACTAGGTGTCTATCAGGAATATCCTAAAGTATATGAGAAGGACTAAGGATGTATTCTTGGTATATGGAGATGGAGATCTCGTATTGAGCGAGCATAAAGATGCCAATTTTTAATCTAACCAAGATGACTCCAAATCCCAGTTAGGTTACCTTTTCACCCTAAATGGTGGAGCAGTCAGTTGGAAGAGTTCTAAACAAGAGATAACTACAGATTCAATGACCTAGTCAAAGTGCATTGCAGCTGTAGAAGTGAAAAAAGAAGTTGTTTGGATCAAGAAATTTGTTATGAAACTTAGAGTGGTTTTAAGCATTGTAGACCTGATATTGTTGTATTGTGATAAAAATGGGGCTATTGCTCGAGCCAAAGAACCAAAGTCTCATCAAAGAACCAAAGTCTCATCAAAGGTCTAAGCACATACCTAGGAGATATCAGTTGATCAACGAGATCATTAATCGAGGTGACATGAAGATAAAGAGATGCCCACATATCAAAACATCGTTGATTCTTTGACTAAGCCACTTTCTCAAATGAGATCTGATTCTAGTGTACTTGCCTATGGTATTAGATACAAACACAATTGACTTTAGTGCAAGTGGGAGATTGTTAGAGTAGTGCTCTAAAGGCAATCACCTTTATTATTTTTGTACAAGCTTTATTTTGATTAATAAAGCGAAAAGAAATTTGATTTCATTTATTTATGAATTTATGTCGACCTTAAATCAAATTAATGAAGTCCATGATACAAAACATAGCAGGAAGGAAATCATGATGAGATCATGATAATGAGATCCCTATCATTTGCAATTATGTTAGTATCTAAATTATCCCTATTCTTAAGATTAATAAGACAAGACATTGTTAATCCATTATAGACTAGCACATGTTATACTCTTTGATTTGATCAAGTAGTGATTCTCATAAACTATAAGCATGAGATGTTTATAGTTAACATATGGATGCTTACTAAGAGTAATAAGTACATCGGATAACTCGCTATGAGATTATCATATGGATGATCTATCAATTGTCAGTGATTAATCTCATCATAGCAATGGTGCTAATATGCTTAGACTTGAGGAACTTAAGGATATCTTGGATACTAATCCTGTGCTTTGACATCTTTCCTTATTACCTCAAGATGAGGTCGCTCATAGGGTGGTGATTGGATATAGCTATTGGTATTTGAAGATAATTAGATAGCCAATAAAATATCATAACTACTTAAACTTTTATAAGGATATTAACCTGAGAACTAACAAACATGATAACACAATCTACCCGAAGGCTACATGATGGGAAGTAAAGTACTTTAATAGCAATTACAAAAATGAACAAAGTATTCAATGTTAACTTGCTTCAAAGAAACTTTAATGCAAATGCAAATAATTGAATATAACTTTTCCTAGGACTAGCTTACTTCTTAGTTTTTCTACTACCCAAAACCAACCATGTTACTCATTGTAAGAACTAAGCTATATCAAATAGAATATGCATGCCTTATTGGGCCTAGGTCTCGATACTTATTATTTTCAATTAATCTTAAAATTTTCTAACTTGTAGTTAACCATTATCATTTTCAGACAATTTAATGTTTCCTAATTCCACAATTAAATGTTCCTAACAAAGCATGGATCTCCGAAGCACATGAGTGCCCTAGGTCCCTTCAGGTTATTTAAATAACCTTTTTGCGGGTGCCAACATACACCAAGAGCTCAACACGCTTGACCTAACTCCCTAATTTATTTTTCTAAGCTTAACCAATCTTTACAAAGTAAACATCATACCATAACATACTTAAACATTCATTAATTTCAAATATTTAATAATCACAAGGTCATACCATATTCCATGCCTAATTAATTACTATGCCACAAAACGTTAATTTCTCAATATACTTTTAAATGTACATGTTAAACAAAAACAAACAATTAATCACACATCATAATAATTCGTATCATAATGTATTCCAAGCCTATGAATCCTTAAAACTTTCGCTCTGATACCAAAATGTTGGGCCCGAGTCTCGGTACTAACCATCAAAGGACTATTTAATGGACTCAAACTTCTATCATACACAATCCTAATTGACGAAATAAATGACTGGGTAGACCCCGGACCAACTAAAACAATAATATCATCATTAAAAAATTTAACCACACTAGTCACAACCTCTGGAGTTGCTTCTGCTTCCTCTCTCTTCATTACAAACACCCTAGCTGGTACTTGTCCCCTCGATCTTCTTGGAAGATTCACTTTCTTTGCCGCACTAGAACTACCCACTTTAGTTGCAGTCTTAACTCTTATAGTCTTAGCCCTTTTTGAAGCTTGCGTCTGAGTTCACTCCCGTCTTGCATACTATGGGCACTCTCTAGCCATGTGCCCTTTTTCCCCATAGTTAAAACAAGCTTCACTCAACCTATAGCACTCCCCCTTATGGAATTTTTCACAATGGTTGCATTTGGGAATGGATGGCTTATTCCCCTCTCCCTTTTTGCTGCCTCCAACCGTTGAGGCTTGATAAGAGATAGTTCTCATCTATTTGGGCCTACTTGCACCACCGTTCCTAACCTCAGACTGTGCAGGGAAAATCCTGGCACTCCTCTCTAGCATAGAAGCACTACCTCCCCTCTTGAATTGTTCTCTTCCTTTCCTCTTTCTATTTACTGCGCTTTTTATATTCTCTACATTCTCAACCCTTAATGCAGCTTTTACTGGCTGTTGGAAGTCATAGAAATTTTGTACCAACATTTTTTCTCTGATAGCTAACTGCAATCCTGCTTCAAACCTATGGCACTTAACCGCTTTTCTCATCATCATCTCAACTGCATATCAGGACAATTGCGTAAATTTATGCTCATATTCGCTCACCGTCTTCTCTCTCTGGGTAAGACTCAGAAACTCCCTTTGCTTCTGCTGGATATACATTTCAGACAAATATTTCTTCCTATAAATAGCTAGGAAGTCCTCCCATGTCAACACTAGTGGTTTTATTTGACTCGCTAATACACTTTCCCACCAATGCAGGGCAACTCCCTGTAGCAAGCTTACAGCATATACAACCTTTTCATCATCCTTACAGTCCATTTGTTCCAATATCCTTTCTGTCTTCCTCAACCATATTTTAGCTTCTTCTGGATCTGTTGTTCTATGAAAATCCACTACCCTATACTTCCTAAGCATATCAAATTGTTTTCCTTTCTTAGCTGGGGCTGGGGTAGAAGTTTGTGGCATCTGGCCCATGGCCTGAACAAAAGCCTAAACAAAGGCTTGGAATAGTCTAGGATCTAAGGGATTAGGCACTTACTCTTGAGGAAAAGGTAACTCATACGTTTGTGATCGAAAGGGCTCACTATCATGCCCTACAGAAGCCTCAGTATTTCTTGGGGCTCTAGACTCATCATTGCCCTCCTCTCTTGGTGGAGAGTTAAGTGCAACAGATCCTTGCAAACCCCTCGTGTTCTTCTACGAGGTGGCATCTTACTCCTTCAATTTAAACATTAACATTTAGCTTACATTTCATTTTAATCTTTTTTCCTACATGTATGCATGATATACATGTCACTCAATGCAATCAGTCATTTCAAAAATTCAAACATAATCACTCATCATAATAATTCATATTACAACGTATTCTAAGCCTAGGAATCCTTAAAAGTTGTGGGCTCTAATACCAAACATGCCAGGCCTGGGTCTCGGTACTTAATTCATGGCTACAATATGCGAGGATTGGGTGACTTTAATATAGAAAGAAGTCACAGTTGTGAGTTAAAAAAATTAACAGCTCATAATAAAAGAAGTCACGGTTGTGACTTCTCAAGTCACAATCGTGCTTAATAAGAGAAGTCACAGTCACAACCGTGTAGAGCCCTGTTGAAGTTGAAAGATGTTTCAGTTACGATCGTACACCCTTGTTAAAAAATGGGTCGGTCATGATCATGCTAATGCACAATCGTGCGCCCTGAGTGAAAATAGGCTCTGTCATGATTGTGCTAGTGCATAATCGTGCACTCCTGTTAGTGCAAGGTTCTATCATGATCGTGCTAGTGAACTCCTATTAGTGCACGATTGTGCACCTCTGATGTACACTCAAACTTGTAAAAACCATATCTCTCAATGTTGACGTCCAAAAATTACAAACTTTATATCATTAGAAAGTAAGAGGATAAGCTACAACTTTCACTACAAGAAAACTGTCATTTTGTGACGAAAAATATAGGCGAAAAATATAAATATTCCTTCGGTATCAAATATTATCGATAGAATGTACAGACAGGCAAAAACATCGTAGAATTGGCCGTAGCTAAATTTACCGACGGCACAAGAACATTTCATCGTGAATTTAGCGTTGGAAAATGATTTACCGTAAGTAAATGTAGTGAAAATGTACCGGCCGTCATAGTTGTTCCGTCTATAAATTGCCGATGGGTTAAAATTTTTCAACGCTAAATTTACCGATGATAAGTTCTTTAACTATATGTAAATTTAGCTACGGAATGTTCTCCTACGTTTTACTAAATTTAGCTACGGAATGTTCTCCTACTGTTGGTAAATTTGCCGACAGTAATATGTTTTCTGTCCGTAAATTTGCTTAACAATTACCGGCGAAATTTATCGTCCGTCTTTATATTTTATTAATTACCTATGGAATATGTTTTTCTACCATCGGTAAAGTAGTTAGGAATTTACCGACGGATTGTTGTTTCCATCGATAGTGTTCGAATAAGTCTTAATCAAGAGTTTGTTAATAAAGAAATCAAATGCTTAATAGAATAAATTCTTGGGAGTAT
>JANZXP010000005.1:40724363-40736003 GCA_027576715.1 Erythroxylum flavicans
GATTGACTGGCGTGGGCACACCACTCTTGTGGGATATGGCTAATACGGGTTCATAGAAATAACCCTCAAGGTAATACGCACGCTCACGTCTTATGATAACTCCGAATGTTGGGCTCCTGAAATGGGGTCCAACAGATTAAATCAAGATTTTGCTATATGCTAGAGAAAGTAACATTTTGAACCTGAGAGAAAAGGGTCAATTCGTAGTTAATGTATCTATCTGTTGTGCAAACATGATGTTATTGCTAGTATTCTCAATGGTTTTCTCTTTCATGTGATCAGTGGACAAGTGTAGGTGGGCAATAGAAAAATATAATAGAAAGTAAGTAGTGGGTGGATTAGGGCAGAAACCAATTGTTATTTTCATTTGATGCTCATTTTGCTTTGCAATGAGACTCTCTTTCCTTCCCTTATTACTAAAATAAAAGAAATGAAAGAATTAGGGAATTCATGTTAGAGTGATTGAGCTATGTGCAAGGCTCATTTTTGTTGTCTTTTCTACAACACTTTTAATATTCAGTTATCAAATTTGGCATTCCAAATGTTCAACTGACCTTTATACAACATCTACCATTACTTGAGCTTTTATGTCTTACATAGACCTATAATTGAGAGGCTATCTAGTTTTAGTGAAAATGAGGCCGCAGAACCTAACTCTTCTGTGATTGAGGTGCAACGAAGTTGTTAAGCTGTGTCTCAGATCGTGTAACAGCAGATGGAAGAAACTGCCCGATACTTCGGATGGGGAGAATAACCCTCAAGGTAATGATCCTAATTGTCAAATTATATCTGTCATAGAGTTTTAATTTTATTATATATAATCGTTGTGCAAATTTTTTGATTATATAAATATGCATATATTTTATTTCTAATTAATTAAAAAATAATTAACATAAAAGTATAATTAAAAAAATAGAAACAGGATGATAAAATTAAACATGTTTTATGTTTTCAAGAATTATAGTATGATAGACATATTTTATTGATCAGAATGACTTAATATAATTTCTAATTTATGTAATTTTATTATATATAATTAATGTGTAATTTTTAATAATATTTGATTTGCATATATTTAAATTTTAGCTATAATTCTAATTAATTAATTTAAAAATATAATGTATTATATTATAATCATTACACATAAGAATACAATTACAAAAAATAGAAATAGGATGATAAAACCAAACATGTTTTTGTTTTTAATTTTTTATTATAAATTTCAACCAAACAGGTTTTTTTTTGCACTTTTTATAGTACAAATCTTAACCAAACAAGTTTTCTTTTTTTAAGGAAAAACAAAAACAAAAAATAGAGAACAGAAACCAAAAACAACAAAAAAATTAGAAGTGGAACCAAACGGCCCCTTAGGAGTCACTAAAGTTAAAGTGATTTATTGATAATCAACTGTAATAATCAAACAATAATCGCTTATACAAAAGACTTCTTAATTTCATTACAAAATCAAGCCTATAGATATCAAGTATAATTATATATAAGACATAATTGTACAAGGTCAAGTGAACATAAAATATATATCTACATGTTATACGGTGAAAAATGCAATGACAAAACTAATTTCTTAAGATACATATATTAGGCACGTGAAGTCACTGTGATTAAGCAAATGTTGATATTATTGATAAATACTTCTAAATGTATATTCATTCATTGTCTTGTAAGTTTAAATTCAAAATACATACTGAAGTTATTTATTGTATGATAAGCATTATGTAAAACTTTGATTTTAAAGTATGTTTTTTATGTGAAATATTTTAATATAAATAAAAGAATATGCAAGGTAGATAAGAGATTGACTCTCTTATAGAGATGAGGCATGATCAAAGTTTTCTTTTTTATCTGTATGGTAATTGAGGGAAAGAAAACCATAAATGTCGCTTTAAATAATAAAAAAAGAAAATTAGTTTTTAGTGATTAAGAGTGTGTGTGTCTATATATATATATATATATAATTACCATATACAAGTTTTAAAAAGACAAATTTTGGATTTGACTAATAAACTTAGATTAAATATTTATGTTTGAACCCACTTCTATACGATATTTTATGAATGAAAAACACTTACTCTAAATGAAAAGGCGTTCATTTCGTGCGTGCAAAATCAACTATGAAGAGGCATTAGTATAAGTTATAAGATTTCAACGTATATTATAAGAGATCGTAAATGTTAAATGAATTTCATAATATACCCTTATGATTCTTGTCTGATATTAGGAATTCAATTTAAGGTTTTTTAATTTAGAGTGCTGTCAAAAGATGAAGGATGATACAACCTATAGGACTATAAAAAATATACATTCAAAAATTGTTATTGTCTTTTAATGATAGAATTAAATATAGTTATGAACTAATAAAAATAAACAAGTTAAAATAATAATAAGCATGTGAGATATTAAAATTTAGTCAAAGATCATATCTTTAGTCGAGAAATTATACATTCTTTAGTCGAGAAAGTATAGAATTCTAATTGATTAGTCTCATCATATGTAAATAAAAAATGAAAGATAAAAACACAAATAATAACTATCTGATTTTCTTTCATATTATACTTATGGTAGTTTTAAAGTAGTTACAATAATTTCATAATCATAATATATAAATTTTGATTTTTCAAAATAAATAAATAAGAAAAAAGAAGAAAGATAATATAAAAAGATTTTGTAAAAAGATAATCCTTTGCTATATGAAAAATAACATTAATTCAAACATTTATAATTGATCACATTTATTAAGAATAATGTGAAACGATTAAATTAGGATACAAACAGATAAAGATAACAATGATTTATTGAGTCATTTAAAGTAATTTTTAAAAATTAAAATAATAAATGATGTCTTTTTTAATTGACAGCGACCTTAAAATTTTCAGATTCAAAATAATTCAAGAATTAACTCTTTTAAATAAATCGATATCTTTTTATTTAAAAATGTTGAGTTTGGGACTGATATGAACTTAGTACCTTAGTACCCCAAGTTTACCCTGCCTCAAATAGAATATTTAAAACAGAATTAAACGGTTTCCCTAACGTGATGAGCTGCCTCAATCGCAATGCGTTTTACTTTTACTATTACTAGATACTTCGGGAGGCTAATTACGTCATTTTAATGAAAGGTCATGATAAAGTCAAAACGCGATGGCTTGAAATTCAACAGCAACAATTAGTCCGCTCAGGCGGCAAAGCCCACGCCCCAGATGCTGATCTCATCGTGCGATTTTTTATGATCCATAGATCATCACCATCATACATGACTATCCATCGTCTATCATACATATCACCCACACATAATTGTTCATTGCACACGCACTGAACCACTATATATATATTCCTTTTGTATCACAAAGTAACATCTTTCTTCAACATTAATTCAGTTCATCTCAAGAAAATCCTAACACTATAGCGAGTAAGCGCTTGTACAATTATGGGTGCTGAGGTTAGCAATTGATCAGTTTTACTGTTATCTGAATTGTTCTCTCTAATTCTGTGGCTCACGCGTGCGTTTGTTTGTTTGGTTGTTGCAGAAAAAAGGAGCTAAAAGTGACGACGAGAAGAAGCCGGCGGATGCCGGCGACGGAGGAAAGTCTTCCGCCGCCGTCTCGGTTTTCAAAATGGACATGCATTGCGAGGGCTGTGCCAAGAAAGTTAAACGCGCCGTTAAACACATGGATGGTGAGGACCCAATTTGTTTCCTTTTCCGCTTCATCGATCCTCAAATTCTGATTATTTCATTTAATTTCAGATGGTCAACCGTAGCTTGTCTTTATTTTGTTTCCTTTATTCAGCTCTCTGCCTGCTTCATACAGAGTAAATTAAAGTACACATTAGGAGTTTTAAGTAAGATTAGTTGTGTCTAACGTGTCGTTATTTAGACTCTAATCGTTTACTAAGACGTCTCTCTCTTTTTTTCTCCCCCTTAAAGGCGTGGAAGGCGTGAGTGTAGACACCGCCGGCGACAAATTAACGGTGACCGGCAAAGTTGACGCTGCAAAAATCAAAGCCAGGCTTGAAGAGAAAACTAAAAAGAAAGTCGACATCGTATCGCAGCCCAAAAAAGACGGTGGTGGCGGGGGCGGAGACAAGAAACCCGAGGAGAAATCCGAAAAGAAATCGTCGGAGAAAAAGGCTGAGGAGAAGAAACCGGCTAAAGAGGTACGTTTAGTTAGCTATTAGCATTGTCATTAGTGTGTCGTTAATTACGATTTGCGGTTGTAATTAATTGTGATTAAATATTGGTGGTGGCAGAGTACCGTGGTTTTGAAAATCAGGCTACATTGTGACGGTTGCATTTCGAAGATTAAGAAGATCATCTGGAAAAGCAAAGGTGAAATTTTTAATTAGTAAACTAACACATCAAAAAAATTGTATATAATATGATAATTGAAATAATAAAAACAAAAGCGGTTGTTCAAGACAGGTTTGATTAATATTAGTAGGTGATTCATATTATATTAGCTAGTGACGGCAATCTGACGTGGCCTGACCGACATGGTAACAGGAGTCACGAACGTGGCCGTTGACACGGCAAAGGAGGTTGTAACGGTGACGGGGACAATGGACGTTAAGGAGCTCGTACCATATCTTAAGGACAAGCTTAAGAGAAACGTCGACGTAGTTCCGGCGAAGGACGACAAAAAAGACGGAGGCGGCGGAGGAGATAAGAAGGCGGATAAAAAAGAGGGCGATGGGAAGACGGAGAAGAAAGAAGGCGGTGAGGCA
Organism: Erythroxylum flavicans; assembly: GCA_027576715.1. Taxonomy (NCBI): domain Eukaryota; kingdom Viridiplantae; phylum Streptophyta; class Magnoliopsida; order Malpighiales; family Erythroxylaceae; genus Erythroxylum; species Erythroxylum flavicans. Next base: position 40,729,101 of record JANZXP010000005.1, read on the forward strand.
AAAGCTGAGAAGAAGGAAGGAGATGGCGGTGGTGCTAAGGTGGAGGTGAATAAGATGGAGTATCGTGGATACTCGGAACCCGGTCCGTCTTACTGGTTTGACGGTGGTTACGGGCAGAGTTACGCCGTTCAGCCATACATGGACCAAGGGTATGTGATGAATCAATATAATCATCATCCTCAGGGTTACCCGATGAATCAAGGGTATGTGGTGAATCAATATAACCATCCGCCTCAGGGTTACGCGATGAATCAAGGGTATGTGGTGGACCACCGTGGATACGCAATGGATTATCACAACATGCATGCGCCCCAGATGTTCAGCGACGAGAATCCCAATGCCTGTTCCGTCATGTGAGAATGGAGTGTAACGAAACAGAACCCCGAAGAGTAAAAAGAAAGAAGAAGAAATTGTAAATAAAGTAATTACACTGCATGTACGAGAGAGGGAAAAGTAATGACACAGAAGTGTAGGACTTTGGAATTAGGTTAGAGGTCTGGCCGGCCGATTTGGCCGGTTGTGCCGGTTGAACTGGTGGTTCTTTCGTTTGTTCTTTTATTACCAGTACTAATATTCCAAATTTATGAATTTTCATAACATCTGTTGTATTCAAAATGAATATGAAATACAATTATCACCCTTAGTCTATTTTCCTTTTGAAATTTTAGACAGAGACAGGTATAAAGGTTGAATAGTACAAGTTAAACATGTCATTCTGTATTTGAAAATGCTGGGTTTTAAATTGAGGGGAGTGTTGGAAGAAGAAAAACGTGAAAGCAATTGATGGGTTTAGGAATCCAAATCCAATTGGAACTTTTGTGTCTTTCGGGTCGAGTTTAAAACAACGGAACCAACCATCGTTACCATTTGCGGTTGGAAAATAAAGTAGTTCGTGTGTCTTTTCTCCGTCAATATCAGACATAATCTCAATGGTCCAGAAACCCAAATTTCCAATTTTCAATTTCCATTCTCACTTCTATTTATTAATTATTTTATATTTTTAGAAAAGAGAGACAAGGCACATTCCAGTTGGTTCCCGTTAGCTGAAAGATGGATCATGGAATTACTTAAAAACAACAAAAAAGAAAAGCAGCTTTTCATAACCGCCATGCTTGCAAAAATTGATTACTGAATTTAAAATACATGATCAAACTTTGTGTAAAATAAAACTGTTTCCCAGGACCAGGACCATTCATTCATTCAATCTTCAAAAAGTCCATTCCAATCTACAAATTGAATGCATCAAGTTGTGTTCAATTCCACATTCTTCTCTTGAATAATTTACAAATCCTTTTTCCTTCCTAAGAAACCCCACAGACCCCCTTAATTGACCCTTTGCGTTATTAATTACACAGAAAAATAATAATTAAAAAAACAAATAGATACATCGTTATCTCAATAAAAAAGTAAATAAAATATATGAATATGTGGATTTAATAAAATCCCTCGACTTGTGCCTGAAGCGTGCAAGTCTCGGATTCCTGAATCCGTTTACACGGCTCAGCCAACCTAGGCTAAGTTAGCCATTGACTCTTGAGTAGCCCATAGTTTGGTGGGAAAACCAAACATATACAATTCCACGTTAAAAATGAAGGTCAGTTTCAGGTGTGAAAAATAGAACTATCAGAATTAACTAATAAAAAGTAAGAAGAAGTGAAAGTTGAATAGGGTGTATTCATGACAAAGATGAACTCTCTTTTTTCAGAAAGCTAAACTCTGTTTGTGTGACGACTGAATGGAAAAGCGTAACAAACTTCATAATAGATTATCACTATAATTAATTACAAAATAAAGGGAAATTAACAATTATTTTCGACGGAACTAAAAGCGAAAATTTCTTTAAAAAATAAGGGTTAGAATAAAGAAAAGTGAAGAGAAAAAAAGAGTAAATCAACATGATTTTTATTTCAATATTTATTAAATAAATTCTCAAATGTATTACAAATTAATTATTTAATAAACTAAAACAAATTAAATTAAGAGACCGTCGTTGGGTTCTTTCTCATTAGCTACTCACTATTAACAGTTTAAGTTAATAACAGTATTAGGGCAAATTGACATATGGATTACGCACGCGTGTGGAATATTATTATGGTAATAATCCAACCAAGCAAATGAAAGTAAGAAACATCCAATCATTGCGAAGAAGAGGATTAGATCCATATAGGAGGAAGGGTATATACGCATTTGCTTGCGTCAGCAATCCGATTTTGTTCAGTAGCGATCTCGTTAAAGGACTTGATTGCGATTGGGGATTGAAAAGGATGGCCTAAAGAATGGAAATTTATACCAAAAACTATGCCTTGTTGATCTTGTGTTTGGATACTATTACCTTTCCAAATAATCCTGCTCGATTCTCTAAGTTTAACAATGCGTTAGACTAGACACCTGTTGTGTGCTGGAGCTTTGATGATTTCACCCCTAAAATATCATCGTCAGTTCCACGGTTTCACCAAGTTAAGAAACCTTTGGAACCTCAGCTTCGTCTGGACCTTGATACCAAGTGTCCAGATTCAAGTATATATAGCGTTAATCGCACTTTAGCAGACTTCAAATGAGTATTAATGATAAAGTTCTATCTTTAGAATATTTAAAATCCAATTTTGGGATTTCAGTTGATACCGCTATTGTTTCGAATTCTAATTTTTAAGATAGGTGCATTAATTTCAACCTTCAGTACGCTTCAATTTGCTACGACCTTTGTTTGGAAGGATTATTTTGACTAAGTAAATTATATTCTTACTTTGTTCATGCAGAGACTTAATTTAAATAACAATGTTAATATTTTGTTAATATAAAAGTAATTTATTAGATTTTTAATCACATAGAATGTACTTGTAAATCACACCATTAATTTTATTGAGGGACTTTTGATTCTACTTCTTTTTATGTTGTAATTTTTAGTTTTTGTTTAATGTTTTTCTTTAAAAAAACATAATGCCAATAAAATTATAATTTTATTACTGATAATAATTATATATTAGATAAAACTTAATAATATGTTATTTATAATTAGATAAATTTATTTTAATTTCTTACATAATATTTATTAATAAATTATTAATAAATTTTTTCCTATCAAATAAATAATTTTAAATCAATTTTTATTTATAATTTAATATTTATTTTAAATATATTTTAACTATTAAATCAAATTTTATTTGAAATTTATATATTTTGAAGATATTTTAAATTAAATTATATTTAATAATAATTATTATATTAGATTTATTTAATTTAATTAAAAAAATTAAATAAATTTATTAAATGAATGAAACTATTCATAATTCATATTAATAATTAATTTTAGTTAATTTAACATATAATATTAAATTAAATTATTCTTAGTTTTTTAATAATTAATATGTCAAATAATTAAATAATATATATTTAGGTAATAGTAAATCAGATTAAAAAGTAAAAAATCAATTTTATTATTTTTATAATTTTTGAATACCAGAAGAAATCAAAAACTTAAACAAATATTTTTTTTAAATTTTAAAACAAAAACAAAAAATTAGAAATGAAAATGGAAGCAGAAAAATGGTAGGGGATAGTAGTTTTGCAAACTTTCTAATTTTACCGTGGTCGTATCTGGCACAAACAAAAATAAAAATTATCAAAAGCAAAATAATAAATAACACCAGAAATTTGGTAACGTAGTTCGCCACTCCTTGCTTACGTTTGTAGGGCCCTCACCCAGTTTAATTCTTTCACTAACGACAATAGTTTTATACAAGATTCTACTGAACCGATACCACTTAACCTTTGACAATATCTCTCATCCTCGCTACCCTTGAAAGAATTTCACACGTAATAATACGACCGACTCGTGTTAACCTCGTTAGAGGATTTTTCTAAATAACTATTAATTAAAAGATAATTAATAAAAATAACTCAAGTGATTAATCAACTAAGAACAGAATAATAAAACATTTGAGATAAAAGAGAATAACAACTTCTCGAAAAGTTTAGTTTCACTGAAATAAATCTGAAAGTCGTCGTAACAATAATGAGCTGATTCACTCAAAACTCATAATCAGTTCAAAGCTACAACAGGAGCATGTCACGCATTATAGGTCCAGCAAATAAACCTCCACACAAGGACCAGCAAAAGCCACACGACAGTGAACCACACACTTACGACAAACAACACTCTCACAGCCTTCACCACATCAACTACACAGCCTGCAACCAACCTTCAACAAAGGACGCACGCAAGTCACAAAACACCCCATTCGTGATTCATACACCAGGAAATCAATAAACACCGTAGCACTAAGATGGATTTTTCAACAACATAAAATCAGCACATTAATCTCTCCATTCACATGACTCTCACAAAGCTAAACAGTTTTCAGCTTCAAAATTCAAGAAATTGTGCAGCAGAAATGTCAAAGTAACACCCACACGGCTAATTTCACATACTACTTTTCAGTCCAAAAATAGTCATAATCAACCAAACCTCTCGTCAAGATAGAGTTATGACAAAACTAATTACTTAAATATATAATATATATCCTAACAGAAGCAAACAAATCGAAGTTAAGATTGAAAAATAAAAGTCTTTTGTCTAACAAACGATAAGTAAAATTTCTAATTTAATTTAATAATTTTTAGTATAAGAAAATTATTAAGAACTCTCTCTTCATTAACTGATCCACCGTTTTAGGGACAAGTTTGTTGATGCCATCTACGGTCTACCTCATGCTTTGAAGACTAATTGGACTTTAACAACGAATGCCAGTAGATTATTCTTCGCCATCATGTACTTCTCCAGTTTCCTTTGTATGAACAGGAGAAACACCAGCTAACCTGTCCATATCAGTTCAGGCATTGTCTAACAACTAGTCCTCAGCACGAACGGGTAGCCGTGCTGTTCCCTTAATTTCCAGGGACTCCAAAATGAGGATAGACTTTGTGGAACCATTAGTATTGGATTCCATGTCAATGCCTATGTCATGGCTCACGAGTGGCATGGTGAGACGATTAGGGTGTATTTAAGGGTAATTAAAAATGAAACACCAAGCATGCCACTTCTGTTGGGATTTCTAGGAAAATGAGGTCGCTGTCACACTACTTCAATCCAAAAATTGCCACCTAATTCTATCGATTCTATTCTGTTGGCTAAAAATTACAAGGATTGGAACTATAAAACAAGCACACCAAGGGATCATAATGCTAGTCTTACGTATTAAGCCACAAGCTTAATTAATATGAGGTACGGAGAGACCTAACAAGTTAGCTGAGACAAAAGAGGAAGGATAAGCTTTTAATGTTGATGATTCATAGCGTTCCATTAAATTCAGAAAATCACCAATCGTAACGAGTAACGAAATGTCACTTTTGTTAGATAAAAAGGGCATTCGATTGCAATTAATGCTTCCTTTTGGAAACCTTTTCATCTAAATACAGAAAAACGGTGCAGGTGTCAACAACTTAATTGAACTATTAAGCTGCCAATTCAGGTGAGACGTGATCGATTTGTCACTATTTACCATAATTTTATATTAAAATTTTCATTTTTATATCTATCAAATTATATCTCAAATCAGCTAATGCTTTTATAAGTTAATGTTTTCTTTAATACCCGTAAATAATATTTTATTGTACTATGTTCATATAACAGTAGAGTTATATATATATATAAATGTAAGAAGATAACGAAATTTAATAAGCCACGGTATTAGTCGGGCATCATAATGACAGACGAAAGATTTGAAGGAGGAGTGGGACTGGTGAGTCACCAATAGCCCTCAACTTCTGACTCAGCCATGACTGTGACTCCCAAACAAAAGCACGCACACATCAATACATCATATCATGTAATGATTATGCATAGCCATGATGAAGCACATGGCATGGTCATGATCATGATGATGGATGGTAATATGACCGACCTATCGTTGAGTTCCGGCAGATTCCATCATATAATAATAAATCAACAGTAATATATAAAATTTAAAATGGATATAAAGGAATTAGGAAGATGCAGTTAGCCACCAAACGTGTAAGGTAGCTAAAGAGTCAAATTTGTTTTCTGATGTGTGGGCCCTTCCACGTCATTCAGTACGTGGATCATTGTTGGATCATTTGAACCTGCGCGCTCTCTGGTCGCTTCTTTTCGAATATTTACTTTTATTTGTTGCCCAAAATACTAATTTACGTCTCAGTCATTTCATGTCCATCACGACATGTACATGCGATCCCACTTGCCTCTTGCCGTGAAACACATTGGCTGAACCAAACATTTTTCACATACACAGAATCGTTTAATAATTAAATAATTTATATGTTACTTATAAGTTAATATTATATATTCATTAATTTAATTATAAATTTTAAATGAAGTAAGCACATGTAACCCACCTGACTATATGTGGTCCAAATCAAATAAAGGATTGTTGCGGCGTCACCCAAATTTAATGATTTTAAAAAAGATTTCTCATTTTTATTGTTTATGATAAAATGAGATATAATATGAAACTCTCCCTTTTATCTTATTCTATTATAAATTTTCATTTCAAATAATAAAATAATATTACATTTCATTCCATTTCATTAACGCTCCAACAAAACATAGCCTTAAATAAAAATCTTTTATTTATATTTCACTTCAACCCATGAAATGAAATAAATTTGAATTAGATCATTTGGAAGGTTGCCAATTGGGAGCGTGAAATAAAGTTATTTACTTATATCCAAAGATAATTTTAATTCAATATCTATTTAATTATGCTTTGATTTTTATAAATATATTGATTTAGAGAACTTTATATTGTATTTTAATTTTACAATTCTATTTATTTAGAGTAGCAAGAATTTTAGAGTTTGTTCGATTTTATTTATACAATTTTCAGAATTATTATCTTCATCTTTTAAAAATATTAGTTTGCATAAATA
>JANZXP010000005.1:40741728-40796570 GCA_027576715.1 Erythroxylum flavicans
AAGTTCTTGTGAAATAAAAGCTTGTACATAAATCTGAAATTGTGCTTTGAGCTTGTTGGAGCGTGACCTTATAATTGAACCCATTGGCATCCTCAAGTCTCCATTGCCTTGGTGAGTTGTATCAAATGCTATGTGTTTCATGCGGGAATGAAACACAGGATTAGAGCAAAGGTGTGTAGCTCCAATGTTGTCACAGTATATAACCAGAACTGATGGAACAGAGATCCCAAGCTCGGATAAGAGGGCACATAACCATCAAACCTCCACGGAGGTAGAGGCAACAGCACGGTACTCAGCTTCGGTGGAAGATCTGGCAACTGTACGCTGCTTCTTGGAGAGCCGGGACACAGGTGTGCAACCAAGATACACTACATATCCACTGGTAGAAGTGTAGTCATCATGGTTACTGGCCCAATCAGCATCTGAAAACAACGTCAAGTACTGGAGACCTCCAATGATCGTGCGATAATCGGTAGGAGAGGACAATTCCGTGCCAGACCGAAGACTAAGACGATGATCCGACTGAAGGGGAGTAAGAACTGCCTTCGAGGCAAGCATCTTAGTTCGGGTGAGGAGATCGGTGATGTATTTCCGCTGAGAGAGTAGCACTCCAGAAGGATGGGGAACCACCTCAATATTGAGGAAGTAGTGGAGAGGACCAAGGTCTTTCAGGGAGAACCGATCAGAGAGAATTTGCAGGAACTGCATAACCTTGGAGTGATCAGGACCCGTGAGGATAATATCATCCACATAGACGAGAAGGTAGAGAATAACGCCAGCCATATTAAACACGAACAGAGAGGTGTCGACTCGAGAGTTAGAAAAACCCATCTGGACAAGAAACAAGCGAAGCTCATTATACCAGGTACGAGGAGCTTGCTTGAGTCCATAAATCGCCTTGTGGAGCTTGCAGACATGATCCGAAAAATCCTTATTAATAAACCAAGGAAGTTGCACCATATAAACCTCCTCCAAGAGAGTGCCCTGAAGAAACGCATTGTTGATGTCTAACTGGCATATGGACCACCCGCGACTGACAGCATGGAGAGAACCACTCGAATAGTAGCTGGTTTCACAACCGGACTGAAAGTGTTATAAAAGTCGATGCCAGATCACTGATGAAACCCCTTCGCGACAAGACGCGCTTTGTAGCGCTCAACAGATCCATCAGGGTGTCGCTTAATACAAAAGATCCACTTGCACCCAACTAAGTTTGGAGCATCCCTAACTGGGACCAACTCCCAAGTGCCATTACGAACCAATGCATCATACTCAGCGGCTATGGCTTGCCGCCAGTGGACGTCCCGCATAGCCTGTGTAACAGTGGTGGGTTCAGTGGAAGAGACAGAAGAAAGTTGAGTTATCAAGGTGAGCTTCTGAGTGGGTTTGGTGATGTTGTTTTTGCCTCGGTAAGCAGAGGATGAGTGTTGCTTAGTGGCACTGATGGTCGGACTGTAGGTGGAGCAGTAACCTGACGCGGTGGAGCTGGAGCCGTGTCCGCAGGTACAAGAGTCTCCACTCGAGGGGCTCCTAAGGGCGGGCTTGGCAGTGATGAAGGTAAGAGGTACACTAGTGGAGCGGAGGACAGAGAGGTAGAATGTTCGGACTCATTGGAGACAGAGGAAGGAGCAGATGAGGGAAAGGGAACACGTGCTTAACAAAACGAACATGGCGAGACATATATAGTCGCTGAGAGGTGCGATCATAACATAGGTAAGCACTCTGAGAGGTGGAGTACCCGAGGAAGACACAAGGTGTGGAACGACTATCAAGTTTGTGAGAGGAGTAGGGGCGGAGCCATAGATAGCAGAGACACCCAAAAATACGGAGTTTGGCATAGTTAGGGAATGATTGAAACAAATTTTGACAGGGAGAGGTCATGTGAAGAGTGGAGGTAGGCATTCGGTTAATGAGATACACCGCAGTGGCAAAGGCATAGGTCCAGAACGCCTGGGGAATTGATGCGCGAGATAGTAGAGTTAGACCTGTCTCAACGAGATGGCGATGACGACGTTCAGAGATACCATTGTGTTCAAGAGTATATGGTGGGGAAGTGTAGTGAGATATCCCATGTGTAGTGAAATACGAAGATAAAGCTAAAAACTCACCCCCATTGTCAAAGTAAAATGATTTGATTTTGCACTTAAAGTGATTTTCGACCAAAGACTTGAACTTAATAAACATGTCACGGACTTCAGATTTGCGACGTAAAGGGTAGAACCAAACATATCTGGAAAAGTGGTCAACAAAAATAACATAATATTGAAAGTCATCAATGGAAACAATCGGTGAAGTCCAAACATCACTAAAAATTAATTCTAAAGGAGCTGACGATGTCATAATAGATTCTCCAAAAGGAAGTTTATGACTTTTATTACAAAGACATGCATCACAATGGATTTGAGAGGCATAAGTAGACACAGGCAATTTATGTTAAGCTAAAATAAAGCGAGAAATGCTAGCAGCAGGATGACCTAAGCGACAATGCCAATCATCAATAGATGCCTTGGCTGTGGCAAGAGACACGTGTGGACTGGACTGAGAGGAAGTGGACTTGGTGGGCCAGGCGTACACCCCATCACTGGTTCTGCCCGTCACCAAAGGTGCCCCGGTATGTAGGTCCTTCACCTGAAAATAGGTAGGGAAAAATTCCACTTAGACTTTGTTAGTCCGACAAAGTTTAGACACCGATATTAGATTTTTACGAATGGTAGGCACACATAACACATTGTTTAATAATAAAGAGCATTGTCTCGTAGGGAAAGTAAGGGAACCGTAATGGGTGATAGGCAGGCCGGTGCCATCACTTATAATCACATCATCGGAGACATTGTAGGGTGCATGAATGGACAAGTTAGCCATATCATTAGTGACATGATGGCTTGCTCCACTGTCCAGGAGCCATTGATCAGCCTCGGAAGGAACAGTAGTGGTGTGGTGTGCTTGTGGCTGCCATGGATTGCTGTAGGCTGCTCGTCGAGCAGTGCTAGGAGGCCGAGGTGGCCATGTTGTTGGACACGGGTGGGCAGCGTGTGTAGAAGACTGCTGCAGCTGGGGACATTTTTATGCAGTGTGTCCTTGTACGTGGCACCACTGACAGGTGCCCAAATATGGCCTTCCAGACTGTGAGCCTCGAGGAAATGAAGCTGCACCTGACTGTTGATGAGGCGAGGAAGCTCCTGGTACGGAGGAACGCTACTGTCGATTGCAAGATTGCATGGATGTTGCATGGGCTGTGATAGGTCCTTGCATAGGATTAGAGCTGGAAGTCACCGTCAACAATGAGGCCTCTTTATTGAGTAGTTTTTGCATGAGTTCATCGAAGGAGATCGTGGTTTCGCGGGCATTCACCACCTTAACAATAGAGCGATAAGAATCATCCAATCCGTCAAGTACACGGTCAATTAAATCTTCAGCAGGTAACGGAGAATCAAGGAGCGCGAGTTCATCCGCTTTGCTCCGAATGTAAAGCATATATTCAGTTATAGTCTTCGTACCTTTCACATAGTGTTTGAGCGAGTCCCGAAGTTGTTTCACGCGGCCCCGAGAGGGTTTAGTAAATGTGGATGATAAGGTCTCCCAAGCGTCACGAGAAGAGCAGCATCTGTTGATGAGAGGAGCAACAGCCAGTGATAGAGAGCCAACGAGCACAGAGAAGATCATTTGATCTTGTTGAAACCACGATTAATGCTTTGGGTTTGGAACGACTGTCCCATCCAGCGTGAGTATAGCAGGGGTTCGTACTATTGATCCATCCAAATATCCAAGTAGATTGTAAGCATTGAAGAGTGCAGTCATTTGCAGCCTCCATGTGATGAAATTTGAATGGCTGAGTTTGACAATGTTACGTCCAGACGTGTTGATGATGATGATGGGGTGATCTGCGGCTGAGGGGTTGATGATGGTGGGAACAGTCATGGTAGTTGAATGCACAGTAGAAGTGGTGATGTCTCCAGCCATGTAGGTTCTGGCAGCAGCAACGCAGGTACGTAACAGTAAAAGCAGTCGACAGAACAATTACAAAGTGGATGAGACACAGACGTGTGAGAACGTCTGCGGTTAAAAAATGGCAGAAGGTATTTGCGGCTTAGGTTTTAGGATCGTAATGGCTCTGATACCATATAGACGTTGTGAAAAGCTTATTTCTCATTCATCATAAACTTGATATATATAATATGTACAGACGTAATAAACCTGATCTATAAAAAATTCTATCAACAAAATCTATCTGTACAGAATACAGTTATAACAAATATAACAAATATAACAAACTCTATCTATCTCTAACACGTGTCATCCTGGAGTAGAGTCATGCTAATATGCTCTGTAACATTCTAATTTTATATATATATACAAAATATATGTATATAACTTCACAAAGACGGAACCATCCACTACTTTAAAGCAAAAATATCTGATTAAATAATGTTAACTAGTAAAAATGACTACAATCTTTATGCGAAAGGCTTATCAAAATCATAAAACTCGTTGAAAAATCATGTGCAACAAAGAAACTAAGTTTATACTCCATCAAAAAGTCCAAACTAAAAAGTAAAACTGATAAAAAAAGCATAAAAAGAAAACTATTGAATTGATCGATCGATATACAGATGACATAAAAAACCAAACGCAGCGTTAATAACTTAAAAGACGAGATGACAGATGAGCGCCCCTTACGCGACATAAAATTTGTAATCTGAACCGGCGTGTAGGATAAAGCAAATGGCGCCCCACGATCTCCGCCGTCCGTTCAAAAGAGCGGCGATTTCCGATCAACAGCGACGCAGAGATCTGACCTTGCAGCGGCAAGTACAGAGTCGTCGCGACGCTCAACAGCACGCCCGCTCCTTAGCTTCCACCGTCATCTCTCTCCATCTCCAACAAAACGAACCCGAGCTCGAGCCCGTACCCGAATCCGAGTCCCTCCAACAGCAGGAACTCTCCGGAAATTTCTCCAAGGACCTCGACGTCCGCCAAGCGGCGAGGCTTCGAGGACCGGAGGTGCGCAAATGGTTCGCGAGGCAGTTGATGCTTCCGGAGTGGATGATCGACGTCCCCGATCGTCTGAGCCAAGACTGGTACGTGTCCGCCAGACCGGCCGGCACTCGCTGCTTTGTTGTTTCATCAAACGGCACGACGGTGAGTAGGGCGCGAAATGGCTCAGTACTACACCGATTCCCGTCGGCGTTACCTAACGGAGCGAAGACTAGAGACGTGTATGGGCCTGCTCAGTCGTATTCTATACTGGATTGCATCTTTCATGAGGTTGTTTAATTACTCAGTTCGTCAGATATTTGTTGATTTTGTGGATTATTGCGTTGGGGGAGTTTTAATTGAGGTTTATGGGTTGCAGAGCGATCAGACTTACTATGTGATTGATATGGTTTGTTGGAGGGGTTATTCGCTCTATGATTGTACTTCCGAGTTCAGATTTTTTTGGGTGAACTCCAAGCTTGGTGAGACTGGCGCTTGTGATCCTCCTTCCAGTTGCCATAGGTATAGATTCAGCACAGTTCCAGTCTACAGCTGTGATCAGAGTGGTTTGTGCTCTGCCTATTCCCAGGCAGGACCTTATTTTAAGGATGGTTTATTGTTCTACAACAAGTAAGATCCCAGTATTTCATGGTTCATGGCATTAGTAAGATCGTAGATGTAATGGAAATTTCTTCTGATTATCGTGTTTGTTTTAAAAGCTTTGTATAGCATGAGCATGTGCGTTCTCTAGATTGCAGGTGTGCAATGGGGGACTCATTTTTTGATGTGGTGCTTAATATGACTTGAGCTACTTTACTAATATTTTTCCGAGGGTGAGCACCTATCATGTTGTTACAAGTTGGTGTTTTGACTTACTCTAATGCCGCTAATTTCCGATAGTTTGGCTTTTGGTCATGTGCTCACCTGAAAATGGATTTCATTTAAGATGTTTAAATGTTTAACTTGTTAAGCTTTTCAGATCTTATGAGTGTGATTCCCCTGCCAAGTTCAGATCGATAACTTTGAAAGCTGTTTAAGATTTATAGTTTGGGAAAGTCATCTTACCACTAAGGGTGTTAAAGGATAAAAGCTTTTGCTTATAAATCTTGTCTAACATCAAGAGACCCAATTGAATGTCTGACATTGAGTTTGGACGTTTGATACAGTATGCAGTGATGTCACAGTCGATGTTTTGTTGTCCATGTCATTCTTTATATTTGACACGGCAATGCTTTGTGGAAATTTGAATTTCATTGAAATACTAGATGTTCTAACCTGCTCATCAAAATCTTTTCTGTGATGTGTTCTCTTTCATCTGTTTATTCTTACGCATTATACTGCTACGTTGAAAATAGCTTTCAACTAACTTTTGAAGTTGTCTTATTATTACTGTTTCGATTTCTCAGGCATGCACATTATCAAACAGGAAATACACCATTGGCCTTGGTATGGAAGGATGAGAAATGTAGTCAATATGTGATTGACACAGATAGTAAAGGGCAAGTTCCAAGCCAACAGCAGGTATATTGATTTTACATATGATATGGGATTGTCACACTTTTATCTTGTCCAACTTGCTTCTAGTTTGTCAACTAGTTATAATTATTTGCCTGTACGTTCAGGTAGTTTTAGAGCTACAGGACGATGGAAAACTGATAACATCAGATGATCCTCCTGTAATATTTGGCTGCTTGGATTCTGACTTCATCCATGTGGTTCGTCTGTAAACCTTTTTTGATGATATTGGGATTTTTCTTACTCCCGTATCCTATTAGTCGGAATAATGCTGATACTGTTCTTTACTTTTTGTTCCTAACTAGTCTGCATTACTTCCGGGTAACCTTCTACGTTTTGCTATTGGGGATGGAAAAATGAGTTTTGTAGATGGAAAGCTTGAGAGGGCTGATTTACGTTATCTAGGGAAGTCCAATAGAGCACGAGCTTTTGCAGACAGTTACTCCAAGGTTAGTGGAAAAGCATGCTCCCTCCTCTTTCATGAATTCTGTGTTTTATCAATTTCACATGGCAATTTGTTGATCAAATCCATAGATGCTGTGATAGAACTGTCATAAGTGGATGCAATAATGAGGTTAAGCTTGTCCATAACTCTTCTACTTTGTATCTTCTAGCTAGCTTTCCTCATCTGTTTGATTTAGTCAACTGTAGGTGATAAAAGAATGTCGTAAGTTGGGGAACACTTGTGGCCTGTTCAGTTATAGAAAACGATCAAGGGTTTTTTTTTTTTTCTTTTGTTCCTCGAAGATTTTAAGAAGTAGAAAGCCGAAAAACATGTGTAAACTTTTATCCTTTTTTATCGGCGAAATTTAGAATCTTTCTGCAGATGATGGTTGTAGTTGTGGTATCCTAATCACTTTTTACACTTGCAGATTATGTTCCAGTACATTGCTCGGCATTCACCTCTGAAGTTTGATGATCTTTTAGGTTCCATTTGCTCATCGGATGATCAGCACAGCAAACCTTGTGAAGTTGAGATGATCGGTTGAGATGCAGAATTATCAAGTCTCATGTTTGGTTCTTTGGAAAAACCCCATCATTTCTGTTGCAAGAAATCATCATTTGAAGACTGCTGTGAGTTGCGTTAGAGGACACGAACATTATCCTCTTCTTCTCAGATTTGAGGTACAATTTCGCCACTCACTGGTAGCAAACTTTCGACTTGATGAACATATCAGCAGCACAAAACAATGCAAAGCAGAATCGGTACTGATTAGCTCTTAAAATATTTGTTAGTGGATTGCTTTAGCTCATAATTTTTGAAGTCATATTAGCTCTTAAAATCCATCAACTTCGGATTTGAATGATGCATGAACAATTTATTTGCTCTTAGTTTCCTGGATGTTGTGTATTAGCTAACTTAATGTGATTAGAATTTCCAGCTTTGTTAAACTTAAGGGTAACTATTCGACTGTTTCCTTGTTTTATTGTTATAAAACATGTGGTTTATGTTTGTATTACGATGAAAATATAGTATTTATGTAGCAATTTTTAAATTAAACTAGATTATGCAAATTTTATGTTAAATGATTGAATTTTATTTGATTTGATTTATGTGTTTTGAATTAGTACAAATATTTTTAAAACTTTAGTAACTAGTTAAAAGTTCGAGAACAACTTCTCTACTAATTACGGTAAGGTTGAGTACATTGGACCTCTCTAAATCTAGAATTTAGCAAGATTTTTATTGGGTAAAAGTATCCTAATATCTCTACATTTTTCCATGTAATTGACAAATAAAGATTGGTGTAAAATAATTTAAAATTATGAATAATTCAATTTAATTTCAATAGTTAATTTAAATATTTTTAAATATTTTTAATTTAATAATCATTAATAAATATAATTTAATTTTAAATATCTTCAAGATACAAAATTTTAAAAAAAATTTATTTTATCAACTAAAACAAATATTAAAAATGAATTTTATTATTAATTTATTTATTTAAATAAAATCTAACAATTTTTACTGCAATTTATCTATAAATATTACATAAAAGATTATAATTGATTAATGTAAAAAGTAAAAATCCTAAAAGCGTAATCCAACATTTAAAATCTGCACGTCAATTTCTTGATTACTATTTATTCAATCCTATTTTGTTGCGAACATGCTCTAATCCGATCAAATTTTCATAAAATTAATTAAACTCAACTACCATACTTATACAATCACCTTTCCTGTTTATACTCTTTTTCTCTATATCATTAATAGATTCGATTGCCTAAGAAGAAGAAGGATGAGGTGAATATTACTGCCATATCATGCTTATTCTTGTTAACAATGTGCTACTACAAGTCATATTTTCACAGCCTAATCAAATAGAACACTGAGAATATCATATTTGCGTTAAATTACATTCATCAGTATTCAACTTGTATAATAATGAAGACACTTAGATCGTGATGATGATGGTATGATGGTATGATGGTATGATGAAGAGATGAATGAAGACACTTACCTCCTGCATTGTTTTTTTTTAAAGTAATATGTGGGGGGAAAATCCAATTTTATCCTTCAACTTTAATATTAGGTATATATTGATTCTTAAAATTTTATTTTCGTGAAATTAATATTGAACTTTTATAAGGTGTCTTATTCTACCCTCAATTTATTGATAAATAGTACGTGGTGCATGCTCTGCTTATAGTGTGAGTTTACTTAAAAGGGAGAGTAATAAAGATATTTTAGGATTTAAAAAAATAAAATCAACAAATACCGTCTGATTCTATCATTCTTCTTTCAATTTTTTTATGATAGTTTGTTTTCAAGATTTTCGTCTCTCTCTACTTTTTTTTAGGTTTGCTAATGTCTTCTCTTTGTCTCTCTCTCTCTCTATTGTCCATTGTCTTCCTCTTTGTCAACAAAAGTAAGATCTATAAGAGTTTTGTAGGTGATAAACCATTAATTTTGTTATAACTATTACTCCTTTCAAATTTGAATTTGAGTGATGATTGATCTTTTTATAATAATATATGCATAGTTTTTGTTATCATTATGTCTCTTTAACTCTATACAAAATTGTTATAGGCTTATAATGATTTATGGTGGTTAGCAAAAGTTTTTCATATAGTTTCTTTAGTCTTCATTTTATTCTTCAAATCTTTCAGTTTATTGGCTTTAATTGTAGTACGTATCTTATTTGATGGATAGCTTGCTATCCTTTTGGATAATGTTTGTATTGCCTTTGCTTCTTTATAATCTTTGGAGGGTGGCTATAATTTTAGTAATGTCTTTGTATAAATTAATTTAACTTGGTTATCTTAAATTATTGAAGTTGTTCTATGTAGAAGGAGATATATTGATGTTTGATATTTGATATTTGATTAGTGTAGGATTTGTAAATCGTTATGGATGATGAATCTTCTAAATCAACTGAAAAAAGTCATTGAAAAGTAATATGATGAACACATTTTTTTATCGATATGGAAGACAAAGTCTTTTAGTAACTTCTTGGACCAATAACAACCTTGCAAAAAAGATTTTATTGATGTCCTAATTATGAGATAGGTTAATTATTAATAATAAAGTATTGTTATTTTACAATAAATAAACTTTATTACATTGTTATAGGAAGGGAAATTTACTTTTTTTCAAATAGGTGAATGAAAATTTTGGTGAAAAGGCAAAATCAGTTATAAATAAATTGATAGTTAAGAATAAAAGGTTGAAACTTAAGAACAAGAAGTTAAAAGATGGTAATTGTACAGATAATATGTATAAGCTATAAGGAAAATTGGCAGAAGCAAAAGTGGCATAGTAATATAAAATGTATAAGGGAAGAAATCTGCAAAGGAAGATTATTTATTGTAAAATATGTGTTATAATATTAGTACCTATACTTGTAACTCTCTATATTAAAAAGTTAAAGAATATGAACTTCATAAATTTTGATGTTGCACTATGATAATTTATTATGAATGTTTTGTTATATTAAAAATTTCTTATTAGTTGTATGGACTAATATATCAACTTTCCTTACTATGTAAGCCTAAAAATAAGAGAGTTAATGCAAAACTTCTTTTGTATACATAAAATGCAAGAAGATAAATTTTGCTAGGGTAGTGGGATTCACTCATGTGGTTCCATCGATTATTCATTCTTTGAGAAATAAAAAAGGAAAGAAGAGAAAAGAGAAGGTAGTAACTATAAGCATTTTGAACATCGACATTTAACTTTACCATAAATTAATGAGCCATTTTAAAGAGGTTATCATCGCAATATATCATCTCAGGCATATATGAAACGCCAATTTCAATAATAATTTATTCTAATAACAACTTCCATTTAAACAATTTCAATTCATAGTTGTAAGATAATTCTAATATTAAGCAAGTTCCATTTAAGCAACTCTAAAATATGACAAGTAATTTGATGATTAAATCTAATGCCAAACAACTTCCATTATCATTATCTAAATATATAACGTAATTCACATTAATTTGATTTCATAATAATTTGAAACTTTAATAAAAGAATTTATAAAAAGTTCAAAAATCGAGTTTGACTTGAGTTCGAAGCCAAATTTATAAGTCTTTTTCTCTTTGTGTCCCTCTCATTACATAAGATTGATTAAGTGATGATATTACCATCATTCTATTACAATCCCTTAGGTTGGAAGTTAATTTCAGTTTGAGAATTAGATTTTATAGTAATAGATCTTTGTGAGCTATCTAACCTTAATATCTAAACATTTTCTCTATATTTTTCGTATATGACAGTAACAACAATTATTTAGTGTTTATATAATTTCAAATATATTACTAATAAAACATAGTTCTGATCGCAGGTTTTACGTATTCTAAGTTTTACTATTTTAATCTCGATAATACCGTAAGAGCATGGGTCGTTTGCGTAGTACCTAAGGTATCGATCCCACGAGGAGGGGTAATCTAATCCTAAATTCTAAGGCGGAACTAAAATGCAACAATCTAAAATAAACAAACAATGTAGAAAATTAATCAATCAAATAATTAATTACGATAACTAAATGTCGAAAATAATAACGAAATAGCAAATCACACAACCAAATCAAGAATTAACCTAGGAACTACCAATTGAGAGAAAGGGGTTTTAATTCGAAATTAATGAAAATTTAATCAGTTATGCAATTATCAAGTTACCGGGACGGTACTAGGGTGGATTACTCTCTCTCGAGTTATAGTATTTAAACCATAATTAATAATCCCTAATTTAAATTTGGAATTGTAATCTCTCAATTCACAATTGACTCAAAACCTAAATAGTTCTAAAATTGTCTAATAACCTACCAGAAACCTATGCTTGATCTCTCGTTACACTATTTCACCGGTTTGACTTAATTTTTATCTATCAAATTACCTAACTTTCGTTAGCCCAGTTCGATGATATTCACTCAGCTCACACTTTCAGTTTGTTGCTGAATTATGAAGAACAGGTATTGAATCATGAAAAAACTCAATAAAAAGGCAATAAATCATATTTCATAAATCTCAAGAATCAAAATCTCGAAGGTGAGCGTAGACAATAATCAACATTCAACAACACTATTCTCAATAATCATCCCAATTTAATACATCAATAAAATTGAAATAAAAATAAAAAATATTGTTGGAATGGATAGCGACCGCAGGAAACCACTTGTTCTGGGAAGTACTTCGTGTCAAGCTTCGTCTTCATGTCTCTCTTCCTTCATCTCCTTCCTCAAATAACTCAATAGCTCTCTAGGGTTCTGGATTTGTTGATGTGAAAAACGTTGTCCAAGGTTGCTCTTTTTGTCTTATAATGTTCTTTTTATATCTTAGAAGCCCTAGGTTTAATCCGGGGTTTAAACGGTCTGAAAATCATATGAAACTCGAAGTTCTGTATCTGCCTGATGCAGGACACGATCGTGGCCAGCGCCTAAACCTTTCTGTCACAGTCATAGCCTAAAGTGTACGATTATGGCCAGGGTCATTCAGCTCGCCTCTTTCTATCACGTTCGTAGCCTATTGTGCCATAATCATGGGCCATGTTTTTGGCCCGAAACTCCGTTTACTCTGAAACACTAACAAACCCATCAAGGTATGATAACTTGCATTTTGTGGATGTTAATTGTGTGTGTTTTATGTTCTTTTGATAGGCTTATATGATGTTTAGCTTATGTTTCTATGGTAATTCATGTCTTTGTATGTTCTAGGTGATGAAATACCAAAGTGATGCGATTTGGAGTGAATTTGTTTGATCTGGAACTGGACAGGATTTCAACATGACCATGTTGAAGGTGACGCAATACTGGCAGATTGCTACTTGCGAATTTTGAATTAATCACCTTGGGATTTAGGCCTGAATGACAGCCCTTTTTTCGGACTATCTACTAAAAAAAACTTATCCAGAACTCACATCTGGCAACGTAAGACAGATATAATGATTAACAAATCATGTTGAATTAATTTCCTTACGGCATTTATGGTTTAAATTTCTCACTCTTAATTATCACCTAGATAATAAACTTTAAACATGCCTCATCTCTAGCGAGCATAAACACTAGAGGTGATTTCCTGTGTAAGAGGACCAATCTATAATCTGTCTCATATACTTATGATTCCTCCCAAAATATATTTATGTAGGACACATATATATTCATGAATCAAATGATACACAATGTATAATCATCATCATACATTATATCCAAAATATGACATTATAATGAGTGAACATACACAGAGAAATGTTTATCAGTACATTTCAACATCTACGTAGTCCTAATGACTTTACATACCCAATGAATACATATCTAGAAATTGGCTTTGTCATTGGGTCTGCAATCATATCTTGTGTAGATATATATTTTATGTTCACTTCTCTTCGTGCAACTATATCTTTCACATAATTATACTTGGTACCTATGTGATTTGTCTTATAATAAAATTTGGGGTCTTTAGTATAAGCGATTGTAGCTTGACTATCACAATTAATGATCACTGGATCAATTTCACTTTTAGTGACTCCCGATGCATTAAGAATCGATGAAGCCACACAGCTTCTTGTACGGTAGTTGAGAATGCTATAAATTCAGCTTCTATTGTGGATAATGCTAAGCAAGATTGTTTCTTACTTTTCCATGATATTGCTCCATGATTTAGTAAGAATAAATACCTTGAGGTAGATTTTCTTTCATCTAAATCTCCTCCCTAGTCTGCATCGGTATACACTTGTATACGTAGATCATTGCCTTGATAACATAATGCATAGTCCACATTTCCTTTTAGATACCTCAATATTCTCTTTACTGTTTTCCAATGTGCTTGGCCTGGATTTGATTGATATCTACTCACCATTCCAACAGTGTAACAAATATCTGGTGTTGTACACATCATTGCGTACATTAGACTTCCAACTGCACTGGTATAAGGAACATTCTTCATTTATTCCCATTCTTGTGGCGCTGACGGGCAATTTCTTTAAGGCCTTTACCTTTAGCAATAGGATTATCAATTGCTTTGGAATCTTGCATACGGAATCGTTCAAGAATTTTTTGAATGTACATCGCTTGTGAAAGCGATAACAATCTCTTCGAACGATCTCTTGAAATCTTAACTCCAAGAATGTATGCATCTTCACCCATGTCTTTCATTTCAAATTTAGATGATAACCAATCTTTGATTTGCTTAAGGAACACACAGTCATTACAAGCAATCAATATATCATCCACGTATAAAGATAAAATCGTGAATTTATCTTTAGATCTCTTAACATACACACAATGGTCTTCATCAATCATTTGAAAATCATACGAAATGATTACGTTATAAAAATGAATGTACCATTGTCTTGAAGACTACTTCAGGCCATAAATTGATTTTAATAACCGACATACCTTATTTTCTTAACTTGCCTTGATGAAACCTTCAAGTTGTTCCATATAGATTTCTTCTTCTAATTCTCCATTGAGAAAATTAGTTTTTACATCTATTTGATGTAATTCAAGATCCATACTAGCTACTACAGCCAGATTAAGAGGAATTGAAGCAAACTTCACAACAGGTTAAAAAGTTTCCTCATAATCAATTCCCTCCTGTTGTGTATATCATTTTGCTATAAGGTGTGCCTTGTATCTTTCGATGCTGCCATCAACTTTTCGCTTTATTTTGAGAACCCACTTGTTCCAATTACTTTGCGCCCTTTAAGGAGGTCAACCAAGTCTCATACTTGATTGAAGCTTAAAGAAGTCATTTCCTCTTTCATTGTTTTCATCTATTCTTCTTTAGCAGGGCCAGTAAGAGCCTCATTTGTATTCCTTGACTCTTCTTCCTCTTGCGGAATAATCATATTAATTTCTCCTTCAATCTCAAAACGACGTCAGGGAATTATTCCTCGATTACTTCATCTTAAACGAGGTTTATCATAAACTAATTCATGATGGATCTGATTGCTCCCACTCGGATCAGTTATGATAGAGAACCTTTCTGTGGAATTACCTAAAAGTCTTTTAGCTAATTGACTGATTCGATTTTGACCAATATGACATAGTCTAGCACGCCACAAAGTTGCATCATTGTTGGAATTACTAGGTGTAAATAATGAATAACTAATATTATTTTTCTTAAACAAATCCAGTACTATAAAACCATCACATAAAAAACCATAACCATAATAAATAGATCCAAGATACAAATCCATTCTACCGCCGTGAAAATTTATATTGAAACCAAGTCTAACTAATATCAACACAGATAAAAGATTCCTACCAATCTATGGAGCGTATAATACTTTATGTAGGATAAAGGGTCGCCCTCCACGCATATCCAATTTACATGTATCAATTCCTTGTATAACAACTCTGGAATTGTCACCTACATAAAGCCATCGATTGCCATGTGGGAGTTTACGAAACTCAACAAAGGCATCTCGATCCTTCGCTACATGGTTGGTTACTCCTGAATCTGCAATCCACAAAAATGTGATTCAGTTAAAAAAACAGAACAAGAAACATTCACATAACAAATGTTTGTACTATAAAGATGTACCTTCTTGGACTTGGTACAATCTCGAGCAAAGTAGCCGTTTTTACCACAATTATAGCACTTCACATATTTCATGTTCTTCTTCTTGAAAGGACGTTTTCCCTTTCCACGTTGGTTCCATTTTGTCTTCTTAAATTCCTAAGGAGATTGGTTGAATTTCTTATTCTTCTTCCACTTATAACCACTATGATGCTTGCGTTTCTTGTTTATAGCTCCATGTGAGCTAGAACTAATAGCATATGCCTCAAAAGACATCTTTAAGGCTTCAAGACGCTCCTCCTCCAAGATGAGATGCCTCGTAGCATCTTCCCTTGTCTTGATGTTCTCATTATGAGTTAGGTGCATCTTCATATGCTCCTAACTCTGAGGCAGTGAACGAATCACAGCTTGTACTTGTTGCTCGTCAGAAAGCTCATGACCAACATCACGTAACTCACTTACCATGTTGGACATTTGCCTCAGATGCTTTTGCATTGTATCATCTGGGCGCTTCTTATAAGTATCAAACTTAATAGTAAGTGACCTTACTTTGGTCACTGAAGCACTTCCAAAACGAGCAACTAGTGCGGACCACATATCCTTTGCAGTTTCAAATTCATGGAACTCTCGCATGATATCATTATCCATACTACTCAGCAACGTGATGCGAGTTAAAGAGTTCCTTTTTTTCCACAATTCATATGCATCACAGTCCCTCCTATGTTGGGCTCTAATGCCCTCCTCAGAAACTTCCATGGTTAGATTTAATGGTTCAAGAGCCTCTTGCTCTTCCAGTACATACTGGATTTTCATACTCTATATTTCATAATTGTCACCATTGAGTTTCTCACCCCTATTGAGTTCAGCAACAATATTCTTCGAAGCATTAGCCATTTTGAAACACTAAGTTTCTATAATAAGAAAGAGATATATATATGCACGTTAATGTCACATTCATTGTTTATAGAGTAAATAATTCGATCACAATTGCTTATGAAATCAAAAGTCCACAACTATGTTCAATCATCATTCATACAACAATCGAATCCTAATTACTTTACTCTAGACAAATTGCTATATAAAATTCATGTAAACATATTATATAAATATTAAGACGTTGTTCTTATAAAAAAACAACATATTGTATTAATTGTGCTACAACCCACGAACAGTCTATAGATAACGAACCCTACGTGAAAATGAGTTCACGAGTTTGCATGACACAGTTCGCGAAGCTCGATTTACAATAGCTCTTACTATTTCCATTGGAAGACCTAGAGGATATAAAGTCCGAATCAACTCCCTTCTACGCATCTCTTTAATAAATGTCATCACTAGCAAATTATGTATCTTCTCGTTAGACATAGCATTCTAGAGCATTCGTAATAGTTCGCCTTAAGGTTGAGGTAATGTAGCAAGCAAAGTCATATGCTTTACTTCAAAATCTGCATAAGCTAGACAACCTCCAAAGTATAACTCTTGTATCATGTTATTAACTAAAATAATATGTTGTGTTAAATCATCTCCAGGCATTAAACGCATGTGAACTAACTGTACATACATGCTGCCGATACGTCTCTTTTGTGCCTTACATCGAATAAGCTTAAGTGTCTGCTTAATAATAGGCATCTTCCTGAAAAACAAATTTTCAAGAATCAGAAGAGTATACAAAATAACAAATTATTTTGTCTAACACATAACAAACTAATGCTCATATTATGGCAATAATTTAATTCTTTTTAGCAATTTATTGAACTATTCAAATTGTGCTATTAATTTCTAATTAATTAGAAACTTATTTCTAATATTCAAATAGAATTAGAAACTTATTTCTAATTTTTAAAGTATAATTGAACTAATCAATTTATCTTGGTTTAATTAGCAACTAATATCTAATGAAACCCCCTTTTTAAATTTTAACTAAACAACTTAGTTTGTGTAAAGTAGAAAGATTAATGAGGCTTTAATCATTTAATAACCCAAGCTAACCATTTAATGGCCCAAAGAGCCAAAAGCTAGCCCAAAAACATGTTTTTGGGCCAAAAAACCCACGCGCCAACCACTGCCTGGCCTTGTCAGATAGGGTGCGCTTGAAACTACGCGCCCCATCTTCTTCCTTATCACGCAGACTGAGTTTTCTGCGTGTTTTTGTGGTTTTTTAAAAACTATTCTATCATGCCATAATCCATCCCTTCCTAGTGTTATAGCCCTCAGACCATACCAAGTTTTTCGTTTCATACAGATGATGGCATTCCAAGTTGAAAACATCCAACAAAAACAATAAACATTTTTCTCAACGCAGCTTTTGAGAAAAAGACAAAAAACACGTGCCCCTTTATTGTCTTCTTCCTTCTCTACCTGTGTTTCGTTTTCTTCTGTTTTCTTCTGTTTTTTTCTTACTTCTTTCTTATTCTTTTCTTCCTTCTCTTGTTACTGTTGTCTTTGGATTCTTGCTTTTGGTAAATAGTGTAAAACTATAACAAAACTACACAACAAAGAAAATCCAAAAAAACCACCCAGCAACGAAAAATCCAAAACCAGACATCAAACACAAAACTATTCTATTTTTCTTCGGTTAGATTGGATTTTCATGAAAGGAATGAAGAAAGAAAAAAAACAACAAATGAAAGAGAAACTAAAACACCAATAGTTGGCACAGAAGACAACCGTAGAAGAAGACAAAGTAATGTATAATCACAGTGCAAAACTTGATGACAAATTCATAAAAGGTTTAACATAGATTTGTCAGCATGCATATAAACAAAAACATAACCATGCTCTGATACCAATGTTAGAAATAACTAAGCAAGAACATAATCACTTAGATCATGTTAATCAGGATCATTTCATATACATATAAAACAAAAACACGTACTTGGATTATGTTGAATTTCCACCGACTAAAGAACGTTATCTGAACTTTTATTGCAGAGAGTTTTTTCTATTTCTACGCTTCTCTTCTTTGCATCAAAGAAGTGAAAAAAAAAACTCTTCAAACATCCCCTTTGAAATGTGTAACTACCTTTGGTAGTTATTTCAAGAGGATTGACTACTATACCCTTTATAGGTGTTTATAAGTCATCAGATATTTTATTACAGAGTTATCTATTTTATGTCCTTAAACATAAGTCATTTTATGAATGTTATCTATTTTAGTATTGAGTCTATTAAGTGTTGACTTCTATAGTTTGGATTTTGGAATGATTCATTTGAACATGTCTATTCCATATTCAAATTGTGTCCTATTTATTATTAATTAAAATTTAGCATATGCCTTTATTTATTTTACAAATAAATGGAGAGAAGTTTAAACAATTCTAATAATTCAGTCACTACAAGTTTAGGAAAATTTGATGATCCAGCTTGAGCTTATGCTAGATTAGTTCCTGTAATGAAGAATCATATCATTTGTTTGTAGTGCAACAAATATTTGGAAAGTGGGAGAATCACTAGATTAAAGAAGCATTTGTGTAACATCCTGTTACCCATGTTGAGGCTAGAATAGTCAATATGAGAGATTATTAAGAAATTGGAAAGTGCATTTCATGCTCATGCATTATATGATATGCACATACACTTGAATATGAATTTTTGCACACGAAAATATTTATACATGCATTCATTAACAATTTCTGGGTATAATTGATTGTTTGAATGCGAACATGATTTTTGATATGTGATTTTATAGAGAATCATGGTTTGTTGTATTGGAAGCTAATTTAGAGAGGGTATTTGTTAAATTATAATTCTTGATGAATTTTAGGAGAATAGTCGAAATTGTTGAATATTACTGGACTAGAAAAAATGCCAATTGGCAAGTAAATAGAGGAATGAAAATAGAAATAAGAATAAATGATATTGAAGAATTTTTGAGAGATTACTTTGGATTTTTTTTGGAGACAACGATATTGAAATTTAGAGACAAATTAGAGAAAAATTGGGAGAAGATTAAACTAGTTAATTGAGGAACTAGTTGAATGCCTTAGAAGTTAGAAGAGTAACAAGTGTCACTTAACTATATGGTTATATTAGAAATACCAAACCCACGTTTCTTTTCAACTGGAAAGACTAAGTTACTGTTGTTCTTGACTAGTCATCTTTGTGCTTTCTTCTTCGAGCTTCTCCTTCACTGCTTGTTAATTCACCGAACCTTCACCAAGATTTAACCTTGCTTTCCTTTATCTGTTACCACTCCCACTTTGCTATTTTCTTACCTTTGCCTCAAGAAAACCTAAACCAAGCCATTTGTAAGATGATGTATGTGGATACATAAGGATTATTTGGAGATTTTGAAGATTGCGAATTTTAACAAGTACCGTGTTAATTCTTATGAGAAGTATGAATATGATATAAATTTGGAGATCTATTTGACATTTCATAATCATGGAAATAGTGGCCATTTTCATGAACACTGTACAAGTAAGATGAAAATTTGGATATATTGTTATTACGTACTTGATGATTATTATGTTATAAGATAGTGTAGAAATGATTTTTTTTGGTTTGAAAGACCAATGAATTCATGAATGAGAAGAGTGCAGAAAATTTATGAAAGTTGATAGATACATATATGCTCTATTTTCCTTTTCACTATGTTTATATGTATAAATACGTGAATATTTTGGTGTCTTGAATGATGAACTGAAAATAATGTAGAGTTAAGGTGAGTTAGTTATATATAGATGAGTTAAGATGAAATGAAAGAGTTGATGGAAATGGGAGTAGAATCAAATTAGAAATGTTAGATAGAGAAGAAAATGGAAAAAATGCAGAAAATGGAGAGGTGTAGAGGAAGATGAAAAATGCAGAAAATGTGAGAAATGCATATTGAATATGCGTGAATAAATAGTATGGGTTTCGATGTTGTGAGTAATAATAGATTTTGATTGGGTTGTCAATGAGTTGAGTTAAATGGAAGAGGAAATAAGATAGAAATGTTGGTTTTAGCAAAGAAGAGGAAGAGAATGCAGAAAAATGAATGAAGAAATGCAAAAAGTGGAAGAAAATGTGTGAATGATGGATGTTTTTGATGTTTATTAACAAGCATGAATTTTTGAATTGTTTGTGAATGATATTGAGTTGAAATGGGGTTGAGAATGAAGAGGAAATGAAGTAGAAAAGGTGATCTAGGTATAAGGTAGGTTAGATGTAAAATATTGGAAGTTATAAAATCTAAAAAATTGGAAGATGAGTTCTGTTTACTACTTTCTGTGAAAGTTCACCGCTGCCAACTCCTTGTTTTGCCGCAGTCAACTTGCAGGATTTTACGAAGGATTCCTCTCGAGACAAGTTCGCCGCCGCCAACTCCTGGCTTCACCGCGGCCAACTTTCCTGCACAACTTAAACATGCTTCGATATTTTGATGATATCTTGATCTATAGTTATCCAATTGGGATGGTTTTTCATTTTTAGTAAACTAGAGACATAAGGCTACAATTTGCCTCAAGAAATTGAATTTTTATTCTATCTCTAAGAATTTCAAAATCTGTCTTGAAATTAAGTTTTGACTGAGGCTGTAGTATTACCCAAGACAGAAATCATATCTTGTTGATATTGAATAAACTGTATTGATAGATGCCGAATTAGATAAAGGTTTCTTCACAAACGTTGTAGTTTATTCTCTTATCTTTCAAATAATATAAATTTCATAATTTTTTAATGTGGGAATTGAGCGATATGAGTTGTACAATTTGACAGCATGATCATGTACAAGCCAAAGTTTCAAATGTGCTCAGTCTGTAGTATTTTGAGCATAACTCATAGAATACTAAACTAAATTGAATGATCCTAATTTCATTAGAAACTTAAGAGATAGGAGAACAATTTTATAGAAGAAAGTATCCTTAAATTACTTCATTTTCTTGGTCAAAAAGAACATGGAATGTTGACCCAAAAGTTGTTATAGGAAAAATCTAAATTGACCAGGGAATCATGAAATTTGATTTTTATGGTTTTATTGAGGTGTAAACCATAAGTATAAATGATACTTATGTGAGTTTGGATATATGAATGTTTATATGACAAGAATAATATAGCGATACTTAGGATTGTCATGCACATGGATTGTGCATTACTAAACACTTATAATTGTGCCAAATTATGATTTGTGTATATTGTGTGATATAAGGAGCAACTGGGACGTCAACATCTAGACATTGCTGGAACTTCCAGGCAATAGCTTTGAGAATGACCTGTGAGTAACGTAGATGGTCTCAATTAATTGTTTGTGTTAGATTATGTTTGGGTTATCTTATGAATTAGAATATGTTTGAATTATCTTATGAATGTGAAATTGATTGCGTTGATTCAAGACAATTGATTGTTCGAGGAGCTCTATATTTGGGACTATATTGGAAGTGCTACTTGAATGTGAATATGACTGACTATTTACTCTCAACTTCAATATTAAATGTAAGACTAAAAGTTCGATGACAAATGTGAATAAGAAAGATTGTGAATGTGAATGAATGAGTGTAATCATTGAATATGTATGATGCATTTCATTACGTGAATGCATGAAAGATAATGGCAGTTGTGACCGGAGTCGCCAATAAAAGAGCTTAAAGCTTAAAACGTGATAAGAGCCTTTGGCTCAGCTGTGCATGTACCCGGTATCCACTAAGGGATATGGGACATTATTCGATACAACTCGGCATCCACTAAGGGGTATGAGCTAAAAAAAAAAGAGGCACTCGGTCACAATAAAGTAACAAATGAAACTGAATCATATGCATTGCATTTACAATTGATATGTGTATTTTGTATGAATGAAATGTTCGATATAATTGTCTCAAAAGTTATACGTGATGCTTTATGCAAAAATGCAAAGATGTGAATTATATCTCTAGATATTTGATGTGTTACATGAATTGAGTGAACCATCGATGATGGTTACCTCATTGAGTTCGCAAAACTCATCTCAATTTGCAACATATTTTTCAGGCTCAGAGGAGACACCTAGTTACACCAACTGGGGCCTAACCACTGTATTCAGATAAAAGATAGAGGTCGGGATCAGTTGGCGTCTGCATTTGTATTTCATTATTTTGTATTAAAAATTTGTATTACTGTATAATGTGTATGTGAATGATGCTGTAATGACATTATGGCTATAAGTGATTTGTATCTGTAATGGACCCAAGTGAGTACTGAAAATGGTAACTTTGTAAATCATTTTTGAACATGTTTATGAACAAAATAGGTATTTTGATTGCTAGTTTTCTGAAATATACATGTGACTCTTGAAAATCTTTTAATGAGATTGATTGTTTGACTGTTTTAGCATGTCACTCTTGTAGAGTATGTTCTCGAATACCGTCGATGTGTTCGGGAATATTCTCTATGGGAGCGGGGTGCTACACTAATTTTAACTTTCAAAGATGTCTATCTAAAACAAATTCAAATTCCTACATGATAAGGATAGATGGAAGTTTCCCAGTTAAACTCCAACTCTTCGAATGATCAGCCTTATTCGTTACAGTAATCTCTTCATTTCATCCAAAATTTGTGATTATCATCAATAAAGTCCCAATTTGATGCAATCTCCACTTTTCATCTCCTAAAACAAAAAAAATATTAATTTTAATATTTAAGCACCAAAATAAATTGAAAACAAAGGAGATAATATCAAATAATATGTCAAGATAAGATACTATCAAATTACCCCACACCAGACTTTTGCTTGTCCTCAAGCATACATCAATTCAATATATTAATCATCTTCACAACAACCTCTCATCTCCTTTCATGTCATCCAAAAATATCCAAAAGCTAATTTACATTTAAGGGTTAAGATAAAATAACAATTGAGAGAATAAGCACTCATAGGACATATTGTTAAAACACAGCATCTCATCAATTCCATTAAAATCAAATAAACAAGACTTGACATCTCACAAGGATTTCACTCTATACGCTCAAAGTGTTTAGGGTTCATTAAGCTCTCAAATCAAAACATAGCAAGTTATTTCCATAAGCTTGCTCAAGAATCACATATCCACCACTGAACAAAATAGACTTAATTCATAAATCTAAGGGACTTTATACAGGTTATATCCTGGCTTAGGTAAGGTATGATAAGAAGAAGCTTTTTGGCTAAATAAATTGAAGGGAATCATTCAAACTTATCTACATGAGTTTCAACTGAAATTAAAATTCACTTGATTCAAAGAACATCTCTTTCAATCACTTTTTTCTTTTCTTTTCTTTTTTCTTTCCTTTTTCTTTTTTATAAAAAATCAAAACAATGCAACTTGAATAATCTAATTTACTTTTCACGGAAATAGTCAAAATCCTATGTAAATAAGCTGATACAATTCCTGTAATTTAGGGGTTCAAAATCATTAAGGATATCGATAACAAAAAGGATAAATTTGATTTATAGCAAGTTTATTATGCAAGAAAAGAAAGGGTAAAACTCAAAATGTTTTTCTAGGAATAGAAATTAAGACTCAATGTTTTTCTAGGAATAAAAATTAAGATAGGCTTGTTTAGGTCAAAAATGGTTATCCTAAATGCCCTCAACATCTTTATACATAAATTCATCAAAAAGTGGTCTTAACACGTATTCAAAAGCAAGTTCTAGCATAAACAAGCTATGTTTGATAACACACAACAAAAAAATATGTATGAGCACATATGTGTTGAATGCTCTTAGGCTCAAAACTCACGTAGGTTTAAAAATGCATCAAGTCTTGCACACTTTCATTCAATAAAATAAATGAGATATTTGAAATAATTTAATGAAAACATTAATCATGCTTGCCTCTCTCCTACATTAGATCTTAAACCAAAATGTTTCATAACTTAAGAATTATTCATGAACCACAATAAGAAAATTATGAATTTATCACAATAAATAATTATTATATGAATCAACATATCATGAGTCCAAGCACAAATCATAACGTTCATCATAACATAAGCATTCGCTCCCCCACGCCTAAATCATACACTGTCCCTAATGTATACATAAGATACTCACAGCTCAATAAAGATAATCAAAGAAAATAAAGAATAGAGGACTCCCCTGAGATATGAGCATTGGAAAAAGTATGTATTACATGCTTCCTTTTAATACCGATGTCAGAGCTTGCAGCCAATTGATGGTGTGAAGTGGTATTCACCGATGATTTTCCTTTTATTACGATTTTGATGTTAGCTTTTGAACGCCCCATAATCTTGATCGTTTGAATTTCTGTGGAGGGTCTCTATGATGACGTTTCTGGTGGGGCTGCGTGTGTAAGAGCAATCTCCTGTGAATGTTATAGTGCTCCACAATAAGAGCAAGTATGAAACTCTCAAGAACAAGAGCAATTACGTTGTCCACGTAAGATTTACTGGTACTGCATGGTTTGTCTGTTGGTGCATAAATGTTGTCATGCATAGATGCTGAGTCAATTATGCGTTGGAGCCACGTCTGGGTTTGCTACTAGTGTTCTGGCCGCATATGTTATCATCTTTGTTTATGTTTTGGAGCTATGTGGTTGGTAATGTCATGGTGAGTAGGTATGTGGCATGCTAGTGCATTTAGGACTCTAGAGTTGCGAGTGACATTTGGAGCTGGTGGTGCATTGTAGCTACTTGGTAAGGAGTACTAACTGCTGCTGTTAGTCTGGCATGTGGTGGAGGTTGATTCTTTTGTTTTTGATTCAACGTTTCCTACCAAAAGAGAAAGAAAAAGACATTAGGTTAGGGTTTTTTTTGTTTTTTGTTTAATATTAAATTAAATAAAAATAAAAAATGTTTAAATAAAAAAGTAAATAAAGTAATTAAATAATAAAATGAGAGATTAAAAAAATTTAAGGCGAGATCTCGCGTTATGAGATTTAGCAGTCTGGAATTGTAGAGCACTAAATTACATAAGTCGAGATCTCGCGTTATGAGATTTAGCAGTTTGGAATTTTAAGGTCTTCACTCTAGAACACTAAATTACATAAGGTGAGATCTCCCCTTATGAGATTTAGTAGTATGGGATTTTAAGCCCCTTTTTTTCCTTAAGCCAATAAATTTATGTTTCAAAAACAAGCAAATTCATCAAAGACAAAACTACAACAAAATAAAATAAAACTCATATTTTGGGTTGCTTCCCAAAAGTGAAATTGTTTAACGTCGTTATGCTCGACGGGGCTGGTTCTTCTCAAACTTCTTCATATGATGAAAGTTCCAAATCAATATTCACCGCACTGGAAACCGTCATCTCTTCATAGAATGGTTTCAGTTTATGTCCATTAACCTTAAATCTTTCTGGTCTCTAAACTTTTTATTTTCACTGCACCATGAGAAAAGATATTAGCAACAACAAATAGATCAAGTGTAACACACCACTCTCATAGAGCATATATCTGAACTTATCGATGATATTTCGAGAACATACTCTACGAGGATGGCTTAATTCATTAATACCTTAAGTACACTTGATCATGCTCAATTCATTAATACCTTAAGTACACTTGATAATGCTCAATTCATTAACCATACATTTACTAACTCTTTTCTAGCATTACAAGTATTCACATAATTCCTAATTCTCCTTCATTCATTCCTAATGCATTATTTGTATCCTTTGGAATACATTTGCATTCATACGAACATCTTCATTTCTTTAACACTCCTACAATCCAAACTTAGATACATTAATATCAAATAGTCTTTTCTTTAAGGTATAACATCAATTAACAACTTCAATTTATCAAAACACTTTAATCAACTTATCAATCATCAATCTAGGTTTATTTCAAACCTTAATCAAGTCCAAATACATCAAATTAGAGTGACTTGTCCTCATATAGTTCAACAATTGCACAAAATAGAAACTACCATGTCAAAACCTTGTCTACAATCGTTGGGTACCTTCCCACGATCGTGACAGAAGCTACTACATCTGTCCATGGTTGTGGGATGAGTGCCACGATCTTGGCCTACCCTTTTTCCTTCACTTTTCCAGATTCTCATACCTTGATACCAAATTCAAAACACCTTTTATATTAGTCCATTAGTTATACCTCAATTGTACCCTAATTATACTTCAATTCCTCATCAATATTATCTTCAATTTTAGCTCAAAGTTATTCAATTTACAGCTCACAAATCATTGTCTTTCATGCATTAAAAACCAAACCAGAAACTATCATTGAAACATCATTTTCTAGAACTCATTTCACCATCAACATCATGTATATTCCATTCCAATTCATTCATCATCATCATACTATTAAACCATGCCATAAAGATAAGATATCTACTTACTTGTTAAGCTTTAATTCCACCTCAAAACATCAAGTTAATCAAACCCTCCATGTTTGCAAGATCATCACAAATTTAGGGTAAAAATGAGTTAGTTTTTCGGCAAAGATGGAAGATAACAATCAGCTGGTTGTTAAGCTAACTTGTAAAGGATAAAAGTCCAGCTTGGATGTAACATTAAGCAGGGATTAGACCAAAATGCAGAGAAGGAAGCTAGGAGTCATTTTCGGTGGAGAGCAAGGAAGGAGATGAAGAAAGTTCCAGTAGAAACTTTGCCACATTAGCTTTATGCAATTAAGTGCAAGATGTCTTCATCTCTTAATGACATATGTCATTAAGCATGTCTTCCACTTGTCCATTAAATATGCATCCATTTGTCTCTTAGTTATTGGTCCACATGTCATATATTAATTGGTCCACTTGTCATACAATAATTGGTCCATTTGTCATTTAATTACTAGTCCATTTGTCACTTATTTAACTATGCCAAATGTCACTCAATTATAGGCTTAATCATCCTAATTTTTCATGTATCAAATAGTCTTGCCACTTGAAATTTTTCTAAGAATAAATGTACATATTAATTTAACAATC
The DNA here is from genome assembly GCA_027576715.1 of Erythroxylum flavicans. NCBI lineage: Eukaryota > Viridiplantae > Streptophyta > Magnoliopsida > Malpighiales > Erythroxylaceae > Erythroxylum > Erythroxylum flavicans. Next base: position 40,769,020 of record JANZXP010000005.1, read on the forward strand.
TCCCAATTATGACAATTAATTCCAAATTGCTAATTATAATCCATTAATTCTTATCATTGGTAAACCAAACAACAAGACATTGGAAAAGCACATTCATATCTCATATCACATTCATTTTAGTTTCATACCCCGGAATATGTCAATTGAGTGCCATTTGTCTAAATTGCAATTTATGTATGTATGCTCATATTATGCATTTGAACACAATTATGAAATCATGCCATGGATCTACCAATTTCGTTCTATATGATACCACTCATGCGACTCCTTAATCTAACACGTTAAGTCCTTCAACAATTAGAGAGACGGGATGCTACACCAAGCCATCTTAAACGTAAATTACCTGGCATAAGCTTTAATCGAGAATTATACATTAATATTTTCTGTCCCACCTCAAATTGTTTCCTCAAAATCATATTATCGTAGAACAACTTGGTTTTCTCTTTATAAATTTTCAAATTTTCGTAAGCCTCCAACCTTATTTCCTCTAGCTCTTGTAGTTGTAACTTCCTTTCCTCTCCAGCTTTCGCTAAATCCATGTTGCAATGTTGCACCGCTCAATAGGCTCTATGTTCAATTTCCACCGGTAAATGGCAAGCTTTACCGAAAACTAATTGATAAGGAGACATTCCTATCGGTGTCTTGTAAGTTGTACGGTATGCACAAATAGCATCATCCAGTCGTAAACTCCAATCCTTTCGACTAGGATTCACAGTCTTTTCTAAGATGGATTTCATCTCTCTATTCGATTGCTTATCCATTCATTTACGGATGGTAGGCGATGGCTACTCGATGATGCATGCCATACTTTCCAAATAGCGTTGCCATAACTTTATTGCAAAAATGACTTCCTTGATCACTAGTGATGGCACATGGGATTCCAAATGTATTAAAAATGTTAGTTTTTATAAACCTTACAATAGTTGTAGAATCGTCAATTCTAGTGGGCTTTGCTACCACCCTTTTGGAAACGTAATTAACAGGCAAAAGCATGTAAGAAAATCCACAAGATTAAGGGAAGGGCACTATAAAATCAATACCTCATACATCAAATATTTCAACTATAAGAATTGGGATTTGAGGCTTTTCATTTCGATGAGATAACTTACTTATCTTTTGACATTTGTCACAACTTTTACATAACATATAAGCATCTTTAAATAAAGTCTCCCAATATAATCCACTATCTAAAACTTTCCTAGCAGTTCTTTTGGGCCTAAAGTGACCACCACATGTATATTTGTGACAAAAAGATAAGACAATATTTTGTTCATTTTCGAGCACACAATGCCTTATAAGTTGATCAGAGCAGAACTTCCATAAGAACCGTTCATCCCTCACATAATATTTTGCCTCATTTCTTATCTTTTCCTTCCTAGACTTACTAATGTAATAAGGTAAAGTTCAAGTAACTAAATAATTTACCAAGTTAGCTAACCATGAACCATACTTTTGGTTTGGAACAATTGCTCATCAGGAAAAGTTTCAAAAATAGGTAAAATATCTTCATCTTTTACTAACATGCTCAAATGATCTGCTACTAAATTTTTCGCACCTTTTCGATCTTTTATTGTAAAATCAAACTCTTGAAGTAGCAAAATCTATTGTATCAGGCTCGGTTTGGACTCTTTCTTTTCCAGAAGATATTTCAATGCTGTATGATCAAAGTAAAAAATAAGTTTAGAGCTAAGTAGATAAGATCTTAATTTATCTAAAGTAAAAACAATTGCTAAAATCTCTTTCTCAGTTGTAGAATAATTGCACTACGTAGCATCCAATGTTCTAGAAGCATAGAAGATAACATGACTTCTTTTTTCAATCCTTTGGCCTAAAACAGCTCCCACTGTATAGTTGCTAGCGTTGCACATGATCTCAAATGGGAGATCCCAATTTGGTGGCTGAATAATAGGCATCTTTGTTAGTAGTGCCTTGAGCAAAAGCTTCCTTGCAGTCCTTCCCAAAGTCAAATAGAACATCTTTTTATAGCAACTTTGATAAGGTATTGCAATCTTGGAAAATCTTTAATGAACTTGCTGTAAAATCCTTCATTTCCAAGAAAAGATCAAACTTTCCTAACGTTTATAGGGTAAGGTAAGTTCACAATTAAATCCACTTTAGCTTTATCAACTTTTATGCCCCTGGATGAAATCACATGTCCTAAAACAATGCCTTGATCTACCATAACGTGACATTTTTCATAATTTAAGACCAAATTTGTCTCAATGCATCGTTTAAGAACCTTAGATAAATGATTTAAACAATCATCAAATGAATCTCCATAAACAATGAAATCATCCATGAATACTTCAATGCAATTCCTAATATACTCAGAAAATATACTCATCATGCATCTTTGGAACATACCTGAAGCATTACAAAGACCAAATGGCATTCGCCTAAAAGCATACATTCCAAAGGGACACGTGAATGTAGTATTTTCTTGATCTTCTTGAGCAATTGCTATTTGATAGTAACCTAAAAAACCATCCAAAAAATAGAAATGTGATTTACTAGCAAGTCTTTCTAACATTTGATCTAAAAAGGGTAACGAAAAATGATCCTTTCTAGTAGCTAAATTAAGCTTTCTAAAGTCTATGCACATTCACCACCTATTTTGTACCCTCATTAGTACCAATTCATCATTCTTGTTTCGTATCACTGTCATACCAGTTTTCATGGGCACAACATGCACTGGACTTACCCATTCGCTGTAATAGATTGGATAAATTATACCTACATCTAAAAGTTTAGAATTTCTTTCATTACCACATCTTTCATTGTTAAATTAAGTCTTCTTTGGGGTTCCCGGTTTGGTTTAGATTCTAGTCTAAAAGAATCCTGTGTATGCAAATTGCTGGGCTGATTCCTTTAATGTCCACTAAAGTCCAACCAATTGCACTTTTGTATTCTTTAAGTAGTGTCACCAATTTTTCCTCTTGCCATTCAGTCAACCTTTTTGCAATGATCATTGGTAATGGCTCTTCATCACCCAAATAGACATATTTAAGGTTATCAGGTAGGGCTTTTAATTCGATCTTCGGAGCTTGTAAAACAGAAGGTAGCAATTTCTTGTGATTTATAGTAAGTTTAGCATTCAAAGTTTTCGAATCTATTTGCATTGTTGATAACGATTCTACAACTTCACAAGTTTCATCAATTTGTTTATTGACCTTTGATTTGGCCTTAAACTCCAACTCATCTTCAATATTTTCTTCATTAAACATATCCTGCACAAATGAATTCACAATATCCATATAATAGACAGATTGAAGATCATTAGGGTATTTTATTGGTTTAAAAATATTGAACTTTACTATCTCTCCATCAAACTCTACAGAAAGTGTACCCTCATCCACATCAATTTTTGTCTTGGTCGTCTTCATAAATGACCTACCCAATAAAATCGAAGCCAAATGTTCCACACTATCTCCATCCATTTTCAATATGTAAAAATCCATTGGAAATATCAAACTATTAACTTGGACTAAAACATCCTCAATAACTCCAATAAGATGCACATACGAACGTTCAACTAGTTGGATTATTACATTAGTTTCTTACAAAGAATTAGATTTAAAGCTCGATAAATTGAGTATGGCATGACATTAACAGATGCACCTAAGTCTAGCATGGCACGCTCAATTTTTTATTATTAATAACTCACAGAAGTGTAAACATACTTGGATCCTTGTATTTTTCCATTAATTTCCTATTTATCATAGCTAATACATTCTTACCCAAAATTTTTCTCTTCTTGTCCTTCAGCTTCCTTTTATTTATGCACAACTCCTTTAAGAATTTTGCATATTTCAGAACTTGCTTGATGGCTTCCAAAAGCAATATATTGATTTCCACCTTTTTAAAAGTTTCTAAGATCCCTCTCTCATATTCCTCATCTTTTAGTTTAGCCAATCTGCAGGTAAACGTGCATTAATTGATATTGATGAAGATGAATCATTTTTGACCTTTGTTAATTCTTTATTTAGAAGTTCTTCTTTCTTTTCTCCATCATCGTGCTTTTCTATCTCCATTGGTAAAGAAGTTCCAGATTGAATTTCCTTACTACTTCTCAACGTCATTATGCTTTAACAATTTCATTTAAAGACATACCTGAATTTGAAGATTGAGGTTGAGAATATGTAAGAGCTTGATGTTCTTTATTAAAATTGTAAGGTTGATATCGTTGTTGGCCTCCTTGATTTCCATAGCTCAAGTTTGGATGATACCTCCATCCTAAATTGTAGTAATTGGAATAATGACCATACTTTTGTTGAGATTGACTAAGAAAGCCTCCTATTGTGTTAGCTTCTTGAAGAGAGTCTTGTTACAATGCAGGGCATGTATCCGTATGATGTTTAGAGAATGAGCATATTATGCACACTCTTGCCGATTGCAATTGACTTACAACCATTTGATGAATTAGAGCGGTTGAATCATAAAGTTTATTCTCAAGGTGCGTGTTACTTACCTTATTCACATACTTAATATCTCCATCCAACTGTGTCCTAAACTGTTGAGAATTTTCAGCCATAATTGATATTAACTGTTTGGCCGCCTCAAGTGTTTTGTTTACTAACCATTAGCTGCATTGACCATACTTCGATCCATTGACAATAGTCCTTCATAAAAATATTGAATCAAGAGTTGGTCGAGAATTTGATGATGTGGACAGATGGCATATAGCTCCTTAAACCTTTCCCAATATTCATATAATGTTTCTCCAGTAATTTGTCTTATCCCACATATCTCCTTTTTAATATTCGCTGCTCATGATGCGGGAAAGAACTTCTCCAGAAATATTCTTTTCATCTCGTTCCATATTGTTACTGAGTCAGGTGGAAGATAATATAACCAATCTTTTGCCTTATCTTTCAAAGAGAACAGAAAGGCCTTAAGATTAATTTATCCTTTTGTCACCCCTTGTGGCTTCATTTCAGAGCAAACAACATGAAATTCTTTTAGGTATTTATGTGGATCTTCACCTACAAGACCACAAAAAATAGGCAGCAAGTGAATCAAACCATATTTGAATTCGAAATCTACCTCAACATCTGGAAATTGAATGCATAAAGATGTTGATTCAAATTCAGTACCGCTAACTCCCTCAATGTTTTAGGTTGAGATTTGTCATCTTTTAGTCCTCTTCTTGAAAATTAAAGTCTTCACTAATTGTTAAATCTATTTCAACTTTCACATCTGAAGACGAATGTCCACTTCCTTGCTTAGTCTCTTTTCTCAAATGGTGCACCGTCTTCTCAATTTTTAGATTATATTGTAATTTACCTGTCTGAGAACCACGAGTCATATAAGACAAGAGGTCAACAGTAACTGTAAAATAAAAATGCAAAGAAACTAAAATAGTTCTGCAGCAACGGCGCAAAATTTTGATCGGGTTGTTGAAGCCCCCAAAATAATTCTAATTCTTCAAACTTCTATAGTGGTTATGGAAGCAGGTCGAATTCCTAAAGAACTAAACACTAGTTTCTTAATTTCAAGCAATAAAATTAAATGGGGGTTTGATTAAATAACTAATTAACTAAAATTAAGACGAAAAAAATTAAATAAAGTGAATTTAAAAACAAGATTACCAAACTCTAATTCAAGGAAAATATCTCATCTAATTGTAACATTGATCATTGGTCTAAAAAGAATATTTTCACGATTCAAGCAGTTAGTCCAAAATATATTAGGATAGCCGTAATAAGTCTCAAAATTTCCTAAATTAATTGGTTCAAACTCAATATCCAAACCAAAACTTACCATTTATTGATTGGGTGTGATAACATTCCAAATCAAATAAAAGATAGCAATAAGCTCCGTGAAAGAGACTAAACCCTAAATTAAATAATCAAGAGAGCTGCAACTATTCAATTTAGTTTTCTTGTTTATCATAAGTTAAATATGAAAATTTATAAATAACCTATTTGCTACTTGTACCATTCCTTCCTGACAATTACAGATAAAATAATCAATATTAAATTAAATTGTCAGATTAATCGAATATTAATCATTTATGAAATATGCGTACTCAAAACAAGAAATATTTGAATTAAAACGTGAATAAAAATTTGAAACACAAAACCTCACAAAGTTACAATCATGGCATTGAATCCCCTTGAATCAGAACGATTGAGTTTAGCGACATGTGCCTTTCACTCTAATAACAAAAATAGAAAAAAGATAAAGAATTGCTAAAAGCGTAAGAAGAGAGAACCCGTTTCTTTGTGAGGAATGTCCCTTTTATAGGGTTTCTGATCTAATCATAATCTAATTCTAACTTTCAAAGATGTCTATCTAAAACAAATTCAAATTCCTACACGATAAGGATAGATGGAAGTTTCCTAGTTAAACTCCAAGTCTTCGAATGATCATCATTATCCATTACAACAATCTCTTCACTTCATCCAAAATTTGTGATTATCATCAATAGAGTCCCAATTTGATGCAATCTCCACTTTTTATCTCATAAAATAAAACAAACATTAATTTTAATATTTAAGCACCAAAATAATTTCAAAACAAATGAGATAATATCAAATAATATGTCAAGATAAGATATTATTGCCAACTCTAAAGGGACAAGGGAAGGCTACTTGGTTGTCATTGCCACAATTGGTTAGTGTCGGAACGAGACAAAGTGATGTTGGTTAGTATGTCCTTGGTTGGTGATGTCAAGTTATAGTGGCGTGTAAGGATGGTTGATGATTTAAATGCAGGTTGTCCATGAATTGACACATGGGATGTGCTAGTACGGGAACTAAAAGACTAGTTCTTGCCTTGTAACAACTCTTGGATAGCGAGGGAAGTCTTGCAAAAGTTGCAATATAATGGAACAGTCTACAATTATGTCAAGACATTCAACTTTTTGATGCAAAATATTCGTAACATGTTAGAAGACGACAAGCTATTCAACTTCCTATCAAGACTTTAATTTTGGGCACAAATTGAACTACGAAAGCAAAGTGTTCAAGACCTCCCAGGTATCATTACTATTGCTGATCGGTTAGTGGATTAGTGACTGAATAAAGACAAAGAAAATGTTTCTAACGATAATGGGAATGACAAGGCTAATGAAGAAATTTCATTAGGCAAAATAAGGAAGGTAAAAAATGTGAAAACCTCTCAAAGTTCTGCTCAACAAAAGGTTACTTGCTTTATATGCAGTATACCATATTATGCAAATGAGCATGTAAGGAAGACAAAGTTGAATGCATTGCTACCTAAGAAGGAGGACAATGGTGAAATAGTGATTGCCAATCTATTAATGATGGAAAAGGCACATAGAAGTGAGATCTTTAGGACCTTTGATGAGTAAATATAATGGCTGCACACCGAAAGGAGTCAAGAGGGGCTTAAATAAACTTCCTTCGGTGGTGATAGGGGGTTACAAACGAACTATAGTCTTATCTTTGATTGTTCCATCGGTAGCAAAGAGATTTGTTGTCTATTAAAGTTTGAAAGTTTGTTATAGGGGCTGCCATCACAAAATCTTGACAAAATAACATGTACAGGTGTGTCATTTTGGTATACGCTTACCCAATATGTTTTGTTAGACTTTTGCAGGGCAAAAGGAGACAGATTGACCAACCTTGGGAACATGTAGCTAAGGACAAACATGATGGATAGATTCAGCACATTATTTGCAGACAAAGACGTTGAAAAGTTGATGCAATAAAGTTATCCAAAAAATTGCTAAGTCATTAAAAGTTGAAAAATGTGCAAGCTGTCCATTTTGGTAAAATATAACTACATTCAGAAATGGCATGATCATGGAATCGTAGCAGCTGAAAATTCAAGTCCAGAACAAGCTAAAGACCCTTTCAGCTTCAAGTCATAACAGTTACAAAATGACAGTTATTGAATGATAGTTACTTTTGTTTATGTCAGTTTGTTGGTTATGTTAGTTATAAGTTCTTTATCCTAATTTGAATGTTTGGAAGGGTTATATTTTTTCAAACATCTACAATTTGAAATTAGGATAAGTTTGGCATAAAAATACATGGTAATTAGTTGAAAAATTGTTGGAACTTATCCAAAATTCTTGTTTATATATATGTGAGTTACAAGCTAGAAAATGGGTTGCTTTTGCCTCTTTCGAGATTTCATTTTGGTGTCACCTTTGTTATGACACATCAATAAATATTTGTTACACATATATGTTTTGATTTTTTTGTTATTTACTTCCTAAAAATACCATAAAATCGAATGCACATAACCTGTTCTATGAAATGTCTCAAACAATTGAAGTGAGTTGACTAAACCTTATCCATATATGACTTTATTCGTATTTGTGAATTTTCAGACCTTATTTCCATACTTTTAACCTTTGAAATAAAGTTGACTAAACCTTTAAAGAGTGGAGACTGAAGTGGTTGACGAAATGCTTCAAAGGAGTGCTTAGAAGGTGTTTGAAAATTTGATTAAGTGAAGTATGGTGGAATTTCACTGAGAACTTAGTTCAGGGACTAAGTTGCATAGGAGGAATTTAAAGGCATCTTTCTAGCCTTAAAACACCCCGTGACACCATCAGTGAATGCATTGGAAAGGACATATTAGGGGATAAGGAAATAGCTAAGATGATGGTCGATTAAAGCTCCAAACACGTATTGTCATTACTTGTCTCATATACTTATCAGTTATCGCCTAGTGCCATTTACATAAGAGACTAGAGACTTCATGGCTATATATAACCTACAAGTCCTTCGTCTCACCGCCCTTAAATCATATTCAATCATTGTAAGTGATCATTGTGTTGATACTAAATCCAACATGGGATTTGAAAGATTTTGAGAGATTAAGGCAAGCACTGAAATTATAAGATTCAACGTGGACAAGATGCATGGCAGTCTCTTCGACTCTATAAGGACAACGGAAAGCAAATTTTGCTGCGATTGCCACACTCGGTCTATAACCAAAGAGGTTCTGTGTTGGATTGGATTGTCTAAAAAAATCCACACTTCTTGAACTGAGAAAGCAAGCTGAGTAAGAATTCGGATTCTCTCAACAAGGTGTCCTCTCAATACCTTGTCAGCCTGAAGAACTCCAAAAAAATCCTCAGAGGGTGTCATAGTTGATAGATTCCAATGAGTAGTTTTCCTTTCGTTCATCAAATCTGATGTTCTTTATATGTTCCTTTTAGCTAATAAGTCACCACGAATGCCATTTTGTAGTATTTGATAATTAATGAAGTCAATCAACTATCTGACTGGTCCAAAATCTAACTTGTTAGCGAGAGAACTTCCAACTGTATCTTTTCATTCTGTTTAATAGGTCCACCAGATGACGTTGAGGAGTGGATGGAGGAGGACTCTAGTCAAGGGGACGGTACGCGGGAAGTATTGCAAACACAGACGCAAAGCGACCGAGAGGGACGTGGTGTCTCTCCGAAGTGCTTCTAGGTATAACAATTCGTGCTTTCCTCTTTTTGTTATACTATATCATGCCATTTATGCTATGGAATTGCCAGGGGGGAAGCATTTCCTTTCCACTCTGCGCACCTATATCCGTATCCATAGTCCTAAATTGATAGCGTTATTTGAATCCCGAATTAGTGGTCGACGAGTGCGGGAGGTCATGCATAAACTGAATTTTGAATTTTCATTTCGAGTTGAGGCTGAGGGCTTTGCGGGGGGAATTTAGTTGTTATGGGCTTCTGATTTGGACATTACCGTGCGGTATGCGCATCGTCAATTTATTCATATGAACATTAAGTATGGACCCTCCACCTTTGCCTTTACTGCCGTATATGCTAGTCCTAATTATGTTCATCAAAAATTAGTTTGGCCGTTGCTATAATGGCTCGAAAGTCAAATCCGTGAACCCTGGCTAATTGGAGGTGATTTGAATGCAAAATTGGAATATTCGGACAAGAAGGGCGAGGCCATGTCTGCGACAGTGGTGAATAAAGACTTCAACGAATGGGTGTACTGTTGTGGACTCCATGATTTGGGATATATTGGACCTAGGTATACCTGGAAGAAGGGGAATGTATAAGCTCGACTGGATAGAATTTTCAGGTCCACCTTTTGGCTGGAGACTTTCCCTTAAACGACGAATAAACACCTGCCTTTCTTTGGGTCTGATCATAGGCCTATGCTTGTTGCGTTTACAAACAATAATCTGCAAGACTGGACCCCCCGTGCATTCCATTTTCAATCGGCCTGTTTAGCTCGTGCCAATTTTGATCAAGTCGTCCAAGATCACTAGCCCTCAGGCTCCTCTAATATGAGCCAAGCCGTAGAAGTATTCTCGTCCAACCTCCTGCATTGGAACAACACCACTTTCGGCTATAGTTTCCACCGAAAAAAATGCCTTCTAGCTCGACTGAAAGGCATTCAACGGGTAATGTGCTCTAACCCGACCGATTTGCTTTTAGACTTAGAAGAGCGATTCCGTGGGGAATTAACCCAAGTTCTTTGTGAGGAGGAACTGTACTGGCACCAACAATCCCGTAGTAAATGGATTTCCTAGGGCGATCGAAATACTAAGTTCTATCACACTCTTACTATGGCAAAAAGAACTAAACTGCAAATTGGTCGATTAGCCAATGGGACAATGGATCTCTAATCTGACAACTGCAGCTGATGGCCAGGACTTACTTTGAGACTTTATTTTCCCCCGATGAGACAGCATATGTTGACCTTCCTATCACAGGGGGCTTCCCTACAATTCTTGAAGAGACGGTACAGGTCCTAACCGATCCAGTGCAAGTGCCTGAAATTAAAAACGTAGTTTTTGATATCAATCCCAACAAAGCCCCGAGGGTTGATGGCTATAATGTGGCATTCTTCTAGAAAAATGGGATTTGATTGGTCCATCTGTGGTAGAGTTTGTCCAAAAAGTCTTCCGATTAGAGGGATGGGAACCGGAAGTGAATAAAACCATTCTGGTGTTAATACCATAAGTCCCTTCCCCATCTTCCCTTTCCCAATTCCGCCCGATCAGTCTCTGTACAGTGGTTTATAAGATCATCTTGAAAATTATTGTCATTGAAGCCTCATCTTAACTTGTTAGTGGCCAATACCCAATGTAGTTTTGTCCTGGGTTGCCATATCATAGAAAACGTTATTATTGTTCAAGAATCTATTCATACAATGCATAGAAAGACCAGGAAAACTGGGTTTATGGCTATTAAAGCAGATCTCGAAAAAGCTTATGACCGTATCTGGTGGGATTTTCTGCATGACACATTAAGGACTTTAGGACTTCCTTAGCAATTAATTAGCCTCATTATGATGTGTGTATCCACTGTGACTATGCAAATTTCGTGGAATGGGGCCCTAACGAATTCATTTAGCCCCTCGCGTGGTCTAAGACAAGGAGACCCTTTATCGCTATATCTGTTTGTTTTATGCACGGAAAGATTAGGTCATCTTATATCCGCAGCGGTGTGCCATGGATCATGGAAACCAATTCGGTTAAGCAGGAATGGCCCACCTATCTCCTACCTCTTTTTTGTCGATGACCTAGTGTTGTTTGCTGAAGATTCGTCTTTTCAAGCTCAGACCATACTATGGATTCTGGACACTTTCTGTCGAATGTCAGGTCAAAAAGTTACTCGCGAAAACACCAGAATCGTTTTTTTCCAAAAATGTTCCTTGTGACATCACCAGTTAAATTAATCAAGAACTTCAATTTCAACGAACCACCAATCTGAGCAAGTATCTAGGTATGCTGTTCATCCATGAGCCTACAACAAGGCGCACGTTCCAATATGTTGTGGATCAAGCACAACGAAAGCTAGCAGGCTGGCGAGCTTGAGAGTTATCGCTAGCTGGACGTGTGACCTTAACACAATCCGTCATCGCCTCTCTTCCGATTTACACCATGAAAACAGTGCGTTTACCAAGAGCACTTTGCAGTGACTTAGAGAAGCTTATGCGGGATTTCATTGGGGTACCCAGTTGGACCAGCGGAAATTAAATTTGGTTAGGTAGGACGCAGTCTGTAGACCTAAGCATGCTGGCGAGCTCGGAGTTAAAAAACTCCGGCCGTTTAATGATGCCTTACTCACCAAATTAGGGTGGGCCATACTCACATCACCCAACGCCTATTGGGTTAGGATCATGTGAGCAAAATACCACATAGCAGACCACACTATCCCACACACGATCAAGCGATAAGGGATTTCGATTGTGTGGAGGGGAATCACAGCTATATGGCGATTTGTTCGACAAGGGATCAAATGGCAACTCGGTAATGGGCAACGAGTGAATTTCTGGATAGATGCCTGGGCGGGAGATTGGGGCCCTTTGATTCTGGTGTCGACCTCTCCACCTCCAGAGCACTTATTGAATGCTTCAGTGTGTGACTTAGTGCTGTCGAATGGCACCTAGAATTGGGAGCAATTCCAACACTTCCTCCCAACCACAGTCTGTGTTACTATTGCGGCCATATTGGCCCTCACCGATGAGGGGGGACCACATCGTATGGGGCCCAGAAAAGAATGGAAAATTTACGATGGCGTCCGCTTACGATATTATAGCGAATAACGATATGGACGTTAACCGTAAGTTTTGGGATAAGATCTGGAAATGGTCGGGGCCCCAGCACATTAGGTCGTTTCTTTAGCTCTTGGCACTAGACAAGCTCCTCACCAACTAACAGCGCATCAAGCGCCATATTTCCCCAGAGTCCCGATGCCAGTATTGTTCTCAGGAAGAAACTCTCTTGCATGCTCTCTGGGATTGCAGCAGAGCAACAAATTATTGGACTCAATTCCCTTCCATGATCATAGATAACATGTTCTTCTACCAGGATGTAGAGCGCTAGCTCTCTACTAACATTAGTCAACAGCAGTGTGTGTAGCGATTTCCGTGGAATATGATCTTTGGAGTCTCTTGCTGGTTCCTACGGCAATTGCGTAACAAAAGCATTTTTGAGGATACGTTTTGGTGGCCTGATTCAGGAAGCAGAAAGGTATTACGGTATGTAGAATGGATAGAATAGGCTAGATTAGTTGAAAACCGCGCGATTCCGAGTTTGGGGATCCCAATAAGCACCCCAGTTGGATGGACAAAACCAAGGGTGGGCTGAGTAAAAGTGAACATGGATGGGGCTGTGATGCCAGGAGCAGGACTTGTGTCTGCAGGGGCTTGATTCGAGATATTTTTGGTAATTGGTGTGGGGGGTTTCTACAGAATATCGGCGTGTGTTCCTCTTTGCACGCGGAACTTTGGGGCGTCCTCTCTGGTACCCAGTTGACATGGAACCTCAGCTATCGGTGAGTGGTACTCGAATCGGATTCCTTGCAGGTTATTAATATTCTATCATCCTCTGAATTGCCTTATTTTGCAGGTCTTCCATTAGTTAGGGACGTCCATGAGCTCCAAAGGAGGGATTTTAGCATCACGATTCAACATGTTTATCGAAAGGGGAATCGGTGTACAGATATGATGACTTCCTTAGTATTGGCTTCTGGCCCAGGTACTCATCTTCTCCAAGATCTCCCATGGCAATGTTCAGATATTTTCTTACAGGATAAACAGGGAGCCTTCCTCACGAGGTAGCTGCGATAATCTGACTTAGTTTGTTTTTTCCCCTGTAATAAAAAAAAATAGTGAAGAGGGGCTTACTAGTTTTGCCGCATCCTATTGTACATACTCAGTACTTCGCAGCAGTTTCTCTCCAAGTGAATGAAATTTATGATACCGTACAACAATGGAAGTATCTAAGAACTAGCTGTAGATCAAATATAAGAATAGTGCAATCAATGTTCTTATATATCCTTGAATTTGCCTGTCGGTATACAACAAATTCCAAATGTGCACATAATGCAGTGCACAGTGATATATATAAATGCTCCAGTTAACAATCTTCAAACGCGTCCTGATACATATAAAGTTACCCTCCAAGGACATGTAGAAGTAGAAGAAATAAGAAAATGGCAAATTCAAACATAAAGGGCGTAAAGGAACTCATATATGTCAGTGCATGTCCGAGCATTATTTATTATGTGTAGAACTAAAAACCTCGAGCAGCTGTAGATAGGATCACAAACTCTGCAAGAAGAGTAACTCGATCCTTTTGTTTGTTTGTTTGTGTTGATCGTGGATTGCAAGTTGATGAGTGAAATGTCCAGGAAGCAACCATTCGCTGACAAAAGATCATTCACTAACACCAAACTTTCTCATCCAAGGTCGTCCTTTTCAGCTCACTTCCACGACTAGTGAGCCTCTCTTCAATCGGATAAAAGTCCTATTTTAGTCTTTTTTTGACAATATTTCCTACCATCACATAATATCAACTTGTTGACTTTTTCTCTTTTGGTTTTGAGATGATCAGAGCATAGGCTGTGCAAAAACTATTAATTCTCTTTTATTTAGCAATTTCTTAGATTAAATGTATTAGACAAAGAATTGACGAAATATGATAAAAAGACTTTTAGTTTACGTAATTAATGTAATCTCATTGTTCAACCAACTAGCTAGTCATTAATACCAATATTACATTTTAAGGTACAAGGAGCACCCTTTTCTGAACGTATTAAATGCTCTGCTGTGCTTTGAATTGTCAACATAAATACATATCCCAGTCGGAAATGAACAAGGAGCACCCTTCTCTGAACGTATTGAATGCTCTGCTATGCTTTGAATGGTCAACATAAATACATATTCCAGTCGGAAATGAACTAATACCTAGGCGCCTAATATGCTCCATAATCCATATAATAACTTTCTTATTCCAAACTTTAATGTAATATGATTAACTCCATAGTTAGGCAAAAACAAAGCCTGAACTGAAACACCTTTTTAGTTTTCAAGAGGAAATTAAGGAGAATCGTGTTTCTAAGACCCTACCCTACCAAACTGGTGAAACTAAAGAATGTTGCATTAAGTGATATGTTTCATGCAAAAGAGTTTAGTTGGTCCCATGGCTGTCCTAACGAAGATTCAGGTAGGCTTCCACCGCTCTTGACCGTACGTCCTCCCTCTTCTATGCTCTTTCATTATAATGGAGTCAGAAAATAACAAGATTCAAGTCTTCTGCACAAGCTCTCCTCTAAATTCCCTTTCATGTTCTCCAAAGCCATGAAAAACAGCAGAGAGAGCATTAGAAGCTTGATGGTGTTGAAGCATCTTATCCGAAAGTTGCAGCTGGTTCGCTCACTTTTGGCACCAAGGCGACTAATAAATATCAGTGACGGTGATTCCAGAGAAAAGAACGAGGCTGGAACAATAGTTCCTAAAGACGTGAGGAAAGGACATTTTGCAGTTGTTGCAGTGCAGGGTACTGGAGAACCAAAAAGGTTTGTTCTGGAGCTGAACTACCTTAGTAATCCAGCCTTCTTGAGGTTGTTGGAGCTGGCTAAAGAGGAATACGGGTTCCAACAAAGAGGGGTTCTTGTTCTTCCTTGTCAACCTGAGGAACTAGAAAAGATTCTGGATGACGAGTAAAGGTCTACTAAAATGGTCCAACACATCACATTAGTAAATTCGTAATGTCTACACATTCTTGGGTAGGATTGTAGGAAGACAGATGTCCAAAACTTATTCTTTCATTCTTTTCGGGACTCCTTGCAATCTACATGTACAATGCTTTGCTTTGTGAGCTTCCAGTTATCGTCGATTCCCCTATATGCAAGGAAATAGCTACATCCTGAAGCGGCAACTCAATGTTTTGAGTACTAACCATCAGTGGCTAACTTGTTTACAACTATAATTTCAACTCTGCAAGCTGTCACTAGTGCAGTAGCACTTATTTCCAGAGATTTTCAATTCTGTGATTCATTTTCATACATTCTGAATCGTTGCTTGTTCACTATTCACATATCTTCTAAATATACAACTCTTGATTGAACTATGCAGTAAATTGCACAGCATGACAGAGGCTGAAAGGAAAGGTCCTAACTTAAAAATCAAGTTTTATTTTACCTCTGAACAATTATTTGGGCCTACAGGTTCTCTCAAGCAACTGGATATTGCCATGACAGCAGATTCAATAGATGCGTCCTCCCCCTGATTTTACAATCAATCCAAAATAAATAACTTCCTAACAATCTTCATAGTTAACCACAAAGCATTATTACCATAGAGTCAAATCGTGAATTTACCTTTTCTTTCCAATAGAACATGTTTCCGTATTTCCCTGCCAAGCGGCTCCAGAAGCTACGCGGAATATCCAGATCGATAGAAGCCCCCACATTGAAGTTTAGTATATTTCCTGGTTAAAAAAATAGCTTAGCCTGAATAACTGCTGATATAGTCAAAATAACAAGCTCTTGAATCGTATTACCAAATGTAGGATCAGCCACAAAGACAATAGTTCTATCATCTACTTGCCAAAAATCTCTAACTGCCAACCCTGGAACAGTTTCATTAATCAACTGATTAAGATCATGTCTTTAAATGCCAAAAAGATTCAACAAAAAGAAAAGGATAGATTAAAATGCAAATACTACCTGGGGTTTCAGGATAATTTTGAGCTAGAACTCTCAACTTGAATCCTGTATCCTTCTCAATATCTGCTATCTCCTGTGCCAATCTTTTCTCCTGTGAATTACAGTTAAAATGCTGAAGATGTAACACATTCCATCTTACATTGTTTCATATTCGTCTCAAATACAAGTACTCTAAGCATTTTGTTAGTTTCAGAGTTGGCACTGAAGTGAACAAAATATTTAACTATTTGGAGTTAGAAAAAAAAGAAATTTAGAACCATTTTTCACTCTTGATAAAACTACAAATCTCATAAGATAAGCTTCAACACATAATACTGCTCATCTAAAGGCATCACACAGTCACAGGTCACACCGAGTATAAGTATATAAAACTGAAAAAGCAAATATCGATCAAATGCTAAGTCCAATACTCTCTCAGACACGAACAAGTGACATAAACGTATGAGTAAAAGGGAAACCACACCTGGCCATCGGAAAGAAATCCGGCCACATCTATTACTGTAGTGAATTCTTTAGGAAGCAATCCCGGCTTGTTCACACCAACTTTTGCCGAAGCAATCCCAACTCCTGCAATCACAAACTGTCATTATCTTGATAAAGATGCCATATAATCTGATAAGCATTAATCACAGAGACCAAGACATACTTGCCTGAGAGAGAGAGACAGAATGTGAGAGCACCAGAGAGCGCAAAGTTCAGAGATTTGGAACCAGTTTCGTGCACCCAGTTGCGAAATTTGATCGATTTTTGATTTGGAGAGACAGAAGCCGAGACACGTAGCGTAGTCGCCGGACGCGAAGTTGTTCTAAGCCCAAGAGATGACGGCAGATGAAGGAAAGCCATACGTTCTTTTTTTGTTCTAATCCGGACCGTACAACTAAAAGCGAAGTAGTTTAGCTTTGTTTATGTTTCTGCTTATAACGAATAACACAGTTGGAAGCAGTGGCCGCCGGAGAAGATGAATGGAAACTTTTTCTACTAATTTCATGTAACTACAAGACTTAAAAAACCTTGATATAAGCTTCTAAATTTCCACACATACGACGAAACTGATACATTATCTTGGTATTATCATTTGTGGGGAGATTTGTAAGAGAAATTTAGAAGATTAGAACCATCATCTACTGACTTTCAGTGAAGATTAGAACCATCACCTACTGACTTTCAGTGTCATAGTGTTTGAGAACGGCTTAGTGATGAACTAAACAAGGCTGCAGATGAAAATTATGTACACGAAGGTATAATCAAAACAGCTCCGGACTGGAACGAGTATGGTTATAAGGCTCAAGGCCTGAGACGTTAGGAAGGGTAATTCCTTCAAGAACATGACTTTACGATTTCAGTTTCATTTGGTTTTATCATTGAAATCCAGCAGTCATCATTCCAGACTTACTTTCGATTTCACATTTCAGCGGAAGGTCAGAATGTCTCACTTGCACTTCCTCATGATTTCATTATTACCAACAACAGGGTAAGCATCAGTAGGCAACTTAATGGACCATGACAACTCGGGATCAACGACACAAATCATCCAGCTCCTAGTTAAAGGTCTTTCATCCACAATAACAAGCCAAGCTTAAAAAACTGAGGAAAACATAAGCTGGCATTTCCAACGATTTCCATTGTGCAGAAAGGATCAACAAAACATACACAAACAGAAACCTAAGGGAAGTAGACCGGCCAGTTATAGTAATACGAGTCCCGGTGGTCTCTGTCCATGTACTCATTCCACTGCAACAAATTGAGCCCAGACGAGTTTAGTATTGAATGCAAAGCAAACAGTTTACTGTAACTACGAAGTGGTACGACAATGAAAAAGTAAAACATCAAGCTTGCAGAATGTTAGAAGTTAATCAAACCCATACCTTGAAATTATATGGTTGTCCCTTTTTCATTGCTTTCTTCCAATGGTACTGCTCAAATAAAAATGCCTTGTCATGCCAGCTGCAGATTGAAGCATATCAAAATGTAAGAAATATTGTAATTGTAAGCAATCAGCCAAGCAGATCATTGAAACATACTAGCAAGGATAATTTTCTATTGTAATGCAGCATAAAAAAACAAAATAATCACAATTTTAACCTCATCAACCAACAATACCCACAATTCTTGCAACACAAAAAGCTTGCAAACTCCTAGGGTTCAACCACTGTAATCCAGACGTGAGAGCATCTCGAAGACAATGTTTCCCCTTTAAGGTAGTAAGGAAGAAAAGTTAAATCATAAACCACCCAATCTCATAAAGAACATGGAACACAACTCATGCATACCCATTTAATCACTTAGATTTCACTGCAAAATGTCTATGAACTATGAACCAATTTCGAGCAGGAACAAAGCAATGATTACCACACCTTTCTGAAAACAGTTGAAATGGTGATAGGCGAAAGTGGTAAAGATTTTAAGATGTTGAATAATCAGAGAAATAGTGCCTAAACTACTGCCATCCAAACATCAAGTGAACTAAGAAAACTAACGTCCACTATCATATTTTTCCCATACGAGCAATCCAGTCTTAGGATTTGGATAGATAAATTTCAATCAGAACATTGGGAGCAAACAGAAACTAAAACGTAAACGCCCATCATTTCGATTAAAATCCAGTACTATCTGGGTTCCATGCCATCCTATTTCTAATTTGGTGCAAAAAAGACCGCGAATCTCATTATCTTTATCTTCCTCAAAAAACAAGCTCAATAGCCAATACCAACATCACATCATTCAAAGCATAATCCTTTAATATTGAACAAAAAACCAAAGCCAATGAGCATAATCAAATTGATAAGGAAAATTTAACTTTAAAAAAAATTTAGTCTTCAACCCCATGAATTAAATTTATCTTGCAAGAGCCAGCAATCCCTATATCGAGCAGAAGAAGAGTTTAGATTATAGAAACTGAAAGCATACTTGAACTGATTGGTAAGGTGCCACATGTAAGGGTCGAACCAGGTGAGCACGGAGAAAGCACCTGACCCGATCCATATGTTCCAAAACCGTTCAGGGTCTGCATGAGGGACTCCCGGGTCACCCCTGTAAGCATTTCCAAAGTACTTTTCCATATCGCTCTTTCTAGCTCCTCAGTCCCTCTCTCTCTTATCGCTTCTTAGTTCACTTACGGTATAGACCCAGACGAGAGAGACACAAGACCTTATCTTTCCTCGTGATATACTTAAGTCTCTCATAGGGACAGGCCCAAACCTGGTCCATTCAAAAGTTTGAAGCCCGACCCGAATTGTCCCCGAGTAGTTCCAATTGTTTACTCGAGCGACGAGACAATGGAATTACAAGTCTTAAGCCATTGTGAGAGACTCTATAAATAAAAGACTCGATTTTTCGTTTTGGGTACGCAGCTTCCGTCTGTTCTCTCTCGATCTCTCACTTTAGGGGTTTTCAATCCTCAATTTTCCCTCCAAAATTTACATCCAAAAGAACCAAAACCCTGAAGTTTGGTCCTTCGGATCAATAAAAACCCTAGGATTTTCCCTTCATTTTATTTCATCAATGCTTTGCAATTGTTTCTCTACTTCAAGTTCTTTACTTTCAGTCTCCATTTCTGCTTCATCCAACTCCAATTTGGTTGGGGGGCAATTTTTGCTATGTTGAGTTAATTTCTGCGTGCTATACTTAGGATCCCATCTTTGTTGGATCGTTTGTTTGCGAAGAAAATTGGGAAGGGAAAACGAGGAAAGATTCAAAATTTGGATGATTATTTGATGTTAAATAACAGGGAAATTTTAGAAAAGCTCTAATTTTGACATGTGGGTTGAAATATGAGAAATGGAGGTGCAAGGAATACATCGGGAAGACCCAACGCGGATGAGTTTGGCCGCGCAGTGGCGAGAGTTGCAGTCGAGCAGATTTGTTTGGGTTTGGGGTTTCAAGGTTTTAAAGAATCGGCTTTGGATTCGCTCACGGAGATTACAATCCGATACCTCAGTGACTTAGGCAGGAGTGCAAGATTCTACTCGAATTTATCAGGTAGAACCCAATGTAATGTTTTTGACATAGTTAGATGTTTGGAAGACTTAAGCATTTCAGGGGGGTTTGCAGACACATCAAGTTCTGGTAATTGTCTTGTTAGTTTCGGAACAGTTAGACAGATAATTGAATTTGTGGGTTCTAGTGAAGAGATTCCCTTTGCACAACCAGTTCCTAGGTTCCCGGTTAGTAGAGATGCGAGGTTAATTCCTAGTTTTGTGAAAATGGGTGAGGCCACACCTGGGAAACATATCCCCCCTTGGTTGCCCGCGTTGCCGGATCCTCATACTTACTTGCATACACCTATGTGGAATGAGAGGGTCTCTGATCCTCGTGCCGAAAAGATTGAACAAGCCAGGCAACGGAGGAAGGCAGAGAGGGCTTTGTTGGGTTTGCAACAGAGGTTGCTCGCTAATGGTTCCATTGAGGCTTCCACCTCTGTGGATAGAAATGACGAGGATAAGGAATTAGGAGTAGCTGAGAGTAATGCTTCTGTTGCTGTGCCATCCAAATCCGAAGAGATGGATGTTTCTGCAGTTGTTTTGCCAGACAAGTTGAAAGATCATGTTTCTGTCATGGATGCGTTTGCACCAGCTATTGAAGCATTGAAAGAAAGCAGACTTGGTGATGATGGAGATAGTGAAAGAAGAATGCTACCAGAGAAGAGGCTTACCATAAACTTTAGTCTCAAAGCTAGAAAGAAGATGTTAGGCGAATCTTTGGATTTGAGGCTTTCTAAAAAGGGTGAAGGGAGGATGAGACGCTGGTTAGGAAGGGATGAGGAGAGAGACGACAGAAAGAGGAGGGCAGAATATATACTCAAACAATCTATGGAAAACCCACAAGAACTCACTCTGTTGTAAAGTAATTCATTGACTGACTGGCTAATTCAGGGATTGTTTGTAGCAATGGGTGCTAGGTGCTCTATTGTGTAGCCTATAGTTCTTGAATAGATGTTATGAGGTTCTTGTTTGAGTCCCAGTAGTCCTACGCTAACAATTTATAAAGGTATGTCAGAGCTTGTCTCATTGTGGCTTTGGCTTCCACATCAACGTATCTTCTCTTTTTGTTCCACCATTCAATGGTTTAACAGTGCATCAACTTGTTTCTGAAGATGTTTATACTTCTCTGATTGAAATCATCTGTTACTTGTGATGCTTTTTCCTGTTGTTTGATCTATTTGTTTACTTGTTATTTGTTTTGATATGCAGTAAAAGGATATGTGCACACACTATGCAAGTCTGTCAAAAGTAGCATATTGCACTATAAAATATTTCTGTAGGTAATTTTACATTTAAAATTTTTAAAGGTAAATTAGATGAGTGATGCTGCTTAATGAAAGAAACATTTGCTTCGTAACTTATGTTGGGATCTATTATAGCAATCCAGCAAGAAGAAAAGAAAAGATGCATTTCAACTTAGAGATGCATAGATAGAATTTGTCACGCTAAGTTTTATTACCGTGACCTTCCTAGTAGAATATAGAACTAAGGTTTCATGTCTGCCTTTCTTCCATATACTTAACCATTCCTTTCCATGTTTGGTGAGATTCATGTGTTCACGATAGAGATGTTAATTAAAGTTACTTGTTATGACCACATGATAATTTTTTCATTTTAGTGCTGTTGTTCATGAGATAATTCAATCATTCTGGTACTTTACTTGAGAGGATCCCTGTATATACTATCCTGTTGTTTCATAATATCATTTTGAAATTATTCTGGGCTGGGCTGTTGCAGTAAATGTTTGCAGCACCCTGTTGATTGAACTTTAATATGATGCTGCTGAGGCTAGTGGCATCAGAAATAAACTGAAGGATACAATACCTATCAATATGGCCATGAAGTTATTAACTGTGGCATAGTTCTGATAAACACAATTGCTCTAGGCTATTTAAGCATGTGGTTTGCAACGTGAAATGGTTATACTGTACCATCAAGTGTCCTTCGCATTTTTCAAGGTTTTAGATCTTTTTTACCAAGAGAAAAAAGTCCTAGATTCTTTATAGCTTTTTTACCAAAAGAAAAAGGTCCTAGATTATTTGTAGTTTCTTCTTTCAGTCACCTCCCAGGGACTCATAAATTGTGATGCAATTATTGCAATATGTGAGACAACTTTGTGATTGAAAGAATCTCAGGTATCTCTTTATATGTGAAACTTTTTTGTTAAGCCTTGGTTGCTATGACTGAGGAGCTTTTCAAATTTGACAGAGCCTAATCATGTGCCAGCAAAATTCTCATTTATGTACAGTTTTGATATTGCCCTTTTTATTGCTTATGTTCACTATTTCTAGTGATTCCATTCCGTTGATCTATTTGCTGTCAAATCATCCAATATCACGCCTGTTTCTTTGTACTCGCACTAAATTACTGTCTAGACTACATAAAAGAGAAATGCATAACTGTAAGTGCCATTGGTTACGTACAGTGTGCGAGGTGTTGTTTTCACACGGTTATCTGAATTGGTAGGTGTTGATTTTATGATAGGTTTTGGCTGCCAAGTGAGAGGGATAAAAACGAGCTTGCATTTATTTGCCTAGAAAAGATTTTGTTTGAAGTATAGTGCTGTTAGAAAGATCTTGGAATTTGAGAAATGGATGTTTGGTATTGGGAAAACCAAGTGCTCTCTTTTTTCAATCGTAGCAAAGACACAACTTACGAGCGTCTTTACGCCCTGGTTTTGGATGAGACCTTATATATTCTTATCCTCTTGTGATCTATTAACCATCGAACTGGTTTCCAGAAGTTTTATGATGCAAAATCTATGACTGGGAACCAAAGCCTTAAGATGCCGTATTAACATTCATTTGCCGTTATCGTTCACTAGGTGATTATGGCAATTGCTACTGCAATATTGATACCTCCTTTTGATATTATCGGCCTAAGGTGAGAGTTAGATGCGTACTTCTGCTGTACAATGATGTACATGTTTCGGTTGGATCAGCCTTAGTTAACTATTGCCTTTATAAGAATATAACTATCAATTTCATAAACTGTGCGACTTGCAGGAATATAAGTGGTAAAAAGAACAGGATGCTGTTTACGGTAAAAAAGTAAAATAAAACAGAAGGGGGGCGTCTGAAGTGTATGTGCAACGCAAAACCTCTCACGGATGCCCCATGAGACAACTAAATGATAAAAGGTAAGAAATTCCATGGTTATGGTCAACTTCACATCATAGTCCAGGACCTATCCAGAGTGAAAATAGACAGATTACTTACATTACTAGGGATGCTCCGTTCACAGAACCAGAAATCATGGCAAAGCCGTGAACTTAACCTTGCTCCAACTGCAAGGTAGACTAATGTAATTAGTTCATAACCCTTAGCTAAGGGCATATCATTACTTTAATTGAAAGCATCTTCCAAGGCAAGAACAAGGTCAATAATAGATCAATAAAAGGTAAAACTATATAAAATACATGAAATATTTGTGAATAAGCAAGCATTAATTAGAGCTTAGTCCCTTCCATCCCAAATTAGGTAGAGTTACTTTAAATTTTTATGATCCAAATTATACAAGAGTATAGATAAATAGCCAAATTACCTATTCTACTCTTAACTGGGGATGGATTCAGAGGAACTTCTCTGGTATTACTAAACCTTCCCGCATGCAAAATACAAACCTTGGGAACAACTTAAACACTACCTGCACGTTAGTTTATGTCTTACAATCAATCAGTTGTTTATAAATTTGGGTTGCTCTAGTACATTTATGTTCCAGTAGAAATAATTGCCAACAAAATTGTCTCTCACTTGCTTTTTTCTTACGTTCTTCAACTTCCTTCCCTGTAAAGTGCCAAGTATCTCTGCTTCCAAATCCCAACCTTAGAAGGATCAGATTTGGAAATGGACTGAAGGGGCAGAGGTTGTAGGCAATTTAACTTGCACTTAAAAAAAGAACACAAAGGTCATTAGACTTAAAATGCTAATCCATTCGCGAGGATTATTAATAACATATGCAGTTGCATGGTTAAACTTTGAACTGCTATGCCTTGCTTATAAAGGGGCTCCGGTGAAGAACAGAAGAAGACTCCGTTGACCGTTGTAAAGGTTTATATAAATTTACTAAAAGGTTTAAATCTTATAATCAAAAAGGCATAAGACGTAAAGGAGCTACCGTTCATTACTTACCTTATAAATACTAACAAAAGTTAAACAAGTGTATAATTATAGTGATTGTGATGAACCAATTTTAAAAAGGATTGGAAGGAAATGTCAAGAAAATGTTCAAGTTATATAATAAGGTATGATTTATGTCTATATTTTATTATGTTTATGTATCAATCATGTTATAAAATTCAAAATGATCTTAATTTTCAAAAAATCATATGAAAAGTTCTATTTCCCTTCTACTAATCCTGCCCTGGATTTTTAATAGTGTTATCAAAGTCATCTTTACTTCAATAACTTGATTTAAATTGTTTTATTATTATTGAATAATTATGAAATTTATTATGCAAAAAATCAAAACCTAATTCTCTATGAAAAGTACCAAAATAGAACTAAATAATTCTAGAAATTTGAAAAGTTTATATTGAAACCCTCTCAAACACAAACTTGAATCTGAATATATATTAGAGACCCATAATTTATGAACCTTGTATACAAGCCACCCAATTAGATTTGATCTAACTATTAAAGTTGTAAACCGTAATCCACTATTTAAATAAATATTCCTTTCTTAACTAACAAATTTCAGCCACGACCATCTAACAAAATAATAATAAGGTTTTAGAAACCTATTTAGCGAACCAATCGTGTCCTCAAAGTAGTTAGTCTTGTGTTGTTTCTTTTGTTGTGATAGAAGTTCTTGGTTGTCATGCACTGGTTGGAGGTGGTAGAAGCTGGCTTCCTAGCTACAGTCTGGCTATTTGTGGAAACTTTGTTGGTGGTGTTATTCATTGCGCGATTGATGGTTGGCGAATGTTTTATGGGTCTCATTGTTGATTTGTGGTTTAGTTAGAAGTTTCCAGAGTTGTCAACTATGGTGGATGTGTTCGTAGAGATATGATTTATAGAGATAATATTTGATAATATTTACTGTACATATTTAACAGAATCAGTTTAGGAATGGAAAGTGTAATTATAGGAGAGTTGTTGGTAAAGAGTGATCTTCAGCAATATTTTTGGGATCAGTTCTTTGCATATAAGTGTGCTTCTCTATAAATGATTGCGTGTTAACTAACACTCTTAACATCATTCTCACCATTTTAGCATGGTATCAGAACAGGTTTAAGGGACTATCGAAACAGATTGATCCCAACCCAGAAATGCACTACTCAAGTGAGAGCAGAAGATGGCAACAGAAACAAGCAAGCCACAAGGAGGAATTCCAGTGACATCCTTACTATATTTACACCCTTCAGATAGCCCTAGGGCATCAATTACTTCGTGTATTTTCAATGGAGAGAACTATGAGACATGGGAGAAGGCGGTGTGGAATGCGTTGCGAGCAAAAAACAAACTTGGCTTCATCGATGGAACAGTAAAGAGATCGAGAGAAGAGGGAACACTAGAAGCACAAGTGTAGGATATGTGCAACTCGATTTTGATTTCATGGTTGTTTAATGTGATTGATCATAAATTACATCCAAGCATAACTTATGCAGAAAGTGCGAAGGCGCTGTGTGATGACTTGAGGGAACGTTTCTCGATTGGAAATGCACCACGCATTTACCAATTGAAAAGTGAATTAGCTTCTCTCAAACAAGGAGAAAAGAATGTAATGGAATATTCCTATAAGCTTAAGACCATGTGGGACAAACTTTGAGTTATTCTAAAGTTCCTAATTGTACATGTGAAGGAGTCACAGAGTTTGTAAAAAAGAAGGAGGAGGAGAGAGTCCACCAGTTTTTGATGGGGCTAAATGATGAGTTATTTGGGACAATAAGATTTCAGATACTTGCGATGGATCATTTGCTGTCGATTGGAAAAGCCTATGCCATGGTAATACAAGAAGAAAAGCATAAAAGCGTAATAAGAGGAAGAGAAGACAAAAGTGACGCAGCAGTATTTGCTATATATACCAGGGGTCGAGACAGAAATCAACAACAATGGGAAGAAAATAAATCGACTTGCACGCACTGTGGCAAGTATGGACATGATGTGAGTGATTGTTTTCATATCAATGGCTATCCACTTAATTGGGGTAGTTGAGGGATAGGACGAGGCAAAGGAAAAGGGAGAGGCTCTGGACAAGGAAATGGTCGGGGAGGAATAAGCGTGAATGCAGTAGTTGCTGCAATAACTTTTGGTAATGGACAGCAAATAGGGATCACGAAGGAGGAGGGAACCAATCTAAGGATTGAATTCACACTAGATCAAGTGCAGCAAATTTTGGCTTTGATAGAACAATCTCTAAGCAGAAAAGAGAAACTAACAAGTAATACTAGTGATTTATTCACAGAGGGGCGATGGCTTCTCAACACGGGAGCATCACCTCATATCATGGGATGCGTGAAATTACTCACAGACATGCATGAAAAGCGTCCAATGATAGTTGGACTACTAAATGGTGCACAAATCATAGCAACAAAACATGAAAAGGTGAGAGTTGGGGAAAATATAATTTTGCAGGATGTTTTATTTATTCCTTCTTTTATATGCAAATTGATTTCAGTTAGACAATTGATACATGAATTGAATTGTATTGTGATTTTTTCTTCTAATTTGTGTGTGATACAGGACCGATCTACAAAGAACCTGATTGGAGTGGGTGAGTTAGAAGGTTGGGTCTACTACGTGAGGACGAGGAAAGGAGAAAAGGCACTAAAGGTGACAAGCTCAATGAAAGGAGAGCTGTGGCATAGAAGAATGGGACACCCTTCGAGTCAGATTTCTAATTTTTTGTCATCCTTAGTTAGTAGTGATTTAGGTTGGAATAAGGATAGCATGGTTTGTGATGCATGCCATAGAGCAAAGCATTGTCATTTGAAATTTTCTAAAAGCAATAAGATGGCAGAAATTTTTTTTGATTTAGTGCATTGCGACATATGGGGACCATATAGAGCTGATAACTTGTATAGAGTACATTACTTTCTTGCCATAATGCATGATTGTTGTAACATCCCGTTTCTATATAACGGGTCGGACCAGAGAAACGGGTACACGAGAGAGATCAATCAGAGGAATTAGGACAACACATCTCATGCTCATGCAGTTGTGAATAGTGAG
>JANZXP010000005.1:40814929-40842784 GCA_027576715.1 Erythroxylum flavicans
AATTATACCAATAGGAAATAATAATTTTTTAATACTGAAAAGATAAAGAACAAATGTATTATATTAAATACAAAATTTCCTTGTTTTGCAGGCTCTGTTTTGAGTTAAAGAGCATCCATAATCATCTGACATCCTCCTTCTTTGTAGTTTGTGGTTGTCCGTCGATCCAAGCAAGTCATCTAACCCATTTACAATATGTTTTGCTTTACTAGTTGGAGTATTTGTGAGAAAAAGTTTTTGTGATTGCAAATGAGGTATTGTTTTCATGTTGTTGTTTGCAATATTATGAGTATCATTGATCATAATATGAAGGAATAATTTAACATAAAGTTCTAATTAGTAGTAATTTTTATTGTCACGTAACAATTGCATTTAATATGGGTATTGTTTGAAACATTAAGGCATAATAAACCTATACGATAGTATATAGACTGGAAACTTGTAGTGCAGCTCTGATGAGGCTTATCGGTGAAAAATTCCACGAGCTTAGAAGGCCCAGTTAGAACTTGCTTTCTCGATTCATATGATGTAACAATTTCACATACCTTAATTAATAGTAACCTTTATTGTAATGTAAAATTGAACGAGAAATCTTTTATTATATAACTAGATGGATAAAAGTTGGACGTCTCATTAGAAACGGTTCACTGAATACGTAGAAGGAGTTCAGAGATTTATCGAATTTGAACAACATAAAATGGGTGATGAATGTTGTATTTGATGTCCTTGCATCGATTACTTAAATTTCAATGTCAAGATGTGGTATAGAATCACTTGCTAATCTGAGGCATAGATAAATTCTACAGTCTATGGATTTATCATGGTGAACGTAAGGAAGTAAGTTGTAGTAGAAGTTATGGTTTAGGTTATGATGACAGTAACAATAATGATGTAGGTGATTGTGATATTAATGATGATAGTGATGATGGGATTGACGAGATGTTAGATGATTATGAGAATTATATAGAGACTATGAATGAAACACGTATGGCTAACATAATTGGTAGTATTAATAAAGATAATTTTTGGCAAGATAATGAAAGTTGTTGAAGAAGAATTATATATAGGGTGCTCAAATTTCTCACAACTCTCTTTTGTTGTCAAACTGTTGCATTTGAAGGTCTATAATAAAGAGTAACAAGTCTCTTGATATGTTAATTGACTTACTGAATGATGCATTACCTGTTGGACACAAATTGCTGAAATCTTACTATGATGCAAAGAAATTGTTAAGGGACCTTAGATTAGGATTTATTTTAATTCATACATGTAAGTATGATTGTGTTTTATTTTGGAAGGAAAGTAAAGATGTTCAAGAGTGTCCGATTTGTGGTACATCTAAGTGGTAAGTGGACGATGGGAGAGGGAAAAGATATCGAACAAAATCCTTTGAAACTTTCCTATTAAACCGTGACTATAAAGACTTTTTATATTAAGAAAAACAGCCATGATATGAGGTGACATAAAGAGAAACGCATTGATAATAATATTATACGTCATCCAGCATACTCAATGGCATAAAAATAATTTGATAGAAAGTTTCTATCGTTTGCACAGGATTGTCATATTGTTCGATTTGGATTAGCCTCGGATGGATTTAACCATTTCAGTAATATGAGTACTTCATATTACTCATATTACCGAAAGGACAAAGTACTCATATTACCGAAAGAATAAGAATGTTGTTCTATTTAAGTGCAAATGGTTTAATCTTCGTAACATGAAAGTGAACGGGAATATTACTAGCATCAATGTTAGTAAGACATGGTATGATAGTGATCCTTTCATCTTTACAAGTTAATTGAAGCAAGTTTTCTAACTCAACGATACTCTATTAGGTAGAAATTGGAAGGTTGTTCAAAAGTTTCAACACCTAAATGTCTTTGATTTTTGTGAAAAGGATAATGGTCAATTCGATGAGGATGTAGATGAAGTTTCATTCAAATAGAAGATGTAGATATATCATCATTCCATAAGAGAGATGTAGATCCAAACATAGTACAACTGGATGAAGTCCAAGTCAGTTTTTTCAATCAAACAGACGAAGACTATAATCAGGATGAATTAAATGACAATGATAATACTTTGGCTAAATAAATTAGTGATTAAGAATCCAATCATAATGTAATTAATGATGATGATTTTTAAAATCTTGATTATAATGATTGAATGTAAATGAAGTGTTTATATTGTTTGAAATGTTATGTTCATATTTGAGTTATGATTTTGATGTTTTACTTATGTTTATTCAAGATGAATGAATGCGTATTATTGATATTTTACTTATGTTTATACAGAATGTTGGTGTTTGATTTATGATTATGTCGAATGTTTAGTTTTGACTTGTGTTTGACTTATATCCATATGGAATGTTGATGTTTGAGTAAAGATTATACTTTATGTTAACATTTCATTTATAGATATTTAATATAATGGGACCTAGTAGAAATAAGGGAAAAAGGGTGATAACTACTAAAGATGTTTCTCCCCTACAACAACCAAATCAATCCGACCCTATCGATGAAGGCCATCGGCAATAACCTATATTTACCTTAACTAGTGCTGAGGGATCTGCAGATATGTTATTGTTAACCACCTATATTTACAATTATGTATAAATATATATTTACATGTTTATTGTGATTTTTTTACATTACTCTTTTGTTGTCAGATTCCAATACCAATATATAAAAAAAGGTAAAGGTATCACTAAAATATCTGAGTTGCAACGCATGAATGTTGCAATAAACAACAAGTTGTCTATGCATGTTAACCTCACACAACGTCGTCCTGTTGATAAGATCCAATCAGCAAAAATGTCTAGTGAGTCGTGAGTCATTGTTAGGAATGAATCGCCATGCCTTCAACATATCAGACAGTTGAAGGAAGACAACTTGTTAAAGAATGCTTTAGACAAAGTTTCAGTAATTTTTTAATTCATTTTATTATATGTACTATAGTTTTATTTATTTAAAGAGCAAGTTAACTTATACGTGCAATTCACAGATGAAGCCAAATATCGTCGATGTCGAGAACCCTGAAGTTTCAAGTTGTATCAGTTCACTGTTAAAACAAAGGGAAAAGGATCATTGTTATTGACTTCATAAATACTACAAGTCTTTTCCTTTGGATAAGGAGACAAGTAGATATGTTTTAGAATAGGTGACTTCAGGAAATTGGAGTGAAATGTGTGATTATTAGGCCTCTCCGAAGGTTAAGGTTTGTCTTCTTTCTCTTCATATTTCCTTTCATTAATTTTGTTTTTGTATTTAATGACTATTTCTTCTCTTTATTTAGGAAAAGCATGAGAAAGCCAAGGTTAACAGAGCAAAATGAAAAATCCTCACAACACTGGCTTCAAATAATTTATTGTCCTATGATAAGAATTTGTAAGTGTAATGTTTAGAGGTTATTATTCTACTAGTTAATACGATATCATTTATTGTATTCCAATTTTTTAATTTATATAATAGAACCAGACCTCAACTCTATGGACAAGAGTGTGATAAGATCACACTCTACAAGCTAACACACTACAAGGAAGGTTAAGGTTGGATGTCTGAAGAGGCACAAAATAATTACGTAAGTATAAAAATTTTAATTTTAGAGTTTTTTATTTATGTAATACTAAGTCATAATATTTAAATTACATCTTGATTTTATTTTTTAAATTGTAGGACAATATGCAAAAGTTGTTTCAGAGATCATTGTTTGATGCGAATAAGCCCAATGTGGATGACATTTTTAACAATATCCTTGGTACAAGATTAGGGTATATAAAAGGTCTTGGGCATGGCCCTAAGCTAATAGTTCATCATCGTCACGACCAGCTTATGTAACGACGCTTCAAGAGAAGAACCGGTCTCTTAAGGTTGAGTTACAATGTAATGAAGAAAAGTTAAATCGTACTTAAGAAAAATTACAACATGATGAGCAAAAACTAGACCGTATTGAAAGAGAGTTGACCATGCTAAAAATGATGATTAAACAAATATTTGAGTCATAATATGTCACTAGTAGTGACGACGAGGAGTCTTAGTTTGTCGATAAATTTTTTCTTAAGTTTTGTAATTAACATTTAATTACATGTTTTTGTATAAAATGCATTTCATTTTTAATTATGAAATATTTTTATTTTATTTTAATTTATTATTATTTAAACAATATGACACCAACAATAACTACAAAATGTGACTAAATTATAATTCAAACCATGTTAAAAACAATAACATGAACTAAAAATGTTGTTAATAATTATAAGTAAATATTAAATTGGTAATAAGGAAGTTAAATTAAAAATAAAAATTTGTCACAAAAAGTTTTCAGCTACATATATAAAATCGTTACCAATCTTTTTACCAACGCTTTTTAGAACGTCTCTAATAACATTTAACTATGCTTTAATTTTTGTAGCTAAACATATTCTACTACGAACATAAACCATCAGTAAATATTATTATCTACGCCTATGTTAATGAAGCTAATTACCTTTACCTACCAAAATTAAACGTGACAATAAGTGATCTGCAACTATTTCTCCTCTCATCACCTATTCTTATTAGCAACTTAGTAATGATTGTAACAAAATTTTTTGGGCAACGATTCTTTTAAAAAGTCGTAGATAATTTTTTGCTACCAGGTTTTTGCGATCATTTATTCGACGATTTTTTTGTCGCTAAATACTTTTTGCGACAATTTTGTTTCTTTCAGTGACATTTTATTTCATTGCCAATACCCTTCTCTGTTGTAGTGTGATTATCTAGACAAGTATAAAAGTTCAACTCATTCATTGTTTTTCTCTACTAAAATTAATCATTCCCATTGAAAAATGAATAAATATCTTGTCCCTTTGGTCGATACAAACTACATTACAATGATCTTTGCTCAAATTTTACTGAAAATATATATGTAATGAATGAGACTCATTATGATATCAGTCCCTATATAGCATATAAGAGGAGGATGAATTTTATGTGTGAATTTTGAAACCTTATATATATTAATTAATGAAATGCTAATGCAATGAATGAATATAAAAAATTTATATAATGACAATCACATCAAGAACAAATATAATAAAGAGACAAGGAAAAGAGACTGCATACACATTTTTATAGTTGTTGGCCAAATAACTCTTGGTGTACCTCCACTTTCTAAGCTATATTTAAGAAGTCAGCTATTTCTCTTCCTTGAAGAGGAACTCGTTATTCATTTCTCTTCTTTTGAGTTTAAAGAAAATTTTACACATCTATTTTTCCTACAGTAAAAGAGGACCTTGTTAGATGTAACTCTCTCAATTGCTCATACAAGCTCTCTAGTATGTAAAAGACTCTTTTTGTAACTCACTTATGACCGTTTATACTTATAATCCTTGTTCCTAGTTGAATGGAACTCAAACTAGTCAATAGATGCAAAAACCAGTTGTGAGAAAAGATTAACCATTACATAAGTCATCACAAACAAAAGTTAGATTATATAATTAAAAATAATTAATAGAAACTATTTGTTAGAAATAAAATTTTCAAGTTTCCAAAGTGTAAATTCCTAACTCCTTGATAAAACTTAACTTAAACACATTTAAAATTCTTCCAAACAATAGTTTGAAGATCAAAAGGTTTTCTTTAAAACTCTTTTTGAATATGAATTAGTTATACATTAAGCACACAAAATGTAATGTTGAAGTCCCTATAACATTGAAAAGACCAAGATAAAGGGTTACAAATAATTTACAAAGATTTATTACATATGAAATAATTTCAATCTTTTTAGTTCTTGATCCACTTGACTTTTATAGCCTTAAATTTCTCTTAAGGTGTATTTGTACTTCATTTTGCTTATTTTGATTCTTTTATTACTTAATTGATGCTATTAACTCCTTTGCTCATTTTGTCCTTATATTAAATGTAATTTTTCATATATTACTTGATCATACTATTGTTCAATTAATAATATCATCAAAAAATAAATTCATTATGAATAAGATTTATTTTTTAAAAACCATAAACTAGGATCACATCCAGTGTAATAGATGATATGCATAAGCCTTTTATTGATATTTATCATCTAGAATTATAAGTTAGTAGCATTATTATAATTATTATTTCATATATTTTATTTAATATATTCCCCTCTATCACATAGTACAATACAACAAAGTATATTGATATAAATAATAAAAATTGTTGAAATATGTAATAAGGTGTATTAAAGAACACATTTGAAAATTATATTAAATTAAGTAATATAAGATAATGGAATATAAGACCATACATGGTTATACAACATTAAATTTATATGTAAGAACTAAAACTTCTCAAAAAGAGTATATTTAATAGTAAATTCAAATCATTAATCATATTTACATAATCAATGTATAATAATAAGATGTTGGGACATTGAATTACAGTAGAACACTTCCACTTAAAATAAGTCAATTAGTCAAAACCAAATTTAGTACAATCATTCACTACAAGAAAAGTAGGAATTAGTGATGGAAAATCACCGACAAAAATGAAACCATTGCAAATTATCGACAGAAAATCAATTTTCGTCGGTAACATTGACGCAAAAAAAATTGTTTAGCAATGGTAGTAATATCCGTAGGTAAATATGGAGGAAAATAATCTCGGTAAAATTTTCGACGGACTTTAGCGATGATATAAAATACCTTTCGGTAAAGAAGGCAAGAATTGTTGGTGGAATAAAAAAGTTTTGGGTTTATCGACAGAAACTTTTCTATCGGTAAATTTTGAAGGTAAATGCCGTCGTCTGCTTTGGTTTCATCATTTTAAAGTAAACAAAAATGTCGTCATTTTGTTTAACACCAAACGATATCGTTTTGATTTACATTTAACTCACTCGAAAGCTGTTCCTTCTTCATCTCTCTTCTTGTTTGATTTTCTTCTCTCCTGTTTCTCTGCAATGGACTCCTTTTCTGCACGTCAGTGTTTGTCTTCTCTGTCTACTATCATCGTGTCCTTCGATGGAGGTATTTTTGCAACCACTTTCATCTGTTTTTCGTATATTGGATGAAAGTTTTGGGTATTTGTTTACTTTTGTTTATTTGTGTGTTCTGTGGTTGGAAAACAAGTTTAAGGTATAAATGTTAGTGATAGAAGGGACAAGACGTGATTTTGGTTATGATGTTGGGATGAATTTCTGATGCATGTAAGGTATTTGATGAAATAGCTATTATGTTGATGTTTATTGTATGGGAGTATTCTGCGTAATTTAAATTGATAGAAATCTATTCCTTTAAATGATGGGAGTGTTATAACTTTGATACAAGTCTGTATAATGAAAAAATGAATCATTCTTACATCGAAAAAATGATTTCAGTTCTTTTTTATGGTTTAGTATAATGTAGTGTAGTGTAGTGGAGCTTACGAGAGAGTGGTATTTTAGCCGTGAATTGGAAAACAAAAAATATATAGCTTATTAAAAGTTAGGGTTTTGGTTTTAGCATATGGAGAGGTATAAAAGAGAAGTTATTTGGCCAAGAAAACATCAAAAAGTTACTTTGAAACTATTTTCCATTATTCTTGATCAAGAGTTCATTCTTTGGAGATAGAGGAAGGATTCAACAATTCTTTGGAGAATTTTAAGGCTAAAAAACATGACTTCTTTATATTGTTTTCTTTATTGTTTTTATGTTGATATTCTTTATGTGTTTATGAACTAATGTTGATATAGATTTAGGTGGGAAGAACCTAGGATATGATATACTCTAATTAATTCTTTGGTTTAATGAAATTGTAGTTTTATTATGATTTATTCATGCTTTTACATTTATTTGAAGGAACGAAGGTGAAAGAATCATTATTAGATTTAAAAAATAAAATTTGAAAGTTGAGATATATGTTTAGATCATAACATGAATAAAGAGAATCAAGTATGAGTTATTTAAAAGAAAGCCACGAGATCTTTTTAGATTAGGGTAAAATCTATCATAGAGTTTATAGGATGAATTAAATTATTTTTATGTTTTCTAGATTCAGAAAGGATTTTGGATGATTATTCATTGAATAGGTATTATATGTCTTGAGTGAGAATATATTCAAAATTAGGAACTCTTGCTGGTCCAAAAATTAGAATAATTTATTAATCAATAGTGAAACTAAGTATAGTAGTGCTTTGGGGGAACCTGACATAAATTTAGCTAATTCATAATTTTGTATATGGTTGATTATTTCTTTGCATTAGTATTTAGATTGTTACTTTATTTTATTTATCCAATTTGATATATCTTGCTAACTTTATATATAGTGGGTAGTTAATCAAGAATCCCTATAGGATTGATCTGTACTTGCATTGTTAGCCACAACTACAGTATGCACTTGTGGTAAAACAATTAAAACAAACAATTAAGTAATGTAGAATGCATCATTAACTTTTTGACTTATAATGAGTGTTCCAATTTAGAAAACCTATCTAGCATTACAAATATTGAATCCTTACCATTTCTAGAACTAGATAAACCTAAAGAAAAATCCATTAACAAATCTACCTATCTATGGGGTTGCACGTAAGATTCAACCTATTTATAAGTAACACATCATTCACATATTCTCTTTATATTTCAAGATTCTTTTTTACTTTAAGTTTCCCATACAATCATAAATTTTAGATTTATTTTTCATGTGTTAAATTAGCATAATTTATTGTTCTACACTTATTATTCGTATTATAAGCACTATTTACATTCCATTTAAAATTAACCTAATTATTTTCATTTGTTTTCAATTCTTTATTACTTCACTAAATTGTAGGATCATTGGAATTATATACTCACATTTATTCAATTAAAGGAAAGGAAATTGTATATTTTATTGGTTTTCATTATTCTCTTTCCAACTTATAGGAAAGGGGTTTCTTTTGCTAAAGTAATGTCATTAATTCACTCGTTTTAGACAGTTAGCTTAGCTTCATATTTCAAATAACCATTGTGGAACGTGGATAACTCTAATTATTTAATTTACTGTTTCAGGGCAGTTGGACTTAGAGAAAAAAAAGGACTTATTCTTGGATGTCATTGTTTGTTCGCTCTTCAAGTTTGCTCTTGTTCTAAAAGAAAAGGAATTATAAGTCCTAATCTAAGAATGAAAGTTTGGGGATTGATTGTGGGATAGGGAAGGTGTTAGGTACCTAATCATGCACATCTAAATAATTACCTAGGCTTATGACAAATTTTACAGATTTAGGGAAAGATTCAAAAAAGAAAGGTAAGATTGGTAGGATGAAAATGTAAGACAATTTGCTATACCTTTGATAACTAAAATTGTGTAATTTAATCTATTATTACATAATTGATTATTTGTTGATGAAAGACTAGTTTTATAAAGCTTTAAAGAATATTTAAATTATTAGGGTTAATTTTGATTATTATAATTGATAATCCTTTTTTAATTATATATATTTAAAATTTTGATATATAAATAATAAAGAGAATTCACACACTTTTTTATTTTTGAATAATTTACCTTCTTTTTATATTTTTTAAGTCAAATTCTCTTAACAATAGTCGTGTCGATTATCAAAATGAAAATTATAATTAGAATATTCTATAATATACTCGAGTCCAGACCGAACCCCGTCGTAGAATCGTGGGTGCTTACCTAGTGAGAGAGAAGTAAGAACCGCTGAAGTCCTCAAATCTCACCGAGGACCCATGGCCTGTCGCTGCGTCTTCAGCCAGCGGTATCGCAAGGCGTCACCGACGCCACCCAGTGGCGTCAAGCGACGCCTTGTTCGACGCCAACTGATGGCGTCACGATGGGCATCGCCCATCTATTCGTGACTGCCTCAAGTGGTTTTAAACCACTTATTCCACATTAACCCAGTAAACCCAAGGCAATCAGCTGGAAAAAACGCAAGCATAAGCAGAGACACAAACATGAGGGATGAGGCAGTAATCGCAATGGTTAAAACAAATCATACATCTGGATTTTGCTTTCATGTTTTCAGATCTGGGTTTTCTGGATTTCACTTTGTACCAAAGTTTTCAGCTTTCTGAAGGAAGAATAGCTCAAAGCTCACTTAGAGGAACTCCAGTTATTTTCAAGGTTGACGATGGAACCGATGCATATTGTGGGTAAATCGAAAGAGGATGCTTCTCTTCCTAAAGGTACTTTTTTCCTAAAAATTCTTACTTTTACGTGTATTTTATATGTTGCATTCACCGACACCGAACGTTTGATCGGGGATGCGGCCAAGAATCAGGTCGCCATGAACCCTATCAACACTGTATTTGGTAAGATCTGTTGTTTGTTGACTTTGATAAACTTAGATCTAACAGTTGAAGTCTTTGGCATGTTGTTTGGAAGTTTTTATGTTTAAAGTCGTTGACCCTTTGTTTCATTGCATAGGATCTCTGTCTGTTCATGATTTATAACGGTTCAATGTTATCAGAGTTTTTAGTTTGTGGTATTCTTAAAATATGAAGTTAGTTCTTCGCGATCTTAAACGTTCTTTTGAATGCTATGGATTCTTTCGTACTAATGTGTTAGGCTGTTATTTGGTATCTTCTACTTAGCGCAATGCAATTTTTTACTGATTTGATTGCTCTCTTCCTAAGGTATTGTAATTTTGCTTCAATTTCTCTGTTTCTACGTGTTTGGCTGGGTTTAGTATGGGAGAATTGATCAGTAGTGCTCTCGAAACCCTAGTTCTTATTTGAGTGCTGAACATCGGGAGAAAGTTGAATAAAGGATTATTAATCTATTTTGAAGAGTTTTGGTGTGTCGGTCGAGGGAGATTGAGGATTTCAACTTGGTCAAGTAGTTAAATTTGGTGCATTTAGCTTAGGTTTTTGTGATTTGTTGCCTTGCATTGAAATTTCGAAATTCCAACTTGTAATTGATCATATCTGTCTGCATTTCCGCTTGGTGCCCGCGTTTGAGTGTCTCAGCTGTTCTTTTTTTCTTTGTTCCTGTGATGCTTAAATTTAAGCTTAATACTCTAATTTGCAATAACTAATTGTGGGCTTCATATTTTTCCTAATTTTTTGAATTGCTCTTTAGGCTGAAGGTCAATGACACTAGTAAAAAAGGATTTTATCTTTTTAATGGGCATTTTTTTCTTTCTGAAAGGGGATTGTTATCATGTGTCAAGTAAAGCGTTAGAATTTAGAGAATGAATCTTTGGATAAAATGAGCACGGCCACTGCGTGCCCAGGTAGTTGCATTATATGAGTATGCTGGGCACATGATATTATTTTCATCATCAAGGAAAGAGCAGGAAATTTGGAGAAAGGAATAATTTTAAATCCTTAAATACATAACAAAATAATGATGTTGTTAAAGATGACACTTCTCTGTTATTTTGCAGTTTGTAATTAGTGGCCAAAGTACGGTGTAGATCTTTCGAGTTTGTAACATCATCAAAGGGAGCATTACCTTGAAACTTTCAAAGCTGTGGTGAATGAATATCTTTTACTAGGAGGATG
This sequence comes from Erythroxylum flavicans, assembly GCA_027576715.1. Taxonomy (NCBI): domain Eukaryota; kingdom Viridiplantae; phylum Streptophyta; class Magnoliopsida; order Malpighiales; family Erythroxylaceae; genus Erythroxylum; species Erythroxylum flavicans. The sequence continues at coordinate 40,826,373 of JANZXP010000005.1, forward strand.
GAATCACTAGTCTCCTTGGACTCAGAGGCACACATCATCCTTGAAGAGACTCCACTTCAGGGTAGAGATCCTGATTTCATGTCATTGACTGCAGGTGACACGCAACAAAAGCAACCTGGTATATTTTTTTGCTTATAATTCATGTTCTTTTCTTTCCCCCAATTTAGTTTAGTTTAATTATATCATTTGGTGCAACGTTATATTTATGCTTTTAATGATTTGAAAATGCTTGATACAGTGAAGAAACCAACAAGGCAATGGGCTGCTTGGACACATCAAGAGGAAGAAAGTTTCTTTGCTGCATTACGACAAGTTGGCAAGGCATGTAGAGTGGCATCACTTTGGCTTTTGAATGTTCTGGATTTTGTTTTCAAACGATTGTATTTTCTAACTTTGTTGTGTTTTAATTTCAGAACTTTGAGAAGATAACTCGTCGCGTCCAAAGCAAAAATAAGGATCAGGTAAATTGCTTAAGGTTTTAGCATCAATTGATTGCGTCCTTTGTGACCTGTTTGTTGTCAAGTTATTAAACATTATTCCTGTTCTCCTTCCCTTTTTTCATTTTTCTTGAAATATTCAGGTCAGGCACTATTACTATCGTCTTGTTAGGCGTATGAACAAGTTGCTGGGACCTGGATTGTGCTTAGATGCAAAAAATTCCAAAGATACAAATGCTGCTATGCTTCGATGGTAATATCTAACAGAGGCTGAGTAGCTGCTTTTCCTTTTTTTATGTGCATCATAGGTTGAGAGGACATCCACTGAAACATATATAGAAGAGGACCATATTTGATTTCAGTAAATCTAAAGCATGTTTTCATTATGCGTGATTCTTTTTAGACGTCCAGCTAGAACATTTTAATTTATGAATGGATTTTATTGTATGAACTTAATATTCTATGAGTTGTCTAAGTCGAATATGTCTGGATATCATTTTTTAGTAATGATAAAAATATTTGATAATTTTCACCAGACATCTTCTTGACTGGATCTCTTTTTGTCTTTGTAATCTCCACATCATTAACAGGTGGTCTTTATTGGAGAAGTATAGCTGTAAAGCTTCAAAGCTTCATTTGAAGCCCAGAAGGTTTAAAATATTTGTAGAAGCCCTGGTTAGTCTAGAATGTCTATATTTCCACATATTAATGCCTTTCATATAGGAACTTGGGTATTTTCTTGACTTGCTCAATTTATTGGTATATCTTTCTAATGAAGGAGAACCAACTCTTGAAAGACCGAAAGAAGAATGTAAGGAAACGGCCTTCAAACGGAGAAAATGGATCTCCTGCGGCTCCAAGCATTGTTGCAAATCAGAATAGGGCATCAGGGCAAGATACTAGAACTGTGAAACTGGTTCTGTTGGACAGCCAAAATATGCCAAAGTTGGGATCTGGAAAACTAGGACGGAATATAAACATAGGAGTTTTCCGCAGCAATAATAAAGGGGATCCAACTTCTATAAAAACTGCAAGAAAAAGGCGGAAACAAGGTGATTCCTCATCCATATAATTCTTGGTTCTTGATGTGGTATACTTTAACTTGGAACCTGAAATGAATTTATCGCAGCTCTCTGTTCATCTTCAGTATGTCTGATGAAAAATTTGGTTTTCTTTCCATACATGCTTGCTATTGTTGATTGTTTCAGTGTATACTTGTATCCGATTCTACTTATCTTGAAAATGGCACCATGCATTCAACACAGGAATGTAGTTGAGAATGGTATGTGGATTAAGATTGCACTTGATAGAAAGTACCATAAAGCAAATTCTTGATTTCATTTTGTTTAGAGCTAGCTTAAAGATTGCAGAATCCATAACTTCATCATTTCTTAATACGTTCTATCTCATCAGCTGCATATAAAAAATGGGAAAAAGCTGCAATTGCTGGGGTTTCTTTGGTTGCTGAAGCTGCTGAGCATTTGGAACGAACAGTGATAGATAAGGAGGCTGAATGTGACCAAGGTATGGCAAGAATGAGGTTTATCATCACCAGTTATGTTCCCCCAGGTGATTTGATAACATCCTCTGAAGTTCCATAGCTGACAGTAGTTTATATTTTGAAATTCCAGGGCAATCAAGTCTTGAACCAGCTGAAAAAGCTCTGCCTCCATTGCCTTCACAAAACAATCATGTGGATAGCAATGTGCATAATAATATGAAACTTAAGCTCCAGTTATTCCCAATTGATGATGCTACTCGAAGAGCCTTAGAGATGGTGAGAAAGAAGAGAAAATAGTACTATAATTTTATGAGAAGTCTTACCATTGAAACATTTTGAGAACTTACTTAAGCATTTTTTATTTATTAGGATAAACATAATCCCCATCTAGAGCTCACCCTTAGTATGCGGAAAAAGATATCATCAATTTTGGAACATTTGAACCGGAAATGGGGTAATTCAAGTGTAGCATCTGGAGAGCTAATGCTTGTCCCTTACAATGTCCATAGAGAAAACCTAGTCAGTTGTCAAAAGTGGACCCCAGACTCTGTAGTCAGTGCAGCTGATGTATATGCTTTCATTGGAAGACCTCCTGTCTTTCGCTTGAGGTCTTTTCTGACTTTCCTTGAATGCTATTCGACAACTTATCCTTGATACATGTATACTAACTTGTGCATTCTCATTGAAGGTATGGTTGGTTTCCTATCGAGGAGTTGACATCTCCAGATGGCAAGAACCTTCCTTTTCCGGGTGTGGATACGGTGAATATGGAACATGGGAAAAGAAAATCTTTGGCCCATGTATCCACATGTGGTTCATCAAATGATCAATCTCACAAATTTATGGACTCCTGTGATGATCAGATTAATGTTATGAACGAGAATCATGCTTGTGATCCCTCTTCTGATGTTCCTGATGAGGTATTTGTATGCTTTTATGCAATAGAAAGATATAATTGTGTTGGGCACAACAAAATTGGAATGGATTCCAAAGCCCGTCAGCCTTTGCTGCAAATATAATATGGAATATGATGTAGAGTGGCAACCATAGTACATTAAACTTTTGAAAGATAGAGTTACTGTGCTTTGCATCTCTTAATTCTCTTTCCATTTCATGCTGTATGTTTTAGTGGTTGAGGATTTCAAAACTCTGGTATGTTCTAATCTTAATGGGGATTTTCAATTGAATTCATACACTTTCAATGACTGAGATGGTTCAATGCAATTACTTTTCATGTAGGACACTCTTTGTCTGAACTTGATCCTTGGTTTATGTATCCTTAGGATGACATACCATTGTGCAATGGCACTGCTGGGGAGTGGGCCGACAGCCTTACCAACATTAGCGTGGGAGATCTACTTGCAGAAGTGCCCCATAATGAAAATCCTCAATGTACTGAATCACTGATGACTCAGAGCAATCAATGCCTTCAGCAGATTCCTTTCAGTTGTGACTCCTTTGATGCTGCTATTGCTGCTCATATGTCAAAGCATCAAAATAAGTCTGTCTTTTGCTCCACTGCTGTGTCACATACATCTTCTATCTGGGACGCTGAAGAAACATGTGATGCATTCTCATTTCAAAAGAATAACACTCTGTATCAAGAAGTTCCTACTACATCTTGCATTGCTTCTTTTGGGACTGACAAACAGATGACTCAAATGTGTTCAACTCCCTCTGGTGCCCTTTTGGAGGTATAATTCTCCGTAAGTTTATTTATTTGCTAACGGCAAGGAACTGTTCATGGCATTACTGTGTACCCCCCCTTTTGGCAGGAATTAGCAAATGCCAAGGGCTTTGTTGAGAATGCTTCTGATGAGGACCCTATAAATGAATGTCAGTCTGACGTGCAGGATGTTGAAAACTCAGGAATGGATTTGACTGGGCTAGCGGATATCTATTGGGTATGCTCATTCAAATTTGGTGTAATTTCTATGCACTTGTCTTCTATTAAAAGCATGAATTGGTCAGTATGCTGAAGATTATTCCCTTCAATTTGCTGAAGCGAGATAGTTCTATCATTAGGAACTTGTCACCTAGGCGATATTTAACAGCATATTTTTGCAGTTGAAGACATTTCTTGCTTTATTTCAGCCAAATCATTCTTTTCTCATCAAATTTTGCTTTTCCTTCGTGCAGCCTGACTCGCTAGGACCGTTTGATTTGGATATGACATCATCTAAATATCACAGTGAAGATGTTATTCTTAGTGATAGCCTTAGTGGTTTGAACCGTTTGATTGCAAGCAGCCTGGATGCATTTCAAAATTGCTCCTTTTTTGGGTTGGACAAGAAAGATCCATCATCTAAAGTAGAAGCTCGAGAAGCCGTTTCTTTCTCAGACTTCAAGGTTGGTAGTGGGGTTTGAAGAAACTTGTACCCTAATGGGTCTTAAGAGATGAAGCCATACTTGGCAAAGCATGAAGAGAGTTGTCGGAAAGTACACGGATCACATTATCTGACTTGAGTGTGCTAAAGGGACCATTGCAACCGAATGAAATTTCTGGCTGTTGTATGTTGTTAATGTTAACTGATTGGAATCTCCAGGTTATGTACAAAAATAGATGCTAAATGTTTTAACACAATTCTCCTTTTACATGCACTTTCTATGTAAACTGTTCAGAGTTATTGTAAACGAACAGTCACGACCCTGATACATAAAAAGAACTTTTTCATGTCTGATATTGTCTCATGCCTGATTTTGGGCTCCATTCGTTTCGGAAAAACTAATGTTGGAACATAACGTCCGATTGTCGAAATCCTCATAATAATTTGATTTTTTAAACTTTTTACAATAGTCGTAGAGTTAGCTCGAATTTTTAAAAAATTAAGCACTAATTTTTTAATTTTAAATAATAAAATAAATTAGGAGTTTTAGGTTAATTAATTAATTGATTAAAATTAACAAGATATCAAATCAAATCAATTGAGCTGAATTTCGATTCTAAGTAAAATATCTCATCTAATTATAACGTTGATCATTAATCTAAAAAAAAATAAATGTTGCAATTTAAGCAGTTAGTTCGAAACATATTAAGATAGCCCTAATAAATTTCAAAATTTTCTAAATTAATTGATTAAATCCTAATATTCAAACCAAAATTTACTATCTATTGACTGAATATGATAACCTTTCATATCAAATAAATGATAGCAATAAATTGAGTGGAAAAAATTAAACCTTAAATTAAATAATCGTGATAGTTGCAACTATTCAACTTAATTTTTATATTTATCATAAGTTAAATATGCAATTTTATAAATAACATATTTGTTAATTGTACCAATCATTCATGACAATTACAGATTATTAAATTTACGGATAACTATTGAATAATCGACATTAAATTTTAAAATAAAACAAACATTAATTTTTATATTTAAGTATTAAAATAAATCTAAAATAAAAAAAATTATATCAAATAATAATTAACCGTCTCCAACCCAATTGGGTCAGAATTCTTGATATAAAATGTTCAAAATAATCAAGAAAAGTACATTTACACAGGTTCAATCAATATCGAGGGGACTTTAATGGCAGCAGAATCAGTCGTGCAAGGAAGGGATATAAGAGAGGTGGACCAACTTTCGGAATTGTAGGTGTCACCAAAACTTTTAACTTTCAAGTCTCTATCTACCCCTTTTATTGCAAACTCATTTTTTATATTTGAATTGAATTATTAGCTAACATTTCTCAATTTTAAATAGATAAAATTTCCTAATTTTACCCCATTGATATATTTTATATTAAGAGACTAAATAATTATTTTATCAAAATTTAAATCTTTATATGCTTAGTGGAAAAAAATTCAACTTTGAAACGTTTAACTTTTAAATTTAATTTTCAAATTTTCAGTTCAATTTATTTTAATAATTTTTATTGTTAAAAATAATCAATTTATTTATTAATCTATAAATTTTTTGTAAATTAATAAATTTTTATAAATTAAAATAAATAAATAATATTTTATTTTATATTTTTAAAATTAAACTTTAAATTATTTAATAAAGAAGAATAATTATATTTCAAAACTTTAACTAATTATTTTAATAAACATCAGAATTCTTATTTTACCCCCCCCAAAAAAAAAAAGGCTGCTGGTCTAAACAAACTGAACGTTTTCTTTGGAAACAAGAAAGAGCTTTTCAATCTTATAAATATCCTCCAGACCTACTCTGTCTAATTAAGTTTCCAATTTAGCTTTGGCATATCTGATACTTTCTCTCTCTCGACCATGTCTAGCCAAGCTGAATCATCTGACTCGTAAGTACTTTTCCTGGTTTCCCTATAGATCTAGCATTCCAGTCTTGTTTGATTTCATGGATTAATGGGTATTCGGTACTTTTTTCAGTAAGGGTGCCAAGAGGGACTTCAGCACCGCGATCTTGGAGCGCAAGAAATCGCCGAATCGGCTCGTTGTTGATGAGGCTATCAACGATGATAACTCCGTTGTTTCTCTCCACCCCGAAACTATGGAAAAGCTCCAGCTTTTCCGTGGCGACACCATCTTGATTAAGGTTTGGTTTCTGGACTTGTTGTTTTGTCTACGAGGTAGTTTGTGTGCCTGAATTTGAAGTTTAGGGTAATTTAGGGTTGGTATTTGGTGTTGGTAGAGATATTTGGAAGTGGGTTTTTATGTTTTCATTTGGTAGTCGAAGGTGTTTTCCTTTGCATTGAGGAATTAACGGGTTCCCAATTAACAGATTCTTGGTAAGAGGTAGTATATCTCATTTTCTTAGACTTGATGTCGTTGTTCTAGTGGTTAACTGCCTTGTAAAGATATAGCCAATATGTGACTCAATCTTTTCCGTATGCTTTCTTTGTGATGTTTAGGGAAAGAAAAGGAAGGATACTATCTGTATTGCACTTGCTGATGATACATGTGATGAACCAAAAATCAGGATGAATAAGGTTGTGAGGTCGAACCTCAGGGTTAGGCTTGGAGACGTTGTTTCCGTGCACCAATGTCCTGATGTCAAATATGGAAAGCGTGTTCACATACTGCCTATAGATGACACAATTGAAGGAGTAACAGGGAATCTTTTTGATGCATACTTGAAACGTGAGTTAAATTAAATAATACTTGTATTTAAGACTGGGCTTTGAATCAATTTGGGTTTGCATTATGGTGCCTGTGTTTTTTCTTGTATCTGGAATCATACCTCTTGATTCACAAGAATTTGTTGACAAAGGCTACTTTTCGAGAATATTATATTCAACATTGCTGTAATTAGCGAGATATTTTATTTATTATTAGTGGACATAATTAACCCTAAAATGTAAGGTTATTGGTTTTCCTTTGTTTTTGAGCCACTTAAAGCAATTGTGTGGAGAACATTCTTAGTTTCTTGTCTCGTGCTGATTTGCACTTTTGGCCTCAACATTTAGCAAACTCAGAGTAATTCGGCAATTTTTGGTAGAAACTTCGGATAGATGTTGCTATTACTGGTCCTTCAAGGTTTAGAGACGCTCACTTATATCTCTTGATTAATCCTTCTACTGATTGCTATTTTCAGCTTATTTTGTGGAAGCATATCGCCCAGTTAGGAAGGGTGATCTCTTTCTTGTGAGAGGTGGAATGAGAAGCGTTGAGTTCAAGGTTATTGAGACTGACCCACCAGAGTATTGTGTAGTTGCACCAGACACTGAGATTTTCTGCGAGGGAGAACCGATAAGAAGGGAGGATGAAAATAGATTGGATGAAGTTGGTTATGATGATGTTGGCGGGGTTAGAAAACAGATGGCTCAAATTCGTGAGTTAGTGGAGCTTCCCTTAAGACATCCGCAGCTTTTCAAATCAATTGGAGTGAAGCCACCTAAAGGAATTCTGCTTTACGGGCCTCCCGGTTCTGGAAAGACTCTTATTGCCCGGGCTGTTGCTAATGAGACTGGTGCTTTCTTCTTCTGTATAAATGGACCGGAGATCATGTCCAAGTTGGCTGGCGAGAGCGAAAGCAATCTCAGAAAAGCATTTGAGGAAGCAGAGAAGAATGCACCATCTATCATCTTTATCGATGAGATTGATTCGATTGCCCCGAAGCGAGAGAAGACACATGGAGAAGTTGAGAGGAGAATTGTCTCCCAACTCTTAACCCTGATGGATGGACTTAAATCTCGTGCACATGTTATTGTTATTGGAGCTACAAATCGTCCCAACAGCATTGACCCAGCTCTAAGAAGGTTTGGAAGGTTTGATAGGGAAATTGATATTGGGGTTCCAGATGAGGTTGGGCGTCTTGAGGTTCTTCGCATCCATACAAAGAATATGAAACTTGCCGAAGATGTAAGTAGCAAAATGATTCCCTGTTTCTAAGTGTGTGGGTTGATGTGTTGGGTTATGGGGGTTGTATAACTGCCTGATCTTAGGTAGGTTACCTTTTATAAAACTTATCCTTGAATTATTGTGTAATATCTGCAGGTTGATTTGGAAAGGATTGCTAAGGACACACATGGCTATGTTGGTGCTGACTTAGCTGCCCTTTGCACTGAGGCTGCACTTCAGTGCATCAGAGAAAAGATGGATGTCATTGACTTGGAAGATGAGTCAATAGATGCTGAAGTGCTTAATTCAATGGCAGTGACTAATGAACACTTCAAGACTGCTCTTGTATCAAGCAACCCATCTGCTCTGCGTGAGACGGTTAGTATGGATAGTTATTGGTGATATAAATTAAGTTATTTAGCTTGTTGTCTTCTGGACTGTAACTAAAAGTTATGGATCAGGTTGTTGAAGTGCCTAATGTTAGCTGGGAGGATATCGGTGGTCTTGAGAACGTTAAGAGGGAACTTCAGGAGGTAATTATTGTTGCATTATTGTGCTAGATGTGTACACAATTTGGATTTATATGTGAGGCCTTGTGTCCTTTATTTGACTTGTCTGATTATTTTTGTGGTACAGACAGTCCAATACCCAGTGGAGCACCCTGAGAAATTTGAGAAGTTTGGTATGTCACCCTCTAAAGGAGTTTTATTCTATGGACCTCCTGGATGTGGGAAAACACTTCTTGCTAAAGCTATCGCCAACGAGTGCCAAGCAAACTTCATCAGTGTCAAGGGCCCTGAATTGCTTACAATGTGGTTTGGTGAAAGTGAGGCCAATGTTAGAGAAATTTTTGACAAGGCTCGCCAGTCTGCTCCTTGTGTTCTATTCTTCGATGAGTTGGATTCAATTGCCACTCAGGTTTATTTAGTTTTCAGGCATCTGTTTTATATACATCAAAATCATCTTTGATTATTGGAATTTTTTTAGCGATTCTGTTTTGAGAAATGTTTATTGGTGTTTTGTCCTGCTTATGCTTTTCAATGCTCTATATTTGTAGAGAGGAAGCAGTGTTGGAGATGCTGGGGGTGCTGCTGACAGAGTTCTCAACCAACTTCTGACAGAGATGGATGGGATGTCTGCTAAGAAGACAGTTTTCATCATCGGGGCTACTAACCGACCTGATATCATAGACCCTGCACTTCTGCGACCTGGCCGTCTGGATCAACTGATTTATATTCCTCTTCCTGATGAGGATTCTCGCCACCAAATTTTCAAGGCTTGCTTGAGGAAATCACCCTTATCCAAGGATGTAGACCTCAGAGCACTGGCAAAATACACGCAGGGGTTCAGTGGTGCAGATATCACAGAAATATGCCAAAGGGCATGCAAATATGCCATAAGAGAGAACATAGAGAAGGTGTGTTTCCAGTTGAACTTAATGGATATAGTTTAGTTGTCCATGATCTAGTTGTGGACTTACGTGCTTGTCTTGCAGGATATTGAGAGGGAGAGACGGAGGAGTGAGAACCCTGAGGCCATGGAAGAAGATGTTGATGATGATGTGGCGGAGATCAAGCCAGCACATTTTGAAGAATCAATGAAGTATGCTCGTAGAAGTGTGAGCGATGCTGATATTCGCAAATACCAGGCATTTGCTCAGACTTTGCAGCAATCAAGAGGGTTTGGATCCGAGTTCAGGTTTCCTAATGCTAGTGGTGGAGATACTGGTTCTGATGCCTTTCCTGCTTCAGCTGGCGGGGCTGACGAAGATGACCTTTACAGTTAAACTAATGTCAGATGTACTTATCACGTTTATACGTGTATTTGTTCAGTTCCATGTATGTTCCAAGGTGACTTGGGGCGTTGTCCAATGGAAAACTCCTAGCTGCCCCCTCCCCATTTATGGAACTCTTTTCTGGTAGTTTGGCAGTTAGAATGATAACTTCAAGTTTAAACTAGACAAATCTTTGAACCTGATCGCAATGTCTGTTGACCTGTGAAACGTTCAACATTTCTTGTCAATCAGTTTGCAACATGACGTTGATTCTCTGTATGAATGTCGTCGCATTTACATTTACATGCATCTACCGTACAGATTAGGCACGAATTCGAGTTCTTTCGGACTTTCTATAGGTGTTCTTGTGAATGCAGCACAGAGTTCTATTGGTGAGAAACTGCCTCATGTAGACGGTGCACTTGCTTCAGTCGTGTGGTATCGTTGAACAAGAACAACATTTACTTGCCTAGTTTGTTACACTAGCATTCTAAACCATCCATCCAGCATTTCCATTTCATGGTTAGAACAAACAAGGGTTAACTAGCAATTCAGTGTGGGATGGCGAAAGGATAACTACGCATAGGCATGTTGTTGACAAAAGTATAGCCTTGGTTACACCATTATTACCAACTCTTTAAAGTTTTTGGAGGAAGACTCCACTCTCAGGAGGCCGAGCCACAAGCACAAAGTAGAACAGAACTCCAGTGAGAACCACAAGCACAATGAAACTATCATCTCCAGTGCATACAATGAGCGGTAAGGTGCTTTATATTTGTCTGAAAAAATGAGATTGATTGCATGTTGATTCTGTCTAAACAACGCAGTGATGAGATATCTAAAAAAGGTATAAGTGTTTTGATATACATTAATTTTCCTTTTCTGGTCTTAAATTTTGCTAGTTGCCGATTATGTATCCACTACATTAAAAAGAAGTCCAACTACAAATTGAACTGTTAAAGACTATAACTTTTCTTTGGTAACAAGGAACACACTAGTTACACTATATCTAATTAACTCGGATCTCCCCACCTTTTTTTTTTCCCAATTTCATTCAAATATTTTATATTTTATTTAAATTAATATAATTTATTTTAACAAAATTTATTATAAAAATTATAATCAATAGTAAGCAAAATAGTGATTTATATTTTTGTATTTGGATATGAATTTTATGTTCAAGTAAAAATATAATTTTTAATTAAAAATATTTACCTTTTCACATATTCAATGTCATGCTAATTTAAACTTTTATCATTTTGTTTCGTATCACTCCTAAAAAATTGTAAGAAATTGAAATAATATCATTGAATTTTTATGTTATTTTATTCATGGAAATATAAAACTAATAATAATTATCTAACAGTATATATCATATGATTATAACAATAAATTAAACTTTTCACTCTTTTACACGTACAAAAAGAAAAACATGTAATTAGTTATTCTTATATGTCTTTCTTTACATCAATTACGATGTGTAATTTAAGAAACATATAATTCTAAAAGCATTGTATTGTAATTAAAAATTGTTGGGAGCCCCTTTTTTTTTTTTTGGGAGATCTTCACCATAGGTCTAACGAACGAACATTCTCGTAAGTTTTGACATCACACTCCAACCTAAAACTTTAAGATGTTAATGAGCCCCTTCTATTTATATGTCCCTTATTAATTTCATCTCTTTCTAACGTAGGATTCCTACTCATACTTAGAATCCTAATAATCTCCTCCCAAGTGTGAACTTTTTTTTAGGCTCGGGCTTTGGCTTAGGTTCCTCCTTGGGGGAAAGTTTATTTCTATATTTTTTTTAGCAATTGGAGTATATGGCAGCGACTGCGACTTATGCGACGACAACTGCGGGAGGACTTCAACTTGCCCAGGCGACTGCGACTGCGACTGCGACTACGGGAGGATTCCAACTTGCCCAAGTGACTACGACTCCAAATTGCCCAGGCAGAGTGACGACTCCAACTTGCCCAGGTGACTGCAACTGCGACTGCGGGAGGAGCAAGAAGGTGAGGCGACTGCGACTAAGACTGCGGGAGTGTGGTGACTGCGGCTGCGACTGCGGGAGTGAGGCATCTATGCAAGGAGGGATTGCGAGTGTGAGGTGACTATGAGTTTCTATATATGTGACGATGTTCCAGATCTGAGGGATACAATTGATGTGGGAACTCTTTTAACCCAGATTCAGATCTTCCGCAGATCTACTTTAGACAACCAAAATCAACGGAGACCTAACCTCAGTGAGATAGGGCTAAGACCCATGGGAGCTCCATAGCAGTGTCCATGGTTTCTACTGACGATGGTGGGTCGCCTCCTTAAGAGGAATTTGGTCGTGACATTTCTGCTGACGTTGAACCTCTCGTCGGCCAGACAATGATAGGTCTAAAGGGCGTTCCGATGGAAGTTGAAGAGCCTTCGGGGCTGAAGGAAGCCTTCCCGACGCTATCCAGAGAAAACTTATCCAAGATGGTGACAATAAATGCAAAGCTCGATGGAGCTTGGAAGCGAAAATTGATACCTTAGTTACCCAAAGTTGCTCTAACACATTTCCAACAGGTATTGAAGGATGGCGTAATATGCCCCTCGAAGGAAATTCTTGATGTAGGCATTCGGATATGGTCCTCGGCTCTTATTGGTTTTTTTTGGAGTAAGAGGCCAGCATTCCCAGTGGTGAAAGCGTGGGCTCATGCTAGGTGGAGTTCTAAGGGAATGGAGAAGGTCCTGCTATGTGAGGATGGGTCCTTTCTCTTCAAATTTGGCAAGGATTTTGATGTGCAGGAAATCACCGAACAAGGCCCATGACACATTGGAGATCAACCTTTATTCTTACTACAATGGAGTCCGGGCATGGACATGAATAAAGGTTCAATAGACAAATTCCACAGTGGGTCCACTTTCATAACTTGCCTATGGAACTATGGACGCTCTAAGGTTTGAGTTATGTGGCGAGCTCCTTAGGTAAACTTCTAAACTTAGATTCTCAAACGCTACATATGGAGAGGGTCAGCTATGCAAAAGTGTGTATTGAGATACCTAAGTCGGCGATTCTTCCGAATAATCTTTCAGTGATAAGTGTAGGAGATAAGGGTGCAATGATTATGAAGATTATATAGTTATCTTACCCTTGGAAATCAAACACCAACAAGCAGTGGCAACCAATTGGGAGGACCATTCAATTGGAGACTACTACAAAGATACCAACACGGAATCTCCTAAAATAGAGTACCATTATGACTACTGCTCAACTTGATGATGTCGTTGCAGCGACACCTGTGGTCTGTGCTGTGGTTGCTGATAGACTGACCGACAGTAATGATAAATTGGAAATTGTAAAGGCCTCAACAACAGAAACAGAATATGATCCTTTGGTAGAAACTAGCATGCTTGATACAAATGTGGAGATGGTAACAAAGTTGTTACAGGTTAGGACATCTGAGGTTGTTACAGATGGCCTTCCTACAGAGGATGGAACTACTAGTGATGTTGCGGTTGTGCTTAATGGTACTGTGGATTTAGTTAATGGTGAGGAAGACAATAGTAATCAACTAGTTGGTTTGATGACTGAGTAAGTTGTTACACATATTTCTCAAGGAAAGATAACTCTTGAGAATTCCAGTGCAAACGATGTGGAGAATCTATATAATAGTGCAAATGATTTTACCTCCCAATATTTGGAGCATTGTCAGATGGATTGGGCCAATATGCTAACTCCAGGTTGTAATTGATAGGCAAACTGAGAATTAGGGGATAAGGGATATTAAACAAATAGAGGACAGTGATATAGCTACCATCCATGTCCCCAACATACTTGGTGATTTTTGCGTGCAATCTAAATCTGCAAAAAGGAAATCTATTAGGAAGAGAAAGAAAAATCCTAAATACAAATGATGAACGAGCTTTCGTATGAGATAAAACTTCAGTAGTGCCTATAATTGCTTCATGTTGTTATCTCTTATGCAGATAGTTATACTATCTTCCTTAGGGAGTTTTGTCCTTGGGTCATATTACAATATGATTGTAGGCTTTAAGCCTTGAACTCGTTGTAACGATGTTTTAGTTTCAACTATAATCACAATTCTTTTTGATTTTTCAAAAAAAAAACGGAGTTTATGGCGTTCCTAAGATTCATTCTACTCCACTGATTTGGGCCCACCAGGAGTCTCCTTGCTCTTCCACATGAGGATGGCCACCATGGGATCCGACGTACTCGTCCTTTGAACTGTTGGCTCTCATACCATTTGTTAGCATTTAATTCCTTATGGTGAAACCATCACCAATTATATAAATAATCATGTCAAATCATCAAGAATACTTAGATTTGTTGCAGAAACATACCTGAATCTATGAGAACAACGTGATTCTTGAATCTTTGTAGTTATTCGTCTTCCAAGTCAATATGTATGTACGTTTTCTCTCAAGAACTGTCACTTTTCTAACTGATGTGATATCAAAAAAGAGGCATCAGATCAACTATTCCTCAAATGTTGTACCTGTGTTGTTCCCAGATTAAAACATCAACGTTTTAATAAAACCAAACCTTTCCATTTTACGCTGATCTAAGCTAAGCCGATGCCTGTCTTGCTTTTGATTTTCCTACCCACCTCAACTGCTCTTGCCTTCATTCCTTTTTTTCAGGTATTATCTTTCACTACATTCTCTCTGTGTAACCTTTCACTTGTTCTTCTTCATCTCCAATCGCGGATTCTGCTATTGGCTACCTTCTGCTTCGCTGCTTTAGCTGTATGACATTAGTTTCAGTATAAAAATTAAAGGTCAAACCCCGTTGAAGCACTGGAAAAATGTTGACCATGATTTCTAGCGCTTTTCAAAAACCATTTGCTTGCAACGCCTTGAGTGGACAGGTAAGACAGTATGCCCACTAGATCCTTCATACTCTTTTTTACAAAAATACACTTAACACTCACCCAATCTGAAAAATGGAGTAAGAAAATTCTCCCTTTTCCTAGCTGAAATAGCAGCATAGTTATTGCTCTTGATCTTTCCTTCATCGTGGTTGACTCCCTATGCCAGTAGTTGTCATTTGATTTCAGTGTTTAAAAATCGATCATATATAGGGTGGGTCCCTTTACAAATAAGGGTTAACTTTCCACTATTTCACTTAACTTTTGACTATTTCAGATTAAGTAGAATCAACATAAATCAAATAGATGCAAAATAAATAGAATAAGTAGAATAAAAATAAATGGAATTGACACTTTATGTTCATTACATATAGAATTGATATCTAATAGGGTTTTAGAAGACTTTCTGATTTTTTTTAATTGATGTAGACCCACAGATTTGTTAAAAGTAGGCACCCTAAGATGCCAAAGAAGCTAGCCACTATCATCGTATAATAAGGCTGAGGCTAAACTATTGGGTCGTAAGAAGATCATTTTTCTATGTATATTCAATACACCCCTGCCCCTAGTTGGATGATCCCTCGTTCTATCTAACCCCCTAGGTAAGCCTCATTGTTTATAAGTTCAGTCTCACTTGGTCGTTTCATCGATCGAAGATAACACATCATCTTAGCCGGGTTCATGTTCGCAGTTTACTAACCTAGCCTCTATCCTTTCTAGAGTGATTGAGGAACTACTAAGCACAGGAAGATTGGGAAGTTCGCATAGTCTAGCTATTGGGGGCTTTCCGGGATGAAGATGGCAATGCCTCTACGAGAAGAGAGAGATTATCTACCACTGCTAGCCACTACTAAAAGAAAAGGTAGGGACCAAGACTACTACAATCTATCTAAATAGAAAGTCGAAAGACTATTCTATCTCAAGCACGATTTTTCAAGATGCGTGAATCGCTAGTTGTAAGAGATCCATCAGCACAAGCCAAGCTAGCTAAGAGGCACAACTGAATGCGCACTTCCTTCCTGGCTTATTGAATTGAAGACTGAAAAGCACAGGTACAGTTGAAAAAAACTATTATAGGCTATTCAATATCTTGGACTATGTACCAAAACAAAGTAGCCGGTATGTTGTGATATAGGAAGAGCTAGACATGAATCGGAAAGGGTCACCTTCCTCATTAGGAGAAAGGGTGCGTGCCAAAGTAAAGCTACTTGATCTCTGGGTTTCAACTGTTCAAGTTATAGCTCCATATAATACTGCTGACTTTAGCGGAGCAGTGAATGGTTATTAAATTTAATTCCAGTACATACACTATAGTCAAAAAGGCTTCTTCTTTCTCTGCTTGCTATTCAAAGTTAGAGAAGCTAGATTAAGAAAAGAAATCCAATACGAAAGATAGGGGAAGTGCCTAAGCACTCAACTTAAATCAAACCTTCAGTTGAATTTCATTAAAGGTTATGAAAGTGCTCTTCCTTTTTGTCTTTCAAAGCAAGATATGGTCAAAGATTTAAGCAAGGCATTAGAACATTGATTGGAAACAAATGGAGGAAATAAAGCCAAGCATTTGGTTTGT
>JANZXP010000005.1:40842884-40875298 GCA_027576715.1 Erythroxylum flavicans
AAAAGCCTTCCCAAAGATTATTTTTTCATGCTTTTCCCCGACGTCTAGAGAAAGCTGCAATCAATAGGATTTTCCTAACCCTCCTTTCTCGAAAGGAAGAACATGAAATTCTTTTTCCTTTCTGCAGGGACCAGGAGATTGGATCTAGCCGTAAGAAGAATGCTTGGTTGATAAATAACTCACTTCTTGGTTTGCGATCCCATCAGTCACTGCGAACACCCCCGATTAGTGCAATGAGATGTGTCTATTTATCTATCTCTTAACTCAAAATGGGAGCAGGTTTGAAAAAGGATCTTAGAGCGTCTAAGGTGGAGCCGGGAGGGTCACTTAACACCTTCTTTTTTCTTCTCGTTGACCCTCTTTAATATATTAAGAAAAGATGTTCACAGGGGCCAAAAAGACTCGGTCATAGGAACTTAGACCACCTACGTGCTGGTAAACGAAAACCACCTCGACTGGATCAGAGTAAACAACAATGTCGAATCAGGCCGCCCCTTGCCTTGAAATCATTCATACGCGGCCACCAGCTTTCCCAAAATAAAGGGGGATCCGCTGATGCTACATCGCTGCTCAATACTTTAGGAGATTGACTCTCTTACATAAGGCAATTCCTAGTTTTTTCTCTAATTATGAGACTTCTTGACTACTTGCTTTCCTCTCCCCTTGGTCGAGCTGATTTCTTTCCTTGGTTTGATTTAGGCGACTTTTGCCACCTCAACAAAGTAGGTTAAAAAAGGGTTAGCTAGAAATCCTATTTAAAATCAAAGGCAGCGTGCTAATCTACGAAAAATGATACGAAAAATTCAAAAGATCATTGGCCTGACAAGTCACACTATATGTCAATCCAAATGGAATCGTCTTCCCCATTATTTCAAAAAGGGACTTTTGGAACACCAATAGGCATAAAATTGAAATTAAAGGTAAAAAAGGAAGTAGTTTAGTTCGCGTTGATAGGAAAATTTCAATTTGATGTGAAAACGTAACAATAAATTTTTTGTCTTAAGAATATTGGCCTTGCTTTTTGCATTCCCGCCTAACAGAGCACTTTGCGAGCTGCACTGGCACTCAATTTGAGTCAGCAGCCTTAAGACAGTCACAGAACACCAAAGCTAATCCCACAAGAGAACCCATGTATTCAATTAGAAAAAACCTTCCTGGTTTGCTAAGCCAATCACTTCCCACTACAAAAAGGAAACAAGGGGTAGAAAGTGACTTATTCATTTATGAAATTAGAACCTTGCTTCAGGGGGCGACTAAAAGGTCGATATACTAAGATGGAATACAAAATTGGTCTTACAAGCTTAGCTCAATAAAGTAATAGGATAAGTAATGAAGAAGATAAGTTCAATAAAAAATGGCATTTTGATTGTCATAAGTGAAGTGAGGCTTTCTTAAACAACCACAGGGACTGGCATTAATGAAGCCTGACCTCTAAATGATGATGCCCATTCCGTATCTGTTGGTCAGAAGTTTTTGTGGAAGGGGGGAAGCGACTAGTGGTATCACTTCCATCTTATCTTGACTATTCTCATCCTCCAAAATGCGCCCATTTGCCTCATCTGGATACTTACCACTATTATCCAAGTTGCTACCACTTGTAAATGTGTCCAAAGGAGAGAAGTTGCCGCTTCGAGGGAGGGGGGAAGATTTCCAAAGCTAGGCGCTAACATGTTCCAGATTGTACAACCAATGCCCCAGCAGACTAGAACCAGGAAACATCAATAATTTACGTTATAATTAGTAACGACCTCCACCAAAACTTTAGAATAGCTCTCGCAGACCAAACCACGCAAACCTGACCCGAAACTGTTATAAGGAAGAATTTCTAAGGAAATCTCGACATGTGACTGATCCCACCATGATCGACTAACGCAAGGCTTGCATCTTGAGATGGGAGAACAGGCCTTTGATTCGATAAGACAACAGGGTGGTCTTACTTTGCTCATTTTCTCTTGATACGCTTACCCTTTTTAGGTTTGAAAAAAGTAGACTTGGGTAGGTTTTTCCTCGCTAGATTGTTCATCTCAGTGCTCTCTTAGCATGCTTATCTTCAAAAAAAAGGTACTCGTATGCCACTAGTTACTTCGTGTGGGGCTAATTAAATTGAGACAGAAAGCTCTTATGTTGCTTTAATGTTAGCACCTAAACCTGTGGCTTGGTTGAATGACCAGGGTATGTAGAATGTGGTACCCCTTGCTCAGCATGGTTCCAACCAACAATAAGATGATTTTTGTTACAACAGGATAAAAAGGGTTTAAAAAAGAACTCGATTAGGGCTCTAAAGTAGTGAATAAGTCGTATTGAGAATGGGTGGTGGGAGGGCATGTTTATGCCTGATTGCATGTATATGGAATTGTGTTTGCCTTTTAGTCTTCAATGTACTTCAAGTGTCTTTCGAGTAGTTCCCTTCATGTTGACCAAAATTGAGGTTGAAAGTTTCATTATTTTTATTATTTTCTTTTGTGTGTTCTATCGTCATCAGCTATACCTTTCTAAACAGGCAAGTTCTTTATTTCTTTTTTTTTGGTGTTGGTATTTCGTTTTCCTACATTTTCTCGATAGCCAAACGGAGTCACATAGCATCTTTAATTTCTTTTATATTGAAAATTAACTGAACCCTACTGGCATGCTTATTTTTGAAAACATGAAAAGGTTTTTCTTATACTATGATCTGCTATTAGTGCTGGTGTCTTGCGTTTTCAGTCACCATCGTTTTTTGTTTTTAATTAGTTTTTTATGTTTCTTTTCTTTCTTTTTTCTCTTCTTTATTTTTATCGTCTGCGCGATTGAGGCTTGTGAATATTCCACTCTGTTACATAAAGGAGATCAACTCTATCTATGGGAGGAATGATGATGTTTGCGTTGTAATTGACGGATTAATGCGTGGCATATATTTTTGACGGATTAATTCAGCAATTTCGAGTTTCTAAGTCTCTTTGAAGTTGTTGAGAATATTCCAGAATTGTGGGTGTTAAAGTTGGAATTTCAATTCTTTGTCTAATCTTGAAATATTCATGTGTAATTGTTGTTAGGGTAAAAGTAAGGAATTGAGTTAATAACTGCGCAATTTTGGCAAAATTGCAAATCCAATTTTAATTCCTATTTCGTAGAAGCAAAAGGAGCTTTAAAGTTCTTGTCTTTTTTTGTTTTCTTTTAGTTCCTTACACAAACTGATGGCAATGTCCCAAACACTCTTGTCATTGCAAATTGTGAGGTTGTTAAACTTAGGGTTACAGTTGCTGAGGACATAATACAATGAAGTGTACATTTATCCTACACTGATCACTATCATACGGTCCTATTACATGTCATTGTCTTATCTAATCTAATATACATGCTATGGGAAGAGAGAAACAAAGGGGGATGAGCAGCTAAATATACTACAATTAATTGGTAAGGTTTACGACAAATCCGAGAGCACATATCTCTCTATTCAGTAGCAAGAATCAAATATCTAATTTCACTTTTAAGTATCTAGGATCTCATGTAAATCCCATTCACAAAATTTACCCAACAACCCAGTCCATATTCTATTAAATACTTATAAAAACCAATAGCTAGAAAAATAGAGACAACCAATGACAATCACCATCTTCTTCATCTTTTCTCTTCATTTCCTAGCTGGTAGGTGTGACTAAAAATATCCTCTTTCATCTATATTTAACAATTCCTTTTTAGGTTCCCTCATTGTGTTTGTTTTAGACAAAAATTGGAGGAAGTTGTGGAGCTTTACAACCCCAAAATCCCTCACATTTAGGTAAATTTCTAGTTGTAATTTTGTGACTTTTTGTGATTTTGATCATCCTACACTAGTTTATGGTTAGTTTGCATGTTATGGTTGTTTGAGACAATATTTGAAGTTGTATGAAAGGATAAAAAAAGGAGAAAGTGTAGTTGGAAAATTGATAAAAGAAGAGTGGATAGGAGAAAAGGAGAGGGTGAAGAAGATGACATCTTTTTAAAATTTAAGTTGCATGTAGGTGCATAATAAGAAATGCAAAAAGTGAAGGGTAAATATAGAATTTAGTAGCAAGAAGGGCATTTTTGGTATTAATTGAAATGAATGAGGGTAAAATGAAACTTTGAATTTGTCAAGGGTATTTTAATAATTATGGTGGTTAGGTTAGTAATGATATTATTTTTATAATTAAGAATAAATTAGAAAAGAGAATAATGTTGGATTATTAGGTGTAATTGGGTTAGAAATTGTGATTGCCAATTAGTTGAATCCGAAATTGAAGTAAGGATAACCTTGGACTTTACTCTTAAAATAGAATATCGTTTTATTATTAATAAATTATATTTTGAATTAGTCATTAATTAAGTTATTGATTAATGGTTTCACACATGAATTATAAGGTGTTTCGTGTTTATATTTTACTATGTATATTGAAGTATATTGATTGTTAATTCGACAGAAATATGGTATTAAATAGAGACGGGTTGATAATATGTTGTGAATAATTTGTAAAAATGGAGAATTGGTGGCTTACCTAAGATAGGCTACATTCGATGGTCTTAGATGGTTAGGTTGTGGTGATATCAGCGAGTGGTAGTTAGGTATCTGTTCGTGGAGCAGATACCGAGGTCTTGAGAATGTTCTGTGTCGATGGTTAGGTACCAGAGTGGTACCTGGATATCCTGAGTCTTGGAGATATCCTGTGCTAATGGCTAACTATTGGAGTAGTAACAAGAGAGATTGAGATACCATATGTTGATATTTATACATTTATTTACGTTTCCACTTGTGAGAGATTTTGATGAGATGAGATGAGATGAGCCAGCAAATCATTGAATGTAAGTTTACTGGATCAAGCTAAGCCCAGACAATTCAGTTGATTGTTAGATAAAGCATAAATGACAGATATGTATTAATTTTTGTGTTAATCGTGGTTTGGTAAAATTTTTTTGATGCGTGTTAATTTTTGGATTAAAATGAGTATTGATGTGTGCCATTGTATTATATGAATGTTTTAATCACTTGACTAAGTTTTATAATTATGTATTGAATTATTTGATTTTAAGGGTACAAACAGTTATTTTTATTAAATAGGCAGTTCACTCCTTGCCATTATTTTCTTAAGAGATTGAGTGATTACTGATAATCTCAGTGTATATGATGGATCAAGTAGAGTTTAGATAGGGCCAACAAATTAATTGAATAAAGTTGTTCAATTGTATATATTTTTGAGTGCGATAGTTTAAGTAGTTTTGTGGTATAAAATATTTTTATGTTTGATAAACAATCATTCTCTTTTAGAGCTAACGAATAATCGGATGATTAACGATCCAAACGATAGAGACTGCGAGTTCTACCGATTCAAAAAAAAGAAAAAAAGAGGGATAATTAATGTATTTTAAAAACTATTTGGTTAATTGCGGTGAAAATTATAGTTATGCATACCAGAGATTTAGCTAGCGCGAAGATAATGGAGGAAAAATTGACTGCTCTCCTAATCATAGCTTCGATGAGTCTGATGTTGAAGTGAAACTTGAAGTCGACATGCATGGTGGTTCTGGATCTCCTAAAAGACTTTCAAGATAACTGTTCTCGGCTAAGATGCATCTAATCCCTCATGTGAAGATGTCAGTAGAGTGAGAGAGAGATACTTGATGTAAGAATTGTTAATCACCCGAGGGTATAAGGACACGTGGTTAAACTGCAATATGTTACATTTACTCTTAAAATTGGTCTCTGCTTATTGTGAGTGATCGTGGTCAGGTCGCTGGTTTAGTAGTTTTCCAAAATCTCTTGAGGTCTTTCTGCAACTCTCTCTGGCTGAACAATGTTTTGAGTAAGCTGCGCCCGGGCCATAGCTCAACTGGCAAAGGCTTGGGTGGTGTGGTGCCTGCCATGTTGGCGACTTGCAAAGTGGGGGTTCGAATCTTAGGGGCAACCTTTAAGATTTGGGCCTCTTGTATGGTGAGATCAGTGGGTAAGTCCAAGTCCCTGATCAGTTGAGGCACATCCCGCGATTTACATCCTCCACTAATCCCGAAGGCACGGAGGGTGGGAGCTCCTAATGTTGGAGTTCAACATTAATGTTTGACTAAGCTGAATCCTCCGACTCGTAAGTGTTAATAGATTTAACATTCTCTTCTCTGCGTCTTCGATTTCGATTTTGTTTAGCTACTAATTTCTGATTTTCGAATTTGCTTTCCTTTGTCTACAGTAGGGATACGAGGAAGAATTTTATACCATAATTTTGGGGCGCAAGAACGCTCCCGATCGGCACGTTGTTGATGAAGCTGTTAAAGATGACAACGCCGTCGTTCATCTTCATTCCTTCACCACGGAGAAGCTCCAATTTTTCCTCAGCGACACCATCTTGATCAAGGTTTTGCCTGTTAACAGTCTTTGATTTTTGGAGTGTTGGGTTTATGGTTCTTGATTGCTTGATTGGGAATTCCGTAATTCTGTGAATAATAAGGTTTCTCGGCATAAGAGTTTTTGGTTAGCTGATTAATGCTGTATCTAGGTTTGGGCGGTTTACATCATCGGTTGTTGATTGTGGAAATCTGGTGCCCGTGTGCACGTCATCCGAAAGTTTGTGTATCTAGTTTGCATTTTTATTATTGATAGGGTGAATTTGAATGGAGGTCTTATCTAGTTTGCATTTGTATTATTGATAGGGTGAATTTGAATGGAGGTCGTATATGCGTTGGTGAGCCTGTTAGGTGGGCACTTATTTTGTTATACTTGATTGTCCGGTGATGAGTAATCGAAGTGCCTTTCAATAACTTTCTGTTGTTTTTCTTGTTTTCTCTATTGTCTATTGTTCAATTATACTGTAAAGATACCAAAGCAGTAATTCCTTTGTGCTGTTGTCATGATTGTGGGGTTTAGGGAAAGAAAAGGAAAGATACAGTTTGCATTGCTCTTGCTGATGAGAAATGTGATGAACCGAAAATCAGGATTAAGATTGTCACGAGGAATCTCAGGGTTAGGCTTGGGGACATTGTTTCCATGCACCAATGTCCTGATGTCAAGGATGGAAAAACATGTTTACATGCTGCCTATAGATGACACAATTGAGGGAATTACTGGAAATCTATTTGATGCATACTTAAAAACACTAGTTTATTATCGATCTTTACTGTATTGGGGATTAATATGCTTTATATTTTTCCACTAAATATAAATTGAAATATTTGTATGAGTTTTGTTTTTCTGTTTTGTAGTTCTGAACTCAGAACTGAATCTTTTTAGTTTTAATATTCGGAATTGACTTGTTGTGCTTGTAATTTCCTTACTTCTTTGGAATTATATGTATTCCTTTCTAAACTCACATCTAGCATTTGTTACTTTCATAACCAGTTAAATAATGAAGTTGGTGATTTAACATGGGAGGTCCATTTCAGCCTCTTTTTCTTTTTCTCAAGAAGTCCCTCTGTGACTTGGGTTTTTGAATAATATATTTATGTTTGATATGGATTCTATACTGGAAACATCAAGCTCTTTGTGTCATTATCTTGAACTGTGTCAACAACAGGCACATGGAGCTATAAATATCGAGTTTGCAGAGGCATGAGAATGTTAATAAATTTGTTGATTTATCTGAATTTACTTATACTCTGGGTGGTTGATTCTTCACATTATTGCAGCTATTTTAGCAAGAAGTGTTTATAATTTGAAAAGTATAACCATGGAAGTAATTAATAGTAATGGTCATGATATGGAATTTGCTACCATTTGGAGCTCCTAGAGTGATCTTGCACATTATGTTAAAGAAAATTACTTTTGTTTAGAAAGTTGTGGTAGAAATATAGTACTGTCAATAGCCTCACTTAATATATGTCCTACTTCGCCCCCTCCTTCATCCTTTTCTTTTTTTAATCTTTAGATCATGAATAGTTGCAATTTTCAGCTTACTTTGTGGAAGAATATTGCCCAAGTTTGGGAGGGTGATCTTTTTCTTGTGAGAGGGGGATGTGGAGTGTACCCACCAGATTTCTGTGTAGTTGCACTGGACACAGATTTTCTGTGATGGAGACTTGGTGGGGATGGAGGACGAAGGTAGATTGTATGAAGTTTGTTATGATGATGTTGTTGGTGTTAGAAAACAGATGGCTCAGATTGGTGAGTTGGTAGAGCTTCCCTTGAGACGTCCTCAGCTATTCAAATCGATTGGAGTGAAGCTACCTAAAGGAATTCTGCTTTATGGACCTCCTAGTTTTGGGAAGACTTTTATTGCCTGTGCTGTTGCTAATGAAACCAGTGCTTCCTCCTTCTGTGTAAATGGACCAGCAATCATGTAAAATTGGTTGGAGAGAGTGAAAGCAATATTAAAAGAGCATTTTAGGAAGCAGAGAAGAATGCACCAGCTATCATCTTTATTGATGGTGATTGCCCTGGAGTTGAGAGGAGAATTGTCTCCCAACTTTTAACCCTAATGAATAGACTTATTTGTGAACATGTTATTTTCACTGGAGCTACTAATCTTCGTAATAGCATTGACCTAGCTCTAAGAAGGTTTGGAAGGTTAGACTGAGAAATTGATATTAGGGCTCCAGATGAGGTTGGGCATCTCGAGATTCTTCGTATCCATATGAAGAATATGAAGCTTGCTGAAGAAGTAAGAAATTGTTCTTTCTTTGTCTTTTTGTTCTGTCTGTTGCAA
The DNA here is from genome assembly GCA_027576715.1 of Erythroxylum flavicans. Classification (NCBI taxonomy): domain Eukaryota; kingdom Viridiplantae; phylum Streptophyta; class Magnoliopsida; order Malpighiales; family Erythroxylaceae; genus Erythroxylum; species Erythroxylum flavicans. The sequence goes on from JANZXP010000005.1 coordinate 40,851,506, forward strand.
GAGGAGGGGAGGGGTTAGTGTAATTGTCTAATCTTATGTAGTTAACCTTCTATGTGAACTAACATGTTGAATTCTTATTTGATTTCTGCAGGTTTATTCGAAAGGATTTATAAGGACACACATGGTTATGTTACTGCTGATTTAGCTGCCCTTTGCACTGAGGCTGCACTTCAATGTATCGGAGAAAAGATGGATGTCCGTAGATGCTGAACTGCTTGACTCAATGGCGGTGGCTATTGAACATTTAAAGATTGCTTTTGGAACAAGCAACCCGTCTGCTCTGCGTGAGATGCTTACTATGAATTGTTATTTTTGATAAATTTACTTACTTTGGGTTGTTGCATACTTTTTATAGGTTCACTTGGTTTTTTGTCTTTTGAACGCAAAACTGAAGAAATTTTGGATCAGGTTGTTGAAGTACCTAATGTTACCTGGGAGGATACTGGAGGTCTGGAGAATCTTAAGAATGAGCTTCAGAAGGTGCCTGCTGTTGCAGAATGCCCTAGATGTGTTACACTAGTTATTTTGATATGTGCCTTTGTGTCCCTTGTATAACAGGTCTGACTATTGTGTTTCAGAGAGTCCAATACCCAGTGAAGCGCCCTTTATAGGAGTTATTTTCTGTGGGCCTCCTGGATGTGGTAAAACATGTCTTCCTAGAGCTATCACTAACTACTGCCAAGCAAACTTCATCAGTGTCAAGGGCCCTGAATCGCTTACAATGTCGTTGGCAAAATTGAGGCCAATGTTAGAGAATATTTTTTACAAGGACACCAATCTACTTCTTGTTTTCTGTTTTTCAACGAATCGGACTCAATTCCAACTCAGGTTTATTTAATTTTCAGGGCCTCTGTTTTATGTCCATCACAATCATTTTGATTATATGGAATTTCGTTATTGAGATACGAATCCGTTTGGGATGTTTCGTATTGCTGGTTTCTTCTTGCTTATGCTTTTCAATGCACTATATTTGTAGAGACGAAGCAGTGTTGGAGATCCTGGGTGTGCTGCTGACGGAGTTCTGAACCACCTTCTGACAGAGATGGATGGGATGTCTACTGAGAAAACAGTTCTCATCATCTGTGCTATTAACAACCTGACATCATAGACCAAGCACTTCTGCAACCTTGCCTTCTTGATCCACTGATGTATATTCCTCTTCCTGATGAGGAATCTTGCCACCAAATCTTCAAGGCTTACTTGAGGAAATCATTGCCTAAGGATGTAGACATCAGAGCCGTTTCCAAATATACTCGGGGCTTTAGTGGTCTGATGTCAGAGAAATATGCCAGCGGGCTTGCAAATATGCAATAAGAGAAAACATAGAGAAGGTGTGTTTCCGCTTGAACATATGGTTATTCTTTGTTATTCATGTTATAGCATCCTTGTTAGGGACCATGTGCTTTTCTGTCAGGATATTGAGAGGGAGAAACGGAGCGAGAACACTGATGCAATGGTAGAAGAGATGATGAAGTGACAGAGATCAAACCAGCACTAGAGAAGTTGTGCGGTGCCTTGTGTTTCTTTTTCTTGGCCTTTACTTGTAATATATTCGGGTTTTTATTTTTGTTTTTCGGAAAACTGCTGTCAGATTATTTATTGAAACACAGCTGGCTTAGGCCAGAGTCATGATGGATTTTCTTAAAACTCCACCATAACCTTGAACTTGATCCATTTGGGATTATTGTCCGTAGCCAGACCATTTTTTAAAATTGAATTTGTGAAATTCTTATGTCCATGTTACCTGATTCACTATAGGACTGTTTAGTGGGTTTCTAAAACAAGGGGGTTTTGAGATTTTCCATTAGTTTTTATCAGTTTCCCTTTTAGTAGGAACTCTAGACATTCTAGCTAGGGTTTAATTGAGGAGCTTGCATAGATTTGGTGTGCATAAGTTGCCTCCAGGTTTTCACCTGCTTGGTTCGTTTTAGTCAAGATAGGTGACCGACTGTCCTCGAGCATGCTGACCGAATCATAATAAAACCAGACACAGCAAGTAAAGTACGGTTTGAGTGGTGGAAAGTTCGTGAATTTGGTGGCAGTACTTGGTGATATAAAGAGATGAAATGGGTTAAAAAACAGCTAGGCTAATACAATACATACCCGTAGATGAGGTCCATTTTTGTGAATGCAATAAAAAATTCGGATCGGGGTCGGGGATACATTTTTAGTTTTGCCATGCCCCAGCTCCAGTCCAGTCGATGAGATTGTTGCGTCAGGCATTGTATAGGACCAATTATTCATTCATTCACAAAAAGACCTGACTCAGCTCAGCCCTTTCATAGGGATTGCTGCAGATTTTTTCTTTCTGCTACTTCTGATATTTTGCTCCTCAAAACCAATATGCTCTCTTCTAGAAGAAAGGTCTGCAACTGCATTCACACACATGGTCATTCATTCATGTATTAATCCAATCCCCATATTCACTTGCCAATCTTTTGAGTGGAAAAGAATGGCAAGTTGTGCATGAATTGGCAAGCAATTGAACTTGACAAACTGCAAAGCCATTCAACGTTTTGGTTGAGAGTACATGCTCATGCCAACTAGCACTGACACACATCGTCCTTCCTCTTTGACTGCTCTTAACTCGTGCTCACATTTAGTCATTCTCCTTGTCAAGTAATTTCCCTTATACATACACTGACACACATCGTCCTTTCTCTTTGACTACATTTAACTTGTGCTCACATCTAGAAATTGTCCTTCTCAAGTATATATATATAAGCTAACATTTAATTCAAGTCCTAAAGTTTTACTTCTCTTTTGTGACGCGTTTAGCTAATTGCATGCATGCAAGTTTACCTTTAAAGTTATGCTACAAATCTTGATTATCCAGTTTCAAAGGGGCTTTGTGGTTAGATCAAAACCAACCAAATGATCCTAATAGTAATGCGGGAATTGGGGAGTCATGTCTCTAATACCAAAAACAAATGGCAATAAGTAAAGTGAAGTGTTGAGGACACTAAGACATATGAATTAGGTAGAAAACAGGTGACAAAAGTTTTGATTAGACTAAGCCACTTTATGGGGGACAACCCCACATGCAAAACCTACATACTAATGTGATATATTCGTTGAGTAATATGATTGTACTCACACTTTCAAAGGCTCTCGCCATTGGCATTTTCCTAACTCTCCATTGTCTATTGATCCTAAGGAAGTGTTACACTCGACCCCCTTTTCCAAAATATAACCCAAGATATTTTATGTTGCATTATGGAGTTTGGCTCTCCATTATCTTTACTTCTATGTTTATTTCTTATTTACATTGTTTAGTTTCTTCCCTGTATCAACTCCAAGGAATGTTTTTCCTCATTACATAAATTAGGATGTTGTAGAATAGGAGTAGCCTTCCTCTTTTTCAAACTTCAAAAGACCTAAAATTGTATTATGGAGAAGGGAATTAAGTCATCAAGTTATATTGCTTCAACTTCTATTTTTTATAATAAGATATTTTTCAATTTATTCAAATTATCTACAATGAGGAGATAAATTTTAAAAATATATGAATCAATATGACAAAAAAATATATTTACTAGTTTTTTAGTTCTTCTCGAAGCTTGCAATTTATAGCGATGGAGACAAAGGACTACTGCAAATATAACTTAAATTTGAGATTTAAGTTTAAAAAATAACTTCTAGAGAAATGTTAAATTTGTCGAAAACAATATCTCTACTAGCTAAGGCGTTTTAAACATTTTATGGGCCTTAGGTGAAGTAAAAAAAAGGCCCTAATAAATTGACACTATACAAATATGTAAACTTTAAAATGATATTTTTATTATTAAAATTTAATATTCATACATAAGTGACCCAATTTATAAGTTTATATACTCAACAAAATATTAAATGATCATATCATTAGCTAATAATATCTTGCAAATATTATTTTGTTAAGCAACTAGATAAAGATCTAAATTATTAAATCAACTATTTTTAGTAACTTTTGAATTTAATTAACATTATTGATTTTTTAATAAAAAGATTTCTTTTATAGGAATTAACATAATGATAAATTTAGTAATCTAATGCTACTAACCTATTTATAAAAAACCAATCGAACACATCCAACTATTTACGGTCTTATTTAATTATCAAATAATTTTTGTTATTATTTAATTATCACAACATGTTTAATAGAATTATACAAATTTTTATAGTAAATGAAACCGTTTATATAATCTTTGAATTGGGTAACTTAAATTGTTTGATTTAGTCATATTATAACAAAACTTATGTGAACTCTACAAGAATGCAAATCCAATAATTATTACATGTGGCAAAGTATAATGAAAATTACAAAAATTAAATTATTTATTAATTTTTAATTATATTTTTATAGATAATAAGTAATTTAAAAAAAAAGAAGAAACTCAAATAAACATAATATCATTTAATATTATATTTTGATTTAAAATGCTAATATAATGTCCACGTTAATGAAAAATTACAAATTAATTATAAAATGTTCAAATATTTAATACGTTAAAAATAAATAAAAATTAGAAACTTTACCTTTAAATTATCACTCAGAACTTAGAAGACATAAACATCAAAATTTTTTACAACCAATTTTTGAGTTGAAATATCGTAGATTCATATGTTAGTGAAAATAAAAAAAATTAGAGTGTAAGAAATATACTCAAATGCCTCAAAGATATTTATAAATATAACAATTTAAAGTTTTATAGCTAATAAAGAAAGCTAGTTAACTTCTAAAATTAAAAGTTAACGCTAACTTTTTCGATAATATAGCTAATAAAGGTAGCTATTTATTAGTTAATGTTAACTTTTTCTTATTTGACAACCAAGGATTTACTACCTTTCTAAATGAAAAAATGCTAAAAAATATTGTTGAAATGCATTAAAGGTAGGCCCCTAGTAAGAGTCGGCCCTGGGCAACGGTTGGTACTAGCTAGGAGTAAGATTGTATACTACAGGACTTTTATAGATCCCGTGTATCACCGAGATTTTTACGGGATTGTTATTGTTGTAGAAATGCTAAATTTAATGCATTTTCTTAAGTTAAAAAAGCTTTTATATATTTTTTTAAATTAAAAGTTGTGGAACTCCTTATTTAATGTGAAATCATTATTTCTCTATCCACACTTTTTAGAATAAACTATAATGTAAACACTATGTATTTTTATTTTAAAAGGTTTGTATCAAAATCAACTTTTATATTAAAAAAATCTTTGCTATTATTCTAGATCAATTCTTTTTAGTCTTTTTTAATTCATAATTAATAATTATAACAATCTATATTATTTTTAGAAATATTTAAACTAACTTGTTTCCTGAATTTAAGACAAAATCTATATTATATTTACTGAAATCAATTATTACATTTTAAAGTTCGGAATTTTTTATCCCTTTAATATATTTTTAAATTCATACGTCACATTTTTGTTATGTAATAATTGTAAATATATATCATTCTAGAATTTACTTAAAATAAATTATTGATCAATTTTTAATTTTAAATATATTATTTATTTTAATCATACATACATTTTATACTTTTAAATTAGTTACTTTGTATTCTATTTCTTTAAGGTTAGTTGTTTTCGTCTAAGATTTCATACTTACTTTCATAATTTTTTAGAGAAATTCTAACTTTAGATTTGAATAACCTTATAAATTTTTTGAAGTTATTGTATGCAAAATAAAAGTGTGTAAAATAATTTCTTTAATGTGAAATTATTATGTTTTTCACAATGTCTAAAACTCTAAATTTTAATATTTATATGTACTTTTTAAAAAAGGATTTACATTGAGAATCAATCTTATACTTTCAAAAAAATTATTTTTTTTAGTTTTAGGTCATAAATTAATAATTATTTCATTCCTTTAACATATTTTATTAATATCTACATTCATATTTTATGTATATTATGTATATATTCAATAATTTATTTATATTATTTTTAGAGTAATTTAAAGTAAAATAGTTTATTAAATTTGGATCTATACAACTATTATATACATATTATATTTATTGCAACCAAATATGTATCTTCTAAGTTGAATTTTCATATTCTATTTATCATTAAAAAGTTTTCCTTTCTATCCTACCAAACCTAGTTTGAACACCATGAATTTCATATCCTATGCATAACTTAACATTAATTTCCTTTTTCTAAATTTAGAAGTCGGCAATCATCAAAGTGCCATAAAAACAGCATATAATGGTAGCAACTAGCATATCAAATCATATCATATACTGAAAATCATAATAAAGAGTAGAGAGGACATCATATCAAATCATACACGTAGATATGTACCAATCATGTCTAAGGCAACATACCCATTCTACCCCACCTCCATTCCTCCTTTTTCTTCTCTTTATAATTATAAGATCTAAGTCACCAATATGCATAGGATGGGTCCCCTTATCACTATGATCATGTGATTCTCCAAATAAAGTTCATCATTAAACTGTTCCTATGTGCTTACTTATACAGAATATGATTTCTCATTTATGTCCACCACTTGAGCACTTTCAACTTTAGAGAAGCTCAACTCATAGTAGGTATATTCCTCTTAGGGATAGTTTTCCTTCATCTTTTCACTTTGTTTTCTTTCTTTAATCTTTGGTTTCTTTGGCTAGCTAGCTAGCCATTAGCCACTCCCCTTGTAATAATTAGAACTTGTTAGTTTTACTACATTAACATCTGTAATTTGTCAAGGTAATATGACCAAGTTAATATTTAGAACTTCACTTATATTCCAAAAGCTAAGCAACATATCCACACCTACTTAATTTATACTAAAACAACATGATGTTTTCGAAACAGCTCTTCCAGAGATAACAGTAAAAGATTGACGACGGGATGGACCACAAACATCAGTAATATGTATAAGAATCTCAGTGAAGTCGAAAAAGATCTTATATAATAAGGAAGGAAGAGGATATTCAATTTATATCCTCATCAACAACCATTATCTCTTCATTTGCAATGTTGGAATGCATGGCTAGTGGATCCAATAAATTAATCTCAAGATGATGGAGACTTTCCGATGGCCAATTTCAGAAAGAGAATCTATTGTTATGGGACAACTGACAAAATGATAGAAGAGGATAATCTTCCAAAAGGAAATATATACAAAAAGAAAAAGTACACACACACACTATACTAATTAAAGAGACAGGTGAGCCTATATAGAGGGAATGACCAAATTAAAATATTGAAATTAGTAATTAAATAAGCTTAGGTTCAAATATCCTTCGAGGAGAGAAAACATAAAAATTTCTTAATTAACTCGTAAAAATAACACTATCAAAACAAATTATAGAAATTTATAAAACTGATCGTAAATCTTAACAAAACATTTTAAAGATGGTCAAACAATAGTAACCAGTAACATTACTTGTTCTATAGACATCTATATGAATGTTTACTGTTAAACGATAAAGCTACACGCATAGTAGTGCTAGTTATGCGTGTTGTTAGAGATGGTACACACTGCCCTTTCAAACCCTAGTAGTATAGTAGTGTTCTGTTTTGGTCATCAACACGTGCGTCTCCGACTTTTTATGAGCCTCGGGCTCCTCATAAAAACCAATTTGACAATTGCTATTCTCTAACACTTTACATAACACACAACATAGGGTTACATCCATGTTTCTGCCTTGTCAGTAATGCACGTGTTTACTCTTCCACTTTGGGACCTACCCTTTGCCTAATTGTGCAACCTGCTTCCATTCCCATCAATTGATTCATGCTCTCTACACATGTCATCAAGTTCTAAAACTCCATTATGTTTGAAGTTACCGTTCAGAAGGTTGGCTCAATGCATATATATATACAAAATACTGTTCGAGACTTCGTTGTAGGTATCTTTTTGAGTTAAGACAACAGGCAGGCAGACAATCACCGACAACTCATGACCTATGTGATGACACATGAGAGGATGGCTTTAAAACTATAACCGACCTCCAAGCACGATTCAACCCTTGAGAGAGCTTGGTCATTGCAGGAACCGTGGGCTTCCATGTTTCAAATTCAAACCCTTTGATGGTAATGATTAAATGTAGCCATGTGTTGTGTTACGTTTGTTTATATATTGCAGAACAATTTAATCTCCCTAGCCAGCTGAAACCACAGAAGCATTAAAAGAAATCAAGAGAAGGAAGAAAGAACAGAACATGCATCTATAACAAAGAAGCAATCCATGTGAAAATAATATGGCCAATCGTGGGATGAAGCATGCACGGCAGAGTAAAAATGAGGAGAGATCATGGTCAAAACATGGGGACCATGAGTGGCAGTAGGACTTTGAGGAGGGCCGCACGAGGGGGCACTGAGAGTGTAGGGCTTTCGGTTCAGAGATATATACATTTTATACACATAAACACATATATAGATAGTTGTATGGATCGATCATCATTCATCTCTCACCCTTCCCTCTTAATAGGATTCTCGCTGTCTGCTTCTGACCATTTCTGTAAACCCCACCACCATCCACATCTACTATGCCGTTCTCTTCCTTTTTACAACTTTTTCCTACTTTTCGTTCTGCAGTACAGTTTCACCCACTTCTCATTGACTCCCATCTGTTTCATTAATTATGTATCATTCCCATTAAGTAGACAGCAAAAGGTATTACTTCAATGTTCAAGTTCAACTTAAAAGGTTTTCCATGACACAGAGAATCGACCGTCTTATCTCTCTCAAAACTTAAAGCAAGAGTTAAATTTAATTTGAATAGTTAATAATGAAGTATAAACTTGTTTCTACGCACAAAATCTCAAGAAATGTAGAGAATTCGGACTAAAGACCTTTCATGTTAGAAGACTTTCGGGATATCACATCCCACCACTTGAGCCTTTCCATTACACTTTCTTTAGGCCTTTTAACAGGTGTCGCACGTATGTATCCTCCAAGTTGTGCCTGACATGGAAAGATACATTGCTGTAGAATCTTATTCTGGAGTCCAAAACAAAATAGAAAGCTGGAATCCAAGTAAGAAATTAAGGTAGTACACGTCGAAAAGCTAACAGATGAGAAAATTTTTGGACTTTATATGCTAGGGTTGTTCTTTTCTTTTTTTTTTCTCCTTTTAGGGGATGATTGAGGGATAAGAACTAAAAAGTTTGATGTGGATATGGAATTTGAAATTTAGGTTTCCTGCACAATGTACCCCCCAAAAAAGGGCATCTTTCAATCATATCAGTTCTGAAAGCTAGCCCGGGAACTCTCATCCGGTACACAAAACTAGAAGCATTGAATCATATGTTCTTGTTCACATAGATCACTTAACATCCATCTTGGTTCACACCAGTCAATTCAACTCAAAATACCAATCTCAACTTATGCAAACCCAAAAACTTTTATTTGATGAATCAAATTGCTCTTAAATTCACTTGCTTATCTCTTATACACATTCTTAACAACCTCGATATCTGATTTATTTAGACGATTTAAATTAAAGGTGAAGAAATTAATATATATAACTAATTTAATATTTTCTTAGAGAAATTGGATTATAATATATACTAGTAGTCTTTCCTTTCCCATGTTAACTTTACAATGTATAGTGGGACAGTGGGATATGATAACTTAAAGAGGGTATATTATTACATTCACAAAGAGGGTATATTATTACATTCACCAAATCTGTTCCATTACTTTGGCAATTTAACATGACTTAACAACTAATTGCATTTCAACGAAGAGAAGACTTTAGTTCAAGGAAAGCTCCTCTTACGTACTCATTAAGCAGGATTTTGTTGCTTGCTTGGAAACACACTCTCGTCAACTTCCAAGCAAAGCCGTGTTACGTCAGTAAAGTGTGCTTTATATGATTTTGATCCACTTCTTAAACCAACCATATTTATCTGAACTCTAAATTACACTTCTTTTCCCTGTAGTTCCAAAGTGATCAATAGACTTTGGGGACTTCAGTTGCTCCCATAAAGTGGAAGCTATCATTTAGTAGTCATTTATATGTACATAACAGGTGATCTCAGACATGACGCGTGCCCTTCTATTATACTTGTATATGAATAATCATCCTATTCCATGTCAAAGATAGATCTGTTGCTGCCTCCTACAGAAACACTAATCCAAGACTGGTGTGTTTTCGGAAGACAAGACTATAAAAAACTAAAATTAATGTATGGTCCATACAAAATCATTTGAAACTAGATGCTTGGCTTGGCTCTTGTCTGATGTTCCCACAACTTAAGGCCTTGCTTGTAATATGTCATGTTTGGATTAGTCTATCATATTCATAGAGGATTTGGAAGGTGGGGACTGAGGGAGCTTTGGTAATTAATGGTTTCCGGGTACTGGATACTGTTCATATCTATTGAACTGTTCATTTGAATTGGTGATATCGCAAATGTTTTGAGAGTTTGACTCCTAATACTGTTCACAAATTGTTCTGAGAATGTGCCAGTTTGGAACTATTTTTCTTTCCATGTATTCTATCCTACTAAACACAGTCTAACTTTGGCAGAAGCAGAACTGAAAAGTCGAGAACCTTGGAAGTTCTTGGATATTTGAACTGCAAAAAGAGAAACATTTCTTGTTCCAGCTAGATTATGGAATCTCAATGAAGAGACCAAACTCAGAAATTTCCTGACTGACCAATAGAGATCGACCACTAAACAGAAACCTCCACCTTCTTTTATACAATTAGGCCTCTTCAATTATTGAATTCTCGCAGTAGCAGTAGTGGAAGAATTTAAAAAAAAAAAAAGAGAGAGAGAGAAATTAGGGAAGAAAACGAAGAAGATGGAATGAGAAAAATAATCTAAACGGGCCCTGGCGACCATTTTCTGCAATCACATAATGGTGACATGATTCAGGTCACAAGAACCAAGACTTTGCATATGTTAAGACCCAGAAAAAATGGAAATGGAGAAGAGTATATACAGCTCAGAATTTGAGAAAGACAAAGAAGCATATGAATGATTAATAGATCCAAAAGCACGTAAGGAGAGGCCAAATTCATCAAAAAGAAAGATTTATAAATTCAGGAGCAGAACTTGCCAATAAATGATAGCATTTCTATTAATTACACTCTTACGTACATATACATATAAAAGGATCAAGGTTTCTTTCTAATCCAGTAACAACTGCTTCTTCAACTCTCGCCGCATTCACGTTCATGCCAGCAAATAAGCATGGCCACGCAACGCCGGAGGATGTAGAACTTGGCACGCTGTTTCTTGACCAGATGGCTGCACTTTTGACCGAAAGATGAACATGGCTTGTGCACGTGTTGATCATTAAAGCTTGAACTCATTTCTTTGCCTGCCATGAAATTGGGTAAAAGCTTCTTGCGTCTAGACAGAAGCTAGTCAGTACAACTACCAATAGAAGCAGTAAATATAGAGGACAGAAGTGCTGTTGGCTTGGTGTGTATTTATAGATAGAATTGCCAGACTTAATTTGCATTTGCTTTATCAGCTTTTTCATTTTCACTACTAAATTTCTGTGTTGGGCTTTCCCTTAGTTTTGTGTGGATTACCACCGTAGCAGCCCACCTCTTGACTGCTCGGTAGGTATCTCAAGACATAGAGTGGACCAATGTTCCTGTCTTTCTTCTTCAGTCCTGAAACAATATTTACTACTGTTTTGTACGCTAACGTTGGCAGACATACCTTGTCCTTGAAGTGGTTCTAGTTTAACTGTTATTACAAAACATATTGCGATCTAACGATGTACGATGACATACTTTCTAATATAAAATAAGTCAATGATCACTCGACATTCTTCAAATTAAAGCTTTAGCCAGAAAACTAATGATGCAAGAGAAAATCACATTAAGCAGTTCTTAAAAACTTGGGGAATATGGTCGATATCACATCACGTAAGCTATGGAATTTAAGTTTCAACATCTAAGAGAAGCCATCCAGTTTCACAAGTTCAATAAACACAAGCAATGAACTGATGATGCGAGTTCAAGCATGTTATGAAAATGATTAAACATCGTCACCATAAGACGGATAGAAAGATAAACCTAAAATCTATCTATCAATTTATATATATTACCTCCTCCACACAAGCATATATATAAATATAGTTAATCTCTATATATTAAAAATCGATAAATTACTAATCTTTGTTAGTAAGTTTTACAGATGCAATTTAGAACGGTAGGCTAAAATATTTATTTTAATAAATTAATGAGAATATTTTTTAAAAATCTTTTATGTATATTAATTTAGTAGTCCATTCACATCATATTAAAATTTAAATTACAAGCATAATTTACTATAATATTTTTCTCAAAACATGACTACACTATAACTTATCTTTTCTTAAAATTATATAAATATAGTTGGACACCTTTATTTATTGTATTTAGTTCTAATATTAAATTTTCGAGTTGAAATATCAAAATATAAAGTACTTGTTGAAGTTTTTGTTTGTTAAATAATTATTTTAATTCTAATTTTTTGAATACATTGGTGAAATTAATGTGATCACAACAAATTCATTTGGTTAACATAACATCTGCCATCTATTGAATCAAATTTAATTATTCAATTAATTAGATTGATAACTGATATATAAAGAATGTTTAGTTGATAAAGTATATATCTATTAAACTATATATGATTATACTCTATAAATTAGTAAAATATGAATTATTGATTGACTGTTATCTCTTTTCCAATATATATATATATATGTGTGTGTGTGTGTGTGTGTGTTTGTATGTATGTGTAACATATTGCATACAATAAAACCTACTTCTTCAAGCACTGCCCTTGATGCTGATGACAGCTTGAACCATCCTCAGCCATGTGAGAGCTGAAATGTCCACATACTAATTTTCACTAAGAGCCAAGATTGGATTGATTCTATAGATGATGAGCTGTGTGGTAGAGTTTAGGAAGACAAACAAATGAATCAATAATGACATTATTAGCCGTTGCATTGTCAAAATCATTTCAACCCAAACACATTAACTATTGTCTTTTTCAACAAGTCTTGTTATGAATTGCAATTTTACTTTGGGAAGGAAGGAAGGCATAGAAATAACTTGAGTTCTCGAATGAAGATGAATAAACCATTATATATATATAACTTACATATTGGACTCGTTAGCTTGGCCTAAACTTTCATTTATCCTTATTAAGGTTTTGAACTTAGGATCAAACGCCCCGAAGATCGTGACGTGCGTCTCTTAGTTAGTTAAGTTGCTGAATTACGGAGGCTTTTTGTAGATATATGTGCTCCTTGTGCATGCTTCGGCCGATCGAATTCGTCACTGTACATGCAGGGAAACTTGGCCTGAGATGCTAGAGAAGATGAAGATTTTGTCCAACAATATTACTTCCCTTCCCTTTAATGGAATTGATCAGTTAAGCATTCTTTTTTCGTTTCTTATCTGATTATTAGAAGAAATCCATGTTATTTTTTTAATCTAGTTAGTCATATTATTTGGCAATCTTTTTACAGCCTTTTGTTATTAAGTTATCTATAAAATTTCCATTATCTGATGAGTCAATGTAAACCAATATTATCAACTCTAATTGTCCTTTTCTTTCTTAATAAGGTACTAAATTTCAGAGCCTTTCAAATTTTCGTGAATAATTCTGTACTACGTACAATGTCACCGATTCACTTTCACTATGTCCACAAGAATCAAATCACACCCTAGCCTGGTATCAATTTCCTCCAGAATTCTTGAATGCGACCGAGAGCCACATCAATCATCAAAAGTAAAGAAGAAAAGCAATCAAGTGAAGTTTCTTTGAAACATATATGTGTGACAGGGTACAAAGGCAAGAAGTGACGATCGAAACAAGTTCCACTATGGAATAGACACAATATCCCACTTCACATGCCTACAGTTAGAGCCACCGGATCGTGTGATGTTGGAAAGTCCACGAAAATTGTTCCTAAACCAAAAGAGTTGGATGCTTAGGTACGTACTCTTGGTTTATTACCTATATACAGGATAGCTGTAGGATATGAGGGTTTAGATCGAATTCGCGAGTGCATATTGGCTATGACAAGTATAGGATGTTAGGTTTATATAAAGTTGTGAATCATTGGCATCCACGGTAGTTTTATTATTAGTTTTATTATTAAAAGAACTATTAACCATGTGAAACATACAGGTATAAGAACCATAAAATTATTATTTTATCATCCGTACTGTCAATCTTAACCCCCTCTTCCTACAATCCACAAGCGTACATAAATCAATTTTGTCCTTGATCATATCCTTTGCCATAATACATTCCACCACAACATTCTTTTAGCAATTCTCCAACACTTTGGCATTTAGATAGAGGGGATAATTATCATTCGACTTCTGATCTTTCCCTAAGCATTGTAAGTGAGTATCATAGTAGTGACCATCTAATGTTGTAGTAGAAATGGATTACTTATATCCCACACTGGTATTGTTTTCTTACCCTCAGTTCATGGCAAATTCAATTTAAATAAAGTCTTTCAAGTTCCACATTTAAATAAAAATATTTTATCAGTCTAAAAATTTGTTTATGACAACTTATGTTTCTTTGAATTTTCTTTAACCTATTTTATTATAAAGGACTACGTAACTAACAAGGTACTCCTTCAAGGACCGAGTGAAGATGAATTATATGCTCTCCACTAAGCTGTACTCAACCAAGCTAATTTGGTTAAGTGTCTATCTTTGTATGATTGGTATACTCAATTTGGGCGTCAAAAATTATAAAATATTTCTAAAATATTTAAAAAATTTAATCTACCATGTTCTAGGTCTAATTCTTCCCCTTATTCTTAATGTTTCTTAACAAAACTAGTACAATTTTCTTTTACTTCTGTCATTTACAAGAGTAGGAACCATTCAAAATGACACATTAGAATGTTTAGGGACTAACTCGTTATCTTGTTAACCCTAGGTCATCGTTATGCCTTATTCTTCCTTGACGATTTTACTCGCTATGCCTAGGTGTATCTTATTAAATATAAAAGTAATGTTTACTCTTGTTTTACCAATTTCAATCTTATGTTCAATGTTAATTCAAAATCAAATCAAAGCCTTTCACACTGATTTAAATTATTATGGAATATTGAAATAATTCACTGTATAATATGTCTATATACTCACGAATAGAATTACATAACAAAAAGGCAAATCAACCATTTAGTTGACATTGCTCTCACTTTACTTGTATAGGGTCATGTTTTATAAAAAATATTGGAGTTATGCCTTTCAAATGAGTGTAATATTAATAAAAAAATTTCCTTTCTCAATTATACATAAAAATTATATTTTTGAGCTCAATAAACATCTAAGTTATTTGGAATTTAAACCATTTGGCTATATAATTTACCCTCTTCTTTGCCCTTATAACACTAATAAATTTTTATTCTAAAATAATCTTTGTGTTTATCTTAGACAAAGTCCTTTGAGGCTAAGCCTTGAAATAACTAGTAAAGTTATTCCTTTGTGACCATAAGGTTACAGGTTCAAGTCATGAAAACAGTCTCTTTGTAAACATGCAAAAGGAAGACAACGTACATTACAACCCTTTTTAAAACCCGCAAAATTGGGTGCCTTGTGCACTAGATATATTGAATTTGTTTTTATAAGACAAAGTCCTTCTCATCCAACTTTCTTAATATCACCACTAACTATGTTTACCTTGTAAGACATGTTAGGTTCAATGAAAAATATTTACTGTTTTAAGAGACGGTTCAATCACAATCGAAAAAGGAGGAAACAGTCAATCCCTTGGCCTAATCTATTTTAACATATAAATCAAAATTCAACTCCTATGGTACCTTTAGGTATGCTATTATTTTCTCCGTTGTTATCTGTTTTTTTATTCTAAATTGCATACTTCTACTTCAAACAAAAATACTAACAACTCTTCTAAAAGGAATCAAGTATTTTTTGGTCAAAAATCAAAAATTTCTAGAAATCAATTAAAGAACATTGGAAGGATCGATGATATAGAGTACGAAAAGGAACGCTTAAGAAGCCCTATATGATTTAATGGTGGATCATTATACAAGGAGTGAATCTTTGCTTCTTTAAGAGATTGAAATTAGACCTCTAGTTTTGATTCAAGTAGGAGCAACTTGAAGAATGCAGTGATATAATGTAACTGACATAAGACACATAAGACAATCAAAGTTAGAATTACATTGACCTTTAAGGTTGATAAATAGAATGTAACAAATGTTAAGGTCATATCGATGTTGAGCATCAATCTTTCCTTACATTTGTGGAGTAGAAGGATAGAAGCAAACCAACACCAAACTCATCTTTATTACACATATTGAAAGTTTTAGAACAAAATCAATGTCGACGTGTCTATAGGTAGGTCAGACTCATGTTCAAGTTATTTAGGGTTTTGATATTTTAATATGTTTTTTCCTTTTATAATTTTGATTTTAGGGTTTTATGCATATAATAGTCTTTCTTATGTGTTTTAATGGAAAATTTTATCATTATGATTGATCAATCGAAAAAACCTTGAAGATAATTTCTTTAAACTTTTTAAATGACTCTTATTTTAGGTTCTTTAAAAACTTGATACTTTAAATTACTAGTGAAGATCAAACCCTAAGGTCTTATCACTCCCAATCCTTTCTTTTTTGAAGTGTGGTATTTCATATCATTGTATATATTTTTGTATATATTTTTTTAGACCAAACTTTCCACTATAAAATGTTTTCTAGTCTTGTCATATTGATATTGAATCTCTCTAGTCCTATTGGTAAGGGTAGTATCAAATTTTGGTATAAGCCTCAAGTTCTACATTTAAACATATTTCTAAAAATTCTATTATTACTTTTCTTCTATTCCAGTATTTAATTTTTGTTATTATCTTTATCATTATTGAGATTTGTTAAGCACAAACTATTTTTAAGAATCTTGTTCCTTATTCTTTGAATTTTCATTCAAGTTAATCGAAAAAAAGGAAAAAAGACAAAGATTAACAAAGTTTTGTAAAGAGAATTATTTAAAAACATCCCATCTAAATCATACACAAAAGGACTTTGAGATTGTAGTATTCATTATAAGAAAAGATTATTCCTATTCCTATAATGACAAGGTATTATATGTACCATAAACATTCCATTTTCTAGCTATTCTTACTTTTATTATCGTTAATTTATTATTGTGAACTTATTTTTTCCCCTTTTTAGGTCTAGTTAGGTTCTACAGACCTCAATTTTATTGAGTTTTTTTGTATTTCTTAGCTGCTAGTTACATTTTTTTTGTTTGTTTTATTATAATTTGCTTCTTTGGGAGTTATTTGAAAAATGACAAGATTTAAACTAGCTTTCTTAATTTAAATTGTTTAGTTTGTAAAGAACCTTTACTTAATAGTTTTGGTTGTGAGTATAATGAACTTTGAGAGAAGCATGTGAGGGAGTATTTTTGCTACTAACATTTTCTTATAGTTACATTATGACTCAAAACCTAAAACAAAACTTGTACAAAGATAAGGAAGTAAGTAAAGACGAAAGAATGGAGATAGATTAGGAGTTTATCATCATGAACGTCAGATAAGAACAATATGAGCAATTTATATGACATTTCAATAAAGTTAGGGAAAGGTTGGATAAATATGAAGCAATTATAGCCAAAGTTATAAATAACGTACTGGACTCGATATAGAATTTCATTCTAGTATAGTATAGCACTAATATTGATCAATAGGGTATAATTTTGAATAATCTTTTTAAATTATAAAATAGTTCCTGAATTTTATAAAATTATAAAATAATCTTTCAATATATTGTGTCATATAATTTATAATTTTACATCAAATGTGTCTAAGATTTTTAATCATATAAATTTGAAATGACAACTATCTCTTTTATTTCTATTAATATTACTTTTAACATATTTAACATATTTGAAATGTAACTTCACTGAGGATCATTTATGATTCTCTATTATAAATATTTTTATAATTTCTTATTAATAATAATATTTTTTATTAATATATAAAAATATTTAATTTTTATAACTTACTTCATTTTAATTGATTCATTCTTAAGTTGACTTAATGTAAATTCAAACTATTTATTTCAAATTATTAGCAAATGAACGATGTAGGTTCTATCAAAAGTTTATTTTGAAGTATGTGAAAGTGAGTTGTCATATGATTTTTATTATATAAAATTGACGTATAACAGATATAATAATATAAAAAGAATAAACTAGAAAATAGTTTAGTAAAATAAAAATGATTTTTTTATTCTTTAACTTTTACTGCAAATCTCAATTAAATAAATCTTCATTTTCAATTTTTATTATAAATCTTAAGTCTTAACTATACAAAATTTATCTTTTTAATTAAAAATAAGAAAAAAAACTGGAGAGAGAGAGAGAGAGAGAGAGAGAGAGAGATGGTCTCTTAATAATTATCTATGTAAATTGATCAAAGAAAGGCATGGTATTAAATGCATCATTAGAGTAAAAGAGTAATAACAAATTTTATACATAAGGAGTCTGAATTTATATAGAGAGTAAGTGATTAAAGATGTGTCTTTATGAAAAGGCATAATATATAAAGATGTTTGTTTGGCCAAAGAGTCTTTAAGTGTGAAGTAAATGATTACAATTATTTCCTGATGAAAAGATATAATATATAAAAATATTTGTTTGGTTAAAAATCAAATTATCTTTGGTTGAGCTTCATATGAGAGGATAAAAACTAAAAAGTTGAAACTCTAAAACCTTAAGCTATTATCATATTACTTTCCCAAACAACAAAAAATATCAAAAACATGGAAGATACAACAACAAATATAGAAGTGGTTGTGGCAGGTGACCTGCCGATGGAGGCGAGTTGTGTTGCGACGTGAGAGTGCAAATAAGGAAGGAAGGTCAGATAAGGTAAGGTTAAGAAGTTTTTTAAAAATAATTTAGTCCTAAAATGTAAAAAAAATTACAATTTTTTTGGTATTTAATTGATATTTTAAATACCGATTGGTACTAATAAGTACTAGTCGAAAATGATGGTATAGGTCGGTACTCTAATTTGGTGCAATATTAGTTTTGGTAGTACTATTTTTTCACTGGTATGGTATGAATCTCATACACATGGTTATAACTGACCTATAATATAACTCACTTACAACTACTAGGATGGATGGTTTTGAGGCATATGATGAGGTAAATGGTGGTGCTAACTACCTAGGAGAGCTAAACCTAAGGGGTTATGAAGGAGAAAGAGTAAAAAAAGGAAATAGAATGGGAAGACAAAGAGGGGCATATATGGTATAACTTACAAAAAAGGGTCTACAAAAATGGTGAATAAAAATATAGGCGGCATTATAATGCCAATACCATCTATTTTAGGAAAGATTGGCCCAAATGCTTACTTGGAGTGGGGAGCTTATTGAGCTAATTTTTTATTGATATAAATTTTCGAAAGAGAAAAAGGTTAAATTATTAATCATTGAGTTTAATAGATATATCGTTGATCAGTAAGATCAACAAATTCTTACTAGGAGAAGAAACTGACAGCTATCTATTAGGACGTGGGAGGAGATAAAGATAACAATGAGAAAATATTTTGTGCCAAATTCCTACTATAGAATCTTTATAAAAGGCTACAAATATCAACTAAGGTTTTAGAAGAATGGAAGAGTACTATAAGAGATAGAGGTAGCCATGACTAGGAAGAATATAAAGGAAGACTTGGAGACAAGGCTCATTACATTTATAAACCAAATTTAGAAATTACCAATATTTTTGAGTTATACCATTATATGGAGCTGGACGACGTAGTGGACATGGTCATAAAGGTAGCAAGACAACTAAAAAGAACGTTTAACTATTTTAGTGTTTAAAGTGCAAGTTCTTCATTATGGAGCAAGCCATATAGTAAAAAGGAAGACAAAGCTCTAAAACCGAAATATAGAATAACCGAGAAGAGAGATAAGCAAATATCAAGTGCTTCAAGTTATTAAGAAGTGGATATCTATAGCTTCACAATATCCTAATAAGAGAGTGATGATTACGAGGAAGAATGGAGTATGTATCCAAGAGTAAAGAAGTGGAGAATGATCATATGCCTATCTTAGAGGATGTAAGATACAATGGTGCCTTAAGAGGCCTAAAGAGGGAAGGATGCTGGTCAACAAGAGGGTATTAAACTTAAAATTGGGAGAGGAAGATGCTAATGAGTAATGAGAAAATCTCTTCTATACTAGATGTGTCACTAAGGATTAGGTGTTTAATATAATCTTAAATGGAGGAAGCAGTGCGAATATAACTAATATAAAGTTGGTAAAAAAGTTGAGGCTACCAACTATGAGATACCTTAAACCATATACTTACAATGGTTGAATAAGAGTGGGATGGCTGGGGTAAGAAAATAACTACTGATTTCTTTCTCAATTGAGAGGTATATGGATGAAAATGTTGTACGATATGGTTCCTATATAAGCGAGACACATTCTTTTGAGACGTTTTAGGAAATTTGACAGCAGAGTCATGCATGATGAGTATAAAAATAAATATTCTTTTACTATGAATGAAAAATTGGTCATCCTTACTTTATTATCATAAAAACAAGCTTATGAAGATTAATACAAGACTTGTCAAAGTGAGTAAGAGAAATTAAGGGAAAAGAACTAAGAGCAAACACTGGAGGATACTTAAAACACTATGGCTAAAGAAAAAATAAGAGACAAATACAAAGATAAAGTGTAAATTTAATAGTGTGAGTAAGGGATATGAGAGAAGCATGCTTGGCCAAACGTTATATGCTTTTTCATATTTACAAAAAAGTCTTTCCTTTTTTATGATATTGATGCTAATGCTACTTTACCTAGTAGTATTTTGCATTTTTGGTAGAAATTTGAGGTTCTTTTTTAAGAGGATATTTTGAGTGGATTAGCCCTTATGAGATGGATTGAGTACTAAATTGATTTTACTTCAAAAACCTAGATTTCAGACTGACCAATGTATATAATAAACTTGGTAGAGACAAAAGAGATGTATAAGCAAGTAGATGAACTCTTGGAGAATGTGAGAGGATGCTTAAGCTTATGTTTTATTCCTATTTTGTTAATACCAATGAAGGCTGGATAATGGAGAATATGTATGGGTTATTGCACTATCAACAAAATTGTTGTAAAGTATAGATACCATATTTTTAGATTAGATGATATGCTTGATGAGTTATTTGATATATGTTTATTCTCTAATATTGATTTAAAATCTAGGTATTGTCAAATTAGCATTATAGAAGGAGATGGATGAAAAGCTACCTTTAAACCTAAACATAAATTGTATGAATGGATAGTAATGTCTTTTGATTTGACTAATACACTAGCACTTTCATAAGGTCGATGGACTATGTTGAGCATGAGTTTTTAGGTAATTTTGTAGTTATGTACTTCGATGATATTCTTATCTATAATAAGACCTTAGATGAGCATGTTAAGCATTTAGAAAAGGTTTTGCATGTGCTTAAGCAATAAAAGCTGTATGCAAATTTGAACAAATGTACTTTTTGTAGTAATTAGGTTATATTTCTTAGTTATGTGGAAAGTGAAACGGAATAAAGTTAGACATGGAGAAAGTGAGAGCTATTAGAGAGTCGTCAACACCCAAAATTGTTAATGATATTAAGAGTTTCTATAGGTTGGCTAGTTTCTATTGGTGATTTGTTAAAGACTAGCATAATCAATGCAACTTTAACAGAGATAGTAAAAAAATGTGTAGGATTTAAGTGAAGTAAATATCAAAAGAGAGTCTTTAATTTATTGAAAGATAAGTTAAGTCTAACTCCTTTGTTTGCTTTATCTAACTTTTTCAACACCTTTGAGAGAAGTATGATGCTTCAAGGTGTAGGAATTCAATCTATTTTGATAAAAATAGAAATTTAATATAATAATTTAGTGAGAAGCTTAGTGAAATAACTTTAAATTGCCCTAACTCAAAATAAAAATATGTATACATTAGTGAGAGCCTTAAAGACTTGACAATATTACTTATGTGCTAAGGAGTTTTGATACAAATGGACTATGAGTTATTGAAATATAGCCAAGGTCAAATTAAGCTGAGTAAAAAATATATCAAGTGTATAAAGTTTATTGAGACTTTTCTTATGTTTTAAAAGTAAAAGTAGGTTAAGGAAAATATAGTAGTTAATACATTTTCTAGGATACATGCATTATTAAGTATTATGCATACTATGGGTTTTGAGTTTATTAGGGATGTATATATTATGATCTTGATTTTGATAATATGTTTAAAGCATGTGTGGATTGTGTATTTTGAAAGTTCTATAGTTATGAAGGGTTCTTATTTATAGAGAACTGACTATATGTGTCTTATAGTTCTTTGATGTAGTTGCCTGTGAGAGAGTCATGCGTGAGAGATTTAATAAGACACTTTGGAGTTAAAAAGACTCTAGAGATTTTGAGTGGGCATTTTTTTTGGCCACATATGAGGAGAATGTAGAGATTGTGTTTGAGATATGTTTTTCTTATAAGCAAGTCAAATTTAGAGTGGGACATCATAATTTATATATCCTTTACTTGTGCCAAGTGAATTATAGGTAGATCCATTGATGGATTTTTATTTTAGAGTTACCTAGGTCTAGAAATGGTAAGGATTCAATCTTTATAGTGGTTGATAATTTTTTAAAAAATGACACATTTCATTGCATTTAATAAAACTAATGATGCATTGATCGCGGTTTTCCAATATGTGTAAGTTTCAATATTTAACTTCGATATTCCGTAAGTGCACGAGTCATTAGCGTAATACCTAAGGTGTCGATCCCACGAAGAGAGTTAATCTAATCCTAAAAACAATTTGCAATAATTCAAAATGAACAAAACTAAGGCAAGAATTAATTTCAATCACGCACTCAATTTCAAGAATCAATTACAAAAATATTAACAAAATAGCATATGCAACACCCAATCAAGAATCAACCTAAAGAACTACCAATTAAGAGAAAGGGGATTTTATCTATTTTTAATGCTAACCTAATCGATTATGAACTACTGGATTACTGGTTCTAGATGATCCTAGGGTTGATTACTCTCTCACAAGTTATAACCATTAACCCTAATTTATAAACTCGAATCAGATTATAGAAATTGCAATCTCTTTATTAACAATCTATTCCAAACCCTAATTAGATATAAAGTTGTCCAAAAACTATCAGGAACCTATGTAAGATCTCTCTTCACACAATTTATCGATTTGATTTAATTCTTGTTCTATTAAATTACCTAACTCTCGTTAGCCTAATTTAATAATTTTTCACTCAGTTCACCCTCTCAATTTATCACCGAATTATGCAAGTGCAGAAATTAAATCACAATTAATCTAGTAAAAACACAACCAATCAAATTTCATTAAAAAAACCCAAAGGTGAGTTTAGACATCCTTAACATTCATACAATCTTATCATCAACAGCTATCCTAATTCTATACAATAATAAAACTAAACTGGAAATAAGATCAAAATGGATGACGAAAGCAGCAACGGCAAGAAACCTCCTATTCTGGGAAGTACCTTGCGTAGACTTCTTCTCTACATCTCTCTTCCTTCTTCTCTTTCTCAATCTCTCGATGAACACTCTTTAGGGTTTCTCAATTGTAGCTAATGCAAAAGCTCTCTCATCTCCTTTGTCTTGTTCTTTAAATACCTTTTGTATTCTAAGCAGCCTTAAGTTTTTTTTGAGGTTGAAAAAGTTTTAAAAAATCCCTCAAAACTTGACATTTTTACTTGCTTGCACGTCTATCCGATGTAGGCAATGATTGTGGCCCTGCATTCCACGATTGTGGGCCACATCTAACCCTTTTGTCACGATTGTGGCAATCAGGCCAAAATCATGG
>JANZXP010000005.1:40875398-40890359 GCA_027576715.1 Erythroxylum flavicans
GAGTTTTAAGTACTTTCAAGCCTTCTTATCACTAAATCTTCACCTAAACCTTATGTAAAGTATCCATAACATATTTTTCGAGACCTTGGGCTCAACATTAATACCTTAAATCTCTATGATGCCAATTTAATTCCAATTCTTCAAGTATGATTCTTTAAAAACATAAGTAAATCATATGGAATACATGTTCAATGAAACATTCCAACTAGGCTACAATTTGGGGCCTTACATATCACTTTCTCAACTGGTTACTAGCTCTATTCATAACCCGAAGGCCAGCAGAATAGTTATTTATTTAGCAATATATTTTTTATTGCCTACCTTGTTGTTTTAGCTACTCGTTTCTATGAAAAATACTAGTAAAGCTAATTAAGTAGAAAAGCCTCAAATTATGAATGAATGTGACAATTTAGAGGGTGACAGACTCACACTAAATCCTAATTAAGCTGTATATTTAGCCAAAGAATTCACTAATTTTGTGAGCTAATGATTCTTCATAACCTAATAGACTATGTTCAAAATTAAATTAATTCCAATCCATCTAGGCCATTGACATATTCACACAATTCACAAAATGTAACGTAACAACTATCATACAATATACAAAATTCACATTCAAAGCAAAACACATAACCCTCAATGTAAGAAGAGGACAAACAAACACATAAGGAAAGAAGAAACATAAATTAAGGTAAAACAAAGAAGCAAAGATAAAAATGCAAACTAAATTTAAAAAGAAAGAGGGTTAAACCAAAGCCTCATAGTGATGGAGGTGAGGGTGGTGTTGGAGGAGGCAATTGAACGCCTTGATCCTTGAAATAATGATGTATATGACGTATGTCCGGCTTTAACGTTGTTGAATTTGGGCCATCTCCTTCATCCTTATGGAATTCTCCGCAAGTGTATCTGTAATGACCTTGTTGTTTATAGAGATTGTATCAAGGACTTTCTTCCAGCCCGATTCTTCTATTTCTTCTTCCTCCTCGAACTCTTCACTAGTCGAGTCCTCTTATACCTGCTAAAGCAGTGCTGTAATTAGACTCGCCTGACTAGCCCTGATCTTAACATGCGTCTTTTGACTAATATCCCAAAATTTCATATTGTGGGACTTAAGAATTTCAGCACGCTATAGGCGATGATGATTTAGGAAGTCTGGGAGATGGACAGTTAAACCACTACAATCTACGCCATAATACTCAGCAATGGTAGAAACTAAGTACCCCATACCTAAATTGTTGCTCCTCTTGCGCAGAGTCACAATAATAGTGTTCAGCACATGTGTGGAGGTGCACACTGGATTGTTGTGATCCATGCACCACAATATGAAGAGTTCCTTTGTTGAATACTTGTTGGTTTCTGATTTATCAAAAACTAGTTAACACATGAATTTATGCAATAACAAATGCTCATGGGTCCTTATGATGTTGTTGTGGCCATTTTTGGCATCGAATTGCTTTAACCCAGTGAGCTCATTCCAGTAGCGAGAAGCATAAAAATCATCGTGCTGATCGATAATGGAGGATTCGTGAAACCTACACATATCGTGCATGATTTCAATGTTTAGTTCATAAGCTCGTCCTTGCAACCTAAACCACATTTCTTTAGGGTTCTTAGGTTCATAAGAAAGGGAAGTAAAGAATTCTAAAGTGAGCTCCTGGTCAACAGAAATTGAAAGTGTATGAATTTTGCCCACTGAATATCGAAATTAAAATATTTAGGGACTACAGTTTGTTTAGTATTGAGAGATTGAAAATGAATACCTTCATCCTCTGTGTATATTGGGAAAGGGTGCTCTGAAGTCTGCTGCTCTGTTCCTTCTCCCTTATCCTGAGACTTAGTTTCATCCCGATGATTGATCCCGTCTGGTTGATTGCTTAATGCGCAGCATACTGGCTTGTTAGTAGGTACTAGTTGGAAGAAATTTGGAAATTTTAAACTTGGTAGAGAGAAGTGATAATGTTTGGAGGCTTCAAATCTAGAGAGATAAAGTAAAAACGAAAGTGAAGTTAGAAATGAATATGTAAGTGGATAGAGGGTAAAATTGTAAAAATTGACTTAAAAAATCGCGTGTTCCCTTTTTGCCCTGCCGTGTGGCCTGAAATTTTCCACCAAATTTTTTTGATTTTTTAATCTTTTTGTTCTTCTTCACTTTCCGAAGTCACTTCTTAATTTCTTGTGGCCCTTTCACCTATCTTTATGTACTTAATTGATCATCAAATTTATATTGAAATCCTATGCCTTCTCGATTTTATTTGGAAATGAAATAATCCTAACTACGTAATTCAAACTTCTAAAAACAATCAAAGGAAATAAATTTCCATAGGTTGCCTCCTATGCAGCGCTTCTTTTAACATCGGTAGCTCGATGCTTTTCTTTTGCTCACGAGGGTTTAAATGATTGGTACAATGGTAGTGCAGTCACTAATCTCACAATTTGCACATGAGCTACCATGCTATGGATTCCACCTTCCTTGCGATTCTCCTTCCTTCGCCTTCTTCTACGCTATCGTTTCCTTCTGAATACATGCTTAAGATCCTCAATATCTTCCCATTTTTCTCAAAGTTAGGTTATCTTGATATTCATTAGAGGTAGAGGAGATCTGTTGTCTTTCTTTGACACTTTGAAGGTTATTTCCTACTTTCCTACCCTCAGAGTTAGTTCACTCCCATCAACGTCAATAATTGGGAGAGTAGTGGTCAGGAACGGTCGTTCAAGAACAATAGGGGTTTCCACATTTTCTCCAATATCCAATATATATAATTATGTGGGAAAGATAAATTTCTCAATTCATACTTACACGTCCTTAATAATCCCCTTCGGTTGATGAAATATTCCGTCGGTCATTTTTACTAACATCTTTATGGGTTCTAACTCTCCTAACTCCAACTTCTGACTAAAAGTATAAGGCATCATATTGATACATACTCCCAAATCTGCGAATGCCCCGTCTATGTTGACTCTATTGATACTGCAAGGAATGTAAAAATCCCCTGGGTCCTCTTTCTTCTGTGCTATGTTAGGGTTTTCTTCTGATATGCACTGCTTAACCTTCTTCTTGACTAATTCCTTTAGTGTGAGCCTCGTTTGTAGTTGTTCCGTTACATCCTCAACCTTGTTTGATTCAACCTCCTTAAAATTCCTTGTTGCCCTACTTGAAATTGACTTCCGCTGAGCTAAAATAAGGTATGGAAATTTTGGTTGAGGTGCCTTAATTGGCTCAATTATGAGCCACTTGGAAGGAATTCCATAATTACTTATCCTTTTCTCTTGTCTCTGTTTTCGTTAACATGTTCAGGTTCCTTCTCCTGGGTCTGAATGATGGCCATGGTTCGTTCCTTTGAATTAGACTCAATATTACTTGGAAGGGTTCCTGTGTTCTGAGTAGATATTACCTCTGCTAATTAACCTACTTGGACTTCCAAATCATTGAAGAGGCATGGTTCTTTGTTACTTGCTCGAATTTGGTTTCAAGCGTCCTGTATGCATCCTCCATGCCTCCAATTTTATCTAAAATCTTATCCAACTTGGATTTCATTGAGCTTGATTTATCTTGTTGGAAGCTTGATTGTCCTTGAGGTTTGAACTATCCTCAAGCATTGTTCGTTCAAGAGAAGTTAGGGTGATTCTTCCACTCAGGATTATAAGTGTTGAAGTAGGGACTGTTGCCCCCTCCTCGTCCATACTGAGCTCCCATATAGTTCACCTACGCCGGATCACTTTCCTTCATCAAGTAACAATCCACTATATCATGGTCTATTTGTCCATAGAGTTCACACTCGAGTTGCATGACTTTCACCGGAGTTGAAGTTGAAGCCTTCATGCTGTTGAGATGTGCGTCAAGTTATCAATTTTTGCTTGCATTTTCATCATTTAATTGACAACCATAATTCCTTTTTGCTCTCAGAAGGTAGTAGCTTGTCTACTCCGCTCGTTCATCCACAGCTAGCTATTACTCGCCATCTCCTCTATTAAACTTTCTGCTTCATCAACCGTCTTTTTCATTAGTGATCCTCCTGAAGCTGCGTCAGTTGTGCCTCTCGTTTGTGGGGTTACTCTATTATGGAGTGTTTGCAACAAGAATTCCTTAAGTAAATTGTGGTATGGGCACTTCCGTTGTAAATCCTTATATCTTTCCCACACTTCGTAGATCGATTCCCCATCACTTTGCTGAAAATTGGTAATTTCCTTGATGATCTTAGTCAAACAGAAATACTTATTTAAAAAAGCACGAACTAGCTGATCCCACGTAGTGACATTGATTGGGTTAAGGGAATGATACTAAGTCTTTGCTCTATCTTTAAAGGTAAAAGAGAAAAGCCTAATTTTGACCACATCTTCTGACATCTGATGGTACCGAAAAGTATCACAGATTTCAAGGAAGTTCACTATATGTGCGTTAAGATCTTCATTTGTTAGTCCATAAAACTGTACATTCTGTTGAAGCATATTTAGGAGGGCTGATTTTATTTCAAATGAGGCTGCTTGAACAGGTGACCTAGCTACTCCTTGGTTAGCCGCATTAAACCCTAGTCTCATGAAGTCCATAAGGGTCCGTTGTTGATGTCCATGGTTTGCTCCGTGGTCCAAATTCTGCTGAAATTCCTCAACCATTGTTGATTTCGCGATCTCTTCTTCTTTTTCACATCAACTTTCCTAATGGTTCGTTCTAGTCGAGTGATGTCTAAATCTAAAGTTTCATCTATGTGACTCGAACTTCTCGTGATTTTTATGTTCATGCAAGAGCACGATTTCCGAAATAGAAAAGAAAGAATGAAAACAAAAAATTAAAAACAAAACTAATCACCTTAAACTATAGAACTAAACTAACCGCTTCCCCGTTAACGACGCCAAAAATTTGATCACAGTTTTTCAATATGTGTAAGTTTTAATATTTAACCTCGATATCCCGCAAGCGTACGGATTATTCGTGTAGTACCTAAGGTGTCGATCCCACGAGGAGGGTTAATCTAATCCTAAAATTTAAGGCCAAAAATAATTCACAATAATTCAAAATGAACAAAGCTAAGGAAAGAATTTATTTCAATCAGGCACTCAATTTCAAGAATCAATTACGAAAATATTAACAAAATAGCAAATGCAACACCCAATCAAGAATCAACTTAAAGAACTACCAATTGAGAGAAAGGGAAATTTTATCTATCTTTAATGCTAACCTAACTGATTATAAACTATTGGATTACTGGTTCTAGACGGTCCTATGGTTGATTGCTCTCTCTCGAGTTATAACCATTAACTCTCATTTATAAACCCTAATCAAATTATGAGAATTGCAATCTCTCGATTAACAATCTAGCTAAAAACCCTAATTAGATCTGAAGTTGTCCAAAAACTATCGACAACTTAAGCAAGATCTCTTTTCATATAATTTACCGATTTGATTTAATTCTCGTTCTATTAAATTACCTAACTCTTGTTAGCCCAATTTAATAAATTTTCACTCGGTTCACCCTTTCTATTTATCACTGAGTTATGCAAGTGCAGAAATTAAATCACAATTAATCCAGTAAAAACACAGCTAATCAAATTTTATTAAATCAAAAATAAAATAACCCGAAGGTGAGTTTAGACATCTTCAACATTCATACAATCTTATCATCAATAGCTATCCCAATTCTATATAATAATAAAATTAAAACTAAACCAGAAATAAGATCGGAATGGATGATAGAGGCAATAATGACGAGAAACCACCTATTCTGGGAAGTACTTCACATAGGCTTATTCTCCACGTCTCTCTTCCTTCTTCTTTTTCTCAATCTCTTGATGAACTCTCTCTAGGGTTTCTCAATTATGGTTGATGCAAAAGCTCTCTCATCTCCTTTTTCTTGTTGTTTAAATGCCTTTTGTGTTCTGAGCAGCTGTAGGTTTTTTTAGGTCAAAAAGGTCCAAAAAATCTCTCGAAATTTGACATTTTTACTTGTTTGTGCATCTGCCCGATGCAGGCCACAATCGTGGCCCTACATGCCACAATCGTGGGCCACATCCAACCCTTCTGTCACGATCATGGTAATGGGCAGTGTCTTAGGCTTTTGTAATGATCGTAGGTTGGCTCCAATACTTCTGTCACGATCGTAGCCTATTGTGCCACAATCGTGGCCTAATGTGCCATGATCGTGGGCTGTTGTTTCCGCCCGAGTGTCTCTAAAAATTCTCCGTTCTTCGATGTTGACTCTAAAACACTAACAAACACATCAGGGTACCTAAAAAACATAATATTGAAGCTCAAAAACTTGACTAACTCATAAAAAACACTTAAGCACAATTAATTACAAACTAACACAATTCTAACCTAAACATGTACTAAACAATTAAAT
Organism: Erythroxylum flavicans; assembly: GCA_027576715.1. Taxonomy (NCBI): domain Eukaryota; kingdom Viridiplantae; phylum Streptophyta; class Magnoliopsida; order Malpighiales; family Erythroxylaceae; genus Erythroxylum; species Erythroxylum flavicans. The sequence goes on from JANZXP010000005.1 coordinate 40,881,734, forward strand.
TAACACTTAACTACATAACAAACTAAGCCCTAAAACATGATGCAATTCACACTTATCATGCATACTACATTATTGAAATATATTTTAAGGAGATTGTTAGATTGCATGATGTTCCTAGTAACATTAGGTCATTTAAGGATGTTAAGTTTTTTAGTTACTTTTAGAAGACATTGTAGAAAAAGTTGAGAACTAAATTATTGTTTTCTATAACTTATCATCCACAGGACAATGTCCAAATGAAGATGGTTAATAAGATTCAATGGACTTTACTGCATGTTATTATTTGTAAAAATCTTAGGACTTTAGAAGAGTCTTTTCCTTATACTGAATTTACTTATATCAGAACTGCCATAGTTTTATGAATTTTTTTCATTCGAGATTGTTCATAGATTTAGCCCATTATTTCTTTTAAATCTTATATCTATTCCTTTATATGAAAGAGATAACTTGGATGATAAAAAAATAGATTTAGTGAAGAAGCTTTATGAGACAGCAAAATTGAACATTGACATGAATACCAAACAATATATTGTGCAAGTTAATAGGAAGCAATATGTAGACCTAGAGAACGGATTTAGGTAAACTTATAAAAAGAGAGGTTTTCAAGCAAGCAAAAATATAAGTATCGTCAAAAGGAGATGTATCATTTCAAGTTATAAAAAGAGTGAACAACAATGCTTTATCAGGTGAGTGTCATGTTTAAACTACCTTCAAAGTTGTTGATATATCTTCTTTTGATTTTGTAGACGAAGATGATGAACTAAGGATAAATCCTTTTAAAGAGAGAGAAAATAATGGGAATCAAGCATCTACTATTTAAGTACTTAAAGCTGTTTGTGGTTTATTATAAAACATTAGAGGATCGATGATATCGAGTAGGGCAAGAAATGTCAAAGAATCACTTAATGACTTAATTGTGCATCTTTATATAAGGAGTAAAGCTTTGCTACTTCAAGAGGTTGAAGTTAGACCTATGATATTGATTCAAGTGAAGGAACAAACTGAAGAGAGCAATTACGGAATGTAACATACGATTGACATAGAAGATAAATGACGTTGAACTTGTACTCACCTTTAAAGGTTAAAAAACATAATGTAACCAGTGTTAGTCTTTCATTGAGTTTGCGTACTGTAGGAACAAAAGCAAACCGATGCTAAAGTTGAACTTGTAATCAATGCCAGACTTATCTTTGTTACATGCAATAAAAGTTTAAGAATAAAACTAGCACCGATTTGTCTTTAGGACAGACACCAGAAGTGTGTTTAAATTGTTTAGTAATTTGATATTTTAAGATGTTATTTCCTTTTAAGACCAGCTTTAGGATTTTATATCTATAAAAAGTTTTCTTATTATTATAATGTGGAAAATTGTCATTACAGTTAATTAATTAAAACACCCTTCGAGAGAATTTCTTTAAACTTTTTACAGCAACTCTTATTTTTGGGTTTTCTAAAAAATTGTAATCTTATTTAAATTGCTAATGATGATCATATCACATAATCTTATCACTCTTAATCCTTTTTTTTCTAGAGTTTGTCGACTCATATCATTCGAAGTGTTTTTGTATTTATCTTTTTTATCAAACTTGTTATTATAGAATTCCTATCATATTGATATCAAATTTCTATATTCCTATTGATGAGAATCATATCATCTTCCTTCTCCACATCACCCAAAAAATAACAAAATTATATCAAGTTACATGTTTCACCTTTACCATCTAACTCGAAACTAAGTTTTAACTTAGTTGTTGATTTTACTCAATATAAACAATATATTCAATAACTAGAAAATCATACTCATCATATGCAATTGAGACCATCCATATTGAAGAAATGTCAAGAAAACTCTTGTTTTCTCCCGTTCATAAGCAATTGAACTAAGAACATTTAATTAAGCTAAACCATAGCCTGAATGGAGAAATCAAATGACCAAAAAGTTTAATTCCTTACTTTCCAATCAAACATGGACACAGGTTCCTAGAACTCATGCTACAAACATCATTGGTAATAAATGGATCTTTAAAATTAAAAGAGGGTTGATGGTAGCATTAAAAAATATAATGTTGGTCCTGTGACCAAAGGGTATAGTAAAAAAAAAGTGGTAAGGATTATGATGACATTTCCAGTCTAGTAGTTAAGCCCACCACTATCTATAGTAGCTATTTGTGATATGCAAATTCTGCAATCTAACATATCTAATTCTTTTTTATATGGTTTCATATATAAAGATGTTTTCATAAAGTAACCAAATGATTTTATTAGTCTGATTCATCTTGATTATGTAAAAATTATTATATGGTCTCAAGTAGGGACCTAGAATATGGTTCAAACATCTCAATGAATTTCTTATATAACTCAAATTTCATGGTTCCAAGGTCAACACCTCTTTATTCATTTGACAGTCTAGTACCTTTAAACTTTTAGTACTTATTTATGTCAATGATATTCTTATTATAGGTTCTTCTCCATCTATAATTTATTAGTTTCTTTAACAACTTTAAGCTACTCTTTAGTTTGATATCTAGGCAACCTTCATTATTTTCTTCGATTACAAGTTATCTCTAGACCAAATGCTTGTTATTTCATATAATATAACTATATATTTGATTTGCTTCTTAAGCACATATAGATACTTGTAAATCGTACTTTACTCTGACAGTATATAGTCTACCATTGACAAAATATTCGAGTGCTCTATTTGATGATAATGTCATATATAGACAAATTATTGACAAACTACAAATATATAATAGTGATAAGACCTGATTTCTTTTTCAGTGAATAAATTGTGTCAATTTATGTATTTCTTAACTCAAGAACACTGGAAAGCAGTTAAGAGACTATCTTAAACATCAAAATAATTATAGTGTCTTCTTTGCCAAATCTTTATCATCAACCTTGCAGTGTTTCTTGATAGCAATTGGGGAAGATGTCTAGATGAAAAGTGATTTACAAATAATTATGCAGTTTATCTTGATTATAACCTCATATTATGGAATGCAAAGAAATAGAAACTATTTTCATATGAGCAACTGGGAGTGAGTATAAAGCAATTGCCAATGCTACATTTGAGTTGTTATTTGATCATTCCTTGTTTGGTGAGATATATTTTCTTCAAATGTTATTTGATCATTCCTTGTTTGGTGAGATATATTTTCTTTCTTCTTGACTAGTCACCTTATGGTTTAATAATATTAAAGCTCTCTTTGTACAAATTTTCATACTAGAACTAAGTGTACTAAATTAGATTATCATTTTGTTATGGAAAAGATCAAATAAGGAATTTTGCAATTAAAATTATTATCAACTGCAAATCAATAGCCAATATATTAACTAAACCTCTTGGTTAACCATTGCTTGAAAAGCATTAGGACAAGCTTTATCTTTAAGAAGTTGAATGCTCAGCTTAAGGGGGATGATTAAGGATAGTCATCATCATAACATCAATTTGATGACAACATCTTTAAAATTTTATTATCTTATCTTATTGTTTGTACTTAACATGTTAAGGATAGTCATAATTACAATATAGTGACAATAGTTGTGATATCTTATTATCTTATTTTGTCTTATTTTATTACTAAATGTATTTATCTTATCGTTTGTATTTACGTTTCTGTTATATAAATAGCTTTCATACTCTCTGTAAAATTATTCATTTCATTAGCAAAGTACTACATCATATTCTATTTTTACAATAAATATAATAATAAATTAAAAACAAAATATAGTTAAACATTTTTTTAAAAAATTAAAAATTACAATAAGGGTGATACCTTTAATAATTATACTCTTATGTTACTTTATTTATTTATTAAACTTGAAAATAAATTAAATATAAATTTAAAATTTAAAATTTATATAGAAATAATGTAAAGTATGATAACAACCGTTAAACATTTAATAATGAGATTAAGTTTAAACAAAGTTGCAAATATAATTTATATTGATTTTGGTATCTTTAATTTTTCTTAATTTATAAATTTGACCTAATAATTTTTAGTATTTCATTAGAACGATCAGTACATTTCAAAATTTTCTATTACAATTTAGTACGATAATTGGATAAAATATATAATAATTTTATACTATTTTTTAACTAATACAATACCAAATTTATAATATTGCTCGGTCCGTCCACATGTTGCTAGTCATCCTAGATATATATGTAAAAAAATGTACGAAAAATGGCTTCCCTCATCATATTTAACCAAGAGTTGGTCCTTTGGATCTCTTCTAATTTTTCCTATGTTCATTGTGAGGATTCTCTCTTTTACATTATTTTTAAATGTTGCACAAAGTTACCTAAAGCTTTAGCTTAAGAACTAAGTTGTGCATCTTAAGTAGGACCTTTGAGGGAATTGTGAAAATAATGTAATTTAACTACCTTCCTTTGACCTAGATCTCCCTTGACCACCACTCACCGCCTTCCCCTTCTCGATTCCTTCCCCCAATAGGGAAAGGAACTAGACCCCTCACTCCCTTCCCTACCTTTACTTCATCAATGAAACCAATCTATCCTTACGACTCACCTAAAGGAGGGCTTTAATCCAGATTCCACTTTTTTAGAGCTCACCATCCTGCCCTCTCTACTACCACTAAATCTGCCTAGTATGCTCAGGAGTTGAATGTGGAAAATCTAATTTTTACCATGGTTGCTCATTTAGAAAAGCATACATGGAGTTAGGTAGTGGGTGATAATATGCCAAATTTTGACAAGCTAAGTTTTTCCTCATCTTTAGTTGATTCAACCTCATCAAGACCACATTTGGTCGCTCTACCCAAGGAGGTATTACAACAGGGTGTAAATAAATGGACGAGCACACTTGTTGGACACGTTGTAGAAGAAAGAGTCGTTTTTCTACTGGTGCACTTTTAGCCCATGAGGAACTGGTCTAAATCATGTTTGGAAAATGTTTTGCTTAACAATGAAAACTTTTATGTTAATAATTTCAAATGCTTTGAATATGCAAAAAGTATTGAAAGGAGGACATTACCACATCATAAGGAAATCTCTACTATTTGTGAATAGAGGCCAAGTCTTAGTTTTAAAGAGATCAAGCAAAGGAAATTTTCATTATAAATTAAATTCCATAACCTTCCCCTATAATATTGGACCACAACAAGGTTAAGCCATCTAGCTAGTATGATAGGACATTGGATGAGAAGACTGCTACACTGAGACGGGTGGGTTATTTAAGGATTTGTGTGGAGGTAACCTTTGATGAATATTTGCCTAAAGAGTTGCCAATAATGAGGCCTGATGAATAAGGAGAATTAATAAAAAAATACCACTGAACTAAGCTATCAATAGAAACTTCATAATGCAAAATAAAAATATGGTTTAAAAAGATACTTAAAGAAGGTATAAATCTAGTTTTTTTAGAGGAGATCCTAAATGATTAAGTTGGCTTTCTAAAAGGTGATAATGTTATTGAACCAGAATCTAAGGAGAATAAGGCAACTCCATCAGTAGTGAACTCCAAAGCACCTATGAGAATAATTGAGGAACAACGTAGTTGTAGCTCTTCTAGCAGACCCAATGTGAGTACTTGGGCCAACTCCAATGGTGAACTTTAAGTAAGTGATCAAATTGAGATTCCTAAAGATGAGCTAATTAGTAGGAAGTCCAGGGACAAAGCTCAAAGTACAAAGAATGATGTAAAGAGGAAATCAGCTAGGAAGAGAAAAAGAAAAAAGGGTTTTAAGCCAACACATATTCTTCATAATAGTTTCCCGGAATTCAAATTAAAGTAATTACTTATTATCTTCTTTTTCTTGGGGCAATTAATACTCGAAAGTTAAGCTTTTGATCTTGTTTTCGTGCAAAGGAATTTTTGGAAGGAACTAGGAAATGATCATAAGTCATCAATTTCATTTTAGCTATAAAATCCTAATAAGGTATAACCCTGATAGGATGAAAGTGAACACAATATCAACCTTAGATCAATACATCCATCTAGAAGTGCATTTTTCAGAGGATGCGTTTGCAATTACTTTTGTGGATACCTCAAACATATAATTTCAAAGGAAGTAGTTTTGGCTTGATTAAAATGATAGGGAATTCTACAAATCTGCCTTGGCTAATTATAGGGGATCTAAACTACATTTCATTCTCTCATGAAGCAGAAGGGAGAGTCTAAGTAAGAAACATATAAATGAAGATCTAATGAATTGCCTATCAACTGCTTAACTTATGGATTTAAATACTGGTGAAACTTTCTTCAATTGGTCTAATAAGCAGATGAGTAGTTGGTTAATCCGAAAGAAATTAGATCGAGCCCTTATTTAACTTGTGTAGTTGTCTAGATTTAAATCAAGTTTTGTATTCTTCAAAAAACTTTTTATTCAAATTATACTCCCACAAAGGTGACTTTGGAGACTAGATGCAATCCTATTAAATCCTATTTAGATTCAATAACTTCCTCCTAAATAATAAAGGATTTAAGGAGGTTGTTTCAAGAGGGTGGCAAACTATGGTGGGAAATGAAGCTCTCAAACTGATGCGAAAGATCCAATGTGTGAGGTCCGAGCGCAAGAAGTTATTTCTAATAAAAACACTAAAAAAGTAATTTACAAAGCTAGAAATGAGTTTATGTATTCAGAATTTACTCGATTAAACTCCTAACGATGTTATGAACAGAACAAAGGAAATAATAACTCTTAAATCTTACTCTGAGGCTCTGAACAATCATCACTCCCTAATAAGGAAAAGAGCCAAAATTAAATGGCCAAAGGAGGGGGAGACAAACTCTAGATTCTGTTATAATGCTAACCTATATTGTAAAAGCAAGAATAGGATATCATCATTTATTTATGATGGTATTATGTACAACAAGCAATTTAAGATAAATAGTTTAATGTTTAGTCATTTCAAGAATTTATTGGGGTCAGATCTGAGTTACTTTTCAAATTAGTCATAAAGGAATTTATCCCTGAAGTCATTAGCTCCTCTTAGCAAGATTCTCTCATTTATCATTTTTGTAAACTAGATGTAAAGAATGCTTTATTCTCGCTTGCACCTGAAAAGGTCCCTTGTCTAGATGGCTTTAACACCTTTTTCTTTCAAAAAAACCTGGCATTTAATAGGAAACATTCTCACCGAAGTGGTTTTAATTTTTTTTAATAAAAATCATGTTTAATGAGCTAAATAGAACTTGTGTGACCCTCATCCCTAAAAAGCAGAACCTGAATTCCTTAGGTGATTTTAAACCCATCTTATGTTGTAATGTCGCTTACAAGATCATCTCTAAAATGTTAGTTATTAGGCTTAAAACTATATTGGATACCTTTATAGATAAAAAAAAGAGCCTTTATAAGTGGGAGAAACATAGAGGATAATCTGTTATTAGCCTAGGAGCTTTTAAAGTGTTATAAATCTAAGAAGCACTAAAAAGTTATACAATGAAAGTGGACTTTGTAAAAGCTTTTGATACAGTTAGGTAGTCCTTTATATTGGAAGCTGTTAGTGCTTTCGCATTTCCTAAGATCTTTATCTCCTAGATTAAGGAATGCATATGCTCAACTATCTTGGTTAATGGAGACCTTACACTAATTTTCAAAGGAACTAATAGCATTAAACAAGGAGACTCTTCACCTCCTTACCTATTTACCATTTGATTAGAGCCATTTGTTAGAATTACAATCTCAAAGATCAAACAATCCAGGAGCTGCCAATTTCACTACAAATGTAAGAAGCTTAAAACTTTCATTTAGCTTTTACAGATGACCTGTTATTTTTCAATGGTGCAAATCAAGTTTCAATTAAAGTACTCATGGAATCCCTTAATCTTTTTAGCTCTATTTTTAGGCTTTCCATGAATACTCAAAAAAGTTGTATATGTTTTTGTGGATTCTATTCATAGGGTAAAACTACTATCAAACATATCATGATTGAGCAGGCAAGAACTACCTTTCAAATACCTGGGAATTACAATATTAGATAAAAGGATAAGTTACAAGTCAACCTTTTTTTGATGCAATCAAAAGGAAAATCAACCATTGGAATAATTTTTTTCTATTTTATACAAGTAGACTCCAGCTAATTAACTCATTGTTAAATAATATACATATTTATTGGTGCACTCATTTGTTTTTACCTCAAAAGCTGATAAGACATTGACAGATCCTTAAAGAATTTCTTGTAGACAGGGCTAGTAGATAATAATAAAGGTGCAAAGGTTAAAAGGTCAGATATATGCTCAAATAAAGAGGAGGCGAGCTTAGACATTATCTTTATAAAAAGATTAAATAAATTGCTTGTATCGAAGAAAATATGGAGGTTATTCACTAACCCCCGATCTATTTGGGTGAAATAGGTGCATATCTACATAATCAAAAACCAAAGCCTCTAGCCTCTTAGGTTGAACCAGTCCAATTTTTGGTCTTTTAATAAAATGTTCAGAATGAGGGTGTTGGTTTATGCCCTACAGCCAATCATTTTGGTTGTAGTTTAGTGACAATTATTAACAAAGACATTCTTTATCTTTATGTATTAATTATATTTTATGTTTTAATACTAAAGATAAAATCATTGGAATAATTATTGTGTAATTGAAATTATGATGAGATCATAATTATGAGATTCAATTTACACTTATGTATTATTCCTAAATGTTCCTAG
>JANZXP010000005.1:40890459-40902878 GCA_027576715.1 Erythroxylum flavicans
GATATTTGATTTTATTAAAATTAAATTAATTATAATTATAATTTGATTTTAATTATAATTAAAGAGATTTAATTTTAATAAAAGACTCTTATAAGTTTTTCTATTAAAATGGGAAAAGCTTTTAGAAGCTAGCACTTCTGTCTTTTTCCTCTCAAAGCAGTTGAGAACTGCTCTGTGGATACTATTAGAGGTTGGACACTTGAACAGCTTGTAATTGATCAATTGAAAAAAGTTTCGAAGATTTTTCAACAGGATAGTGAACAAGATATGATTTCTAAATCGTTTACGTTTTATTCAAGTTTATACAATTATCGGGATTTGCTCAGAATCCGTAAAAAAAATTATTTTCTGCTGTGTCCGTGATTCGATCACGGTTGGATTCTAACAAAAGGATACAATGAATGATGGCATCAGATTCAATATTAGGAATAGAGATCTCATCCTTTAGGCCCTCTGCATAAAATCCGACACCTAGAATGTTTGAGAACAATTATCCCCCTAGATACTGAAGTGAATAGGGTCATATGTAGGGATGAGTAGAGCAGTAAATTTAGAAGCCTTGCATACATAATGAGAGATGTACCTAATTACAATCCATATAAAACCAATAAGGACTAGCAAAAATGGAACGACCCCTCATCCAGGGTATTCACAAACAAATCTTGTATATGACCCTCATTAAACCTCCATGCCGTAGGTCTCATGGTGGAAACTCATTTGGTTTACCAGTAAATCCTTAAAACCTCCTTCAAACTAGGGTTAGCTATAAGAAGTAGCTTGCCAGTGAAGGACAAGCTCTAGGGCATGAACTCCAATGCTACCGACATACTTTCAACAATCCTTGGAAACTTTAGATCATCTCCTTCATTCTTACAGTTTCTCATTTTCATTCTAGAGGTTTTCCCAAAGTCTTTATAAACTTAGCTTCAGCATTGACTCTTGGATGGAATTTATTGCATGGTGTGAGCAATTCAGACTCACTCGTAAACGTGATTTAATTGTTTTCAAACTAGTTATCTGATTTGAAGTGTACGCAATATGGTTGGAAAGGAATTAAAAAATATTTCAAAGAAGAAGTCAAGATAACCAGCTCTTCATTCATATAACCATTCAGCAAATTTGGCTAATGATTACAGCTAATGATATTAACACAAACATGAGTAAGGATCTGTTAGTGAACTGAAGATTAAATTCTTAATTTCCATTTAGCTATACTAGATCAGACGTTGCTAGCTACTAACTAACCTTTTCAATGTACCATATTCAAAAATATTCCTCAAGGCACTGATAGCGTCTTATGGCTACATACATGTATGCAAGTTAATGAAAAAGAAACAATTCTTGGGACTTACTGGGATTAGGTTGACACATAAGGGCGACATTGAACATGGATCCAAGGAGAGCCAAAAACAAGGAAAATCTATAGAAAACAACGAACAATAGTCAGTAACTATGAAGTTGTGCAGCGAAGACTAGGATTGTGGGCAAATAGGGTGCTATCTATTGGTGGGAGGCTACAGCTCATTAACTCAGTTTTGAACTCCCTTCACATTTACTGGTCATCCAACATCTCTTTAGCTAAAGGGGTTGTAAAGGCCATTGAGAAACTATTCAAAAATTTCTTATGGAGAAACACAAACTCAACCAGCCATTTTGCTAAGGTGAAATGGACGGAGATATGTAAGAAGAAGGAGGAAGGAGGTCTTGGCGTTATTTCAATTGCTTCCTTTAACAAGGCAGCCTTAATTAAGAACCTATAGAATATCCTCACAAACAAGAAGTCCCTCTGGATTCGATGGGTCCACTCCTAGATACTTAAAGGTAACAGCCTCTGGGCTATACCTGTAAAGCCCTCTTTCTCCTGGCCTATGACTCAAGTGTTGAAACTTAGACCTCTTCTAGAACCTCTGGTGTCTTGTAAAGTGGGAAATGGAAGGCAGGCTTTTTTGTGGTATGATAATTGGTCAGGAAAAGGAGCTTTGATTAGGCATCCACAGGCATTACAGATCTGGAATGGGGTTCCACACAGGGCTAAAGTCACAGAATTCATACAGGGAGGAAATTGGAACATTCCAGCCGCTCTCCACTCTCTAATTCCTAGCTACCAACCCAATGAACAAGATGTGGATGCTTTTTACTGCCTCAATCAGCCCCCCAACACCTTCAGTATTTCTAAGTTCAGGAAGTGGCAACATCACAATAATCTTAGACCAGACTGGTTCCCAATAGTTTGGCACAAATGTCTTATGCCTAGTTCTTCTATTCAATTGTGGCTAGCCGTATTGAATAAACTAAGTACAATGAACAGATTGCACTTCATGGCCTTCAGTCCTGAATGCGTGTTATGTGAACTAGGAACTGAAACAAGGGACCATCTCTTCTTTGAATGTCCCTTTTCACAGTCTATTTGGTGGAAGGTTAAGGACCTACATTACATGCATACTGTAGGCAATTCCTTCACAGAAATTATAGACTGGCTCAAGAGGAATTCCCACACGCCTACTACTATGGAGCATATTTGTATTATCTCCTTCGCCTCCTCCATCAGGGAGATTTGGTGAGAGAGGAACTCTAGGCATTTCCAGAATAAACTACGCACCAAGGAGAGCATCATCACCTCTCTGATTTTAGGAATCAGAGAGCAACTGCTAAGTTTTTCAACTACAATAGGGCCCAATCCTAGGCTAGTTCAACCATAGCAGTTCAATCCGTAATCTAACAGGTACATGTAAAGCGGAGAGTTGGAAAATAGTACCTGGAAACCAGTACCTCTTGAGGATTGACGACTCTCTCAGACAACGGCGACTGAGGAAGAGCTGAGCTCCTCTGCCTCCACGACCACCTCATTAAGGGAAAAAGAGTGAATGAGAAAGAGAGTCACATAACGCAAGTTCGCAAATGAGGAACAGAGAATCAGGTCAGATCTTACCTTCATGACTAGGAGTTCGTAACTTTGCTACTTGAAAAGCTGGAAATGTGGGAATGTTTCGGCTCTGCGCATTTGGGGAGACGATCCATCAACAAGTTGATATAGAAGCAAACATCTAGGAATTTATCGAAGCAATTTAACAAGTTGACGATTATCAAATGAGCACCTGAGGGACAGTCAACTACCGTGAAGGAGAATGGCGATAGGGTTCACCCTAATTCGGCAGTCTCTCCTTGAAAAGTTGGAAATGTGCTAACGACTTATCCCTAAATGGCTGATGACTTTTACAGCTAACTACAAGACGACACCGTCTTGCAATATTTGTTGTTTCCATTTCGTCGTCGTTTTGTTCTTAATTATAGAGACAACATTCTCTCTTGGCATGTAAAACATGGGACATTAGCTTCCTATTTATTAATATATTCTTTTAACTTTTCAAAAAAACTATGAAGTTGTGCCAAAGATACCGAGCTATAAGGCGACAACTCTCATGTAGATGGTTTTGTGTTATGTGCTACTCTGTTCGGCCTTTTAACACATAGACATCATGCAATGGTTGAAAAGCACACATGTAATAAGGTATGGAAGGAACGGAATGCTTGAAGATTTGAGACCAAGCAGAAAGCTCTCACCCTCTTGATATCAGAGACATTGAACATTATCTATGAAATTCAAATGCTGAGAGGTGCAGCCTGAAGCCTCTACCGCGTTTTTCTTATGCTCTCCATATATGATACCGTGTATTAGGAGTATTGCAATTATGTTGAGACTAGGTTAACCCCCGATGAATGTTTTGTAGATGTTCTGTTTCTAACTTTTTATTAATGAAATTCCCATTTTTATTTTTTAAAAAAATTTGTTTCTTTAACAGTTGTTAATTGGTTTATACAGTGACCCCTCTAAAATAACAACTTCATTTCATTTATTCCTTTGACAATCCCTATAGCAAGTCTCGATCGATTCTACAAGTTAGTTGGTGTAGCAGTAGGCGGTGTAACCACAGAAACGACCCGCCGTCCCCTCTCCGACCGACTATTCTCTGCAAACTTAAGGCTTCCATGGTGCAGACCTCTTTGTTTCTCTTTCTCATTCCACTCCAACCCATAATAGTACTCTTCACTACACTTCTCTGCGTTCTTTGTAGCCGGCAAAAACATGCTACCCCACTGTGGAAAGTGAACCAGTGCCACAGGTAAAGTGCAAGCAACGATCATGATCCCCATTAGAGTCAGACCAGTTGCTGTGGAGTAATTTGAGCTAGTGAAGAACAGAAGCTGAGTCAGTCCAGACCCGAAGTTGCCACCCGCGCCAGTGAGACCAGAAATGATGCCAAGAGACCGGCGAGAGATGAAGGGGATGATACCGAAGGTCGCACCGCTGGCGGCTTGAGCTCCAAGAGAGAAGAGAATCATGAAGAGGATGGAGAGAGGGAGAGAGTTGGCTCTGCCAAGGCATATGCAGAATATGCCTCCTAGGGTTTGGAGGATATATAGGTTCCAGAGACGGCCCCGCATCCCTAAACGACGGGCTACAACGTCAGACAAGAGACCACCGGCGGGGCGAGAGACGATGTTGGCCATGCCAAAGGTCGCAGCTACGGTGCCGGCTGTCCGGAGCTTGAGGTTAAACCTAAAAGACAATGTTGGTAATGAATGAGAGAAATGATAGTGCAGTTGAGAGAGTCAGATGATTCTGGGGTTGAGCAGAGGAGGAAACCTGTCGAAAAAGTATTCGGCGATGACATTATCTGTGGTTAGTTCTACTCCGAGAGACATGCCATAGAGAAGAAAAAAGATCCATGTTCTATAATTTTTGACTGCATACAACAGAACCTGTTGCAGAAGAGAGAATCCTAATCGTCTTAGTAATAATCGAAATGTTAGCGACCAGGCTATGGAAGAAGAGGCTGACCTTGGAGAACTTATCCTTGGTAACATCGCCTTTCTTCTGCAAAGTTCTCAGGTTCCCATCAGGCAAATCTTGTCCAAGGCTCAACACCACAATCCCCATAATCACATGAAACCAACCAGGAATGAAGAAGGCGATCCTCCAAGCCGTGAACGGCGTAGCTCCAGCTCGTCGGATAAGCTCATAAATCAAAGGCATAATCAACTGTGTTGCACCACCACCCATATTGCCCCATCCTGCGGCCGTACCATTGACAAGTCCTATGATTTTCCCGTTAAACATCGTACTCATCCAATACTGACACGACACGAATGTTGCCAGAGAAAATCCAATCATGAAACGAACGGCAACATACCCTCCTGGAGACGACACAAAAGACATGCAAAAGACTGTTGGCGCTGTTAACATCAAAAGAAAGGCACAACCATAACGTGGTCCCAATAGGTCACAGACTGCACCCATTACAAGCCTGGAGAAGATGCTTCCAGACACTGAAGCAATCCCCGCGTTGCCTATATCCGATTTTCTGAGGTTGAGGTTGTCTCTGATGATGGGGACTAGTGGAGCCGCGGCGAAAGTGGAGATGAAGCAAGTGAAGAAGGAGAGCCAAGAGAGGTGGAAAGTGCTCATATGTGGGCTCGCTAAGGAATAAACTTTGAACACTTTGGATTTGTGCTCTGAGTCCACCGGTAGTGAGAATTTTGCAGTGGTATCTGTTGGAATATCAGGGTTTGTGACTGAGAAGGCAAAGGCTTGTTCTCTGGCCGAGACTCCGTGCATGGAGCTTCCAGCTTGGGTTGCCTCTGTATCAGCCATTGTTTGAGCTTAGTTCTTCGAGAACTGTTTTTGGCCAAGTTGTAAAAAGATTTGTAGAGTTTACCAAAGGTCAATGTCTCAATTCCTTATATAATGTCTATCTTCCAAGCCAACTTTCCAAACCTTGTCAACAATGTAGTGAGTTAATAATTAAGTCTTAACGCCACAGGAAGCATCAATGTTGTTTTATGGTTATACTTTTATGGCACATCTCTAACCTTTACCACGCACAAGAAGCCTAAGAAAGAAAAAACAAAATTTCAAGCAATAAAGAAAAAACAAATTTTCAAGCAATGCCCTTTCAAGTTTGTCAAGAGGACATTGTACGCGGCTATTAGATTTTCATGTTAGATTGTCTCTGTTTGTTAATTGTGAACTTTGGAAAAGCTACAAACAAGATTCTGCCGAATTGATTTAACGCAATGCAAGCTCTTTTGACAATATCCAAAGTTACATACCTGCCTTCCATATTGCTGAACTATAAAGCAAGAGGATGGCTCCTTTATTGGTTCAGAAGCTAGTCTTGAAGAAGTCATAATCATCGGCTTACAACTTACAAGAAGGTAGGACAAGATAAATGCAACAGCCGGTGACCTGGATTGGCTTAACCCATTTGTCTTCTTCAGGAGTCATTCTACGATGCAATTTAAATGCGGAATACATGATGTGGTCTTTATGCTACTAACAGTAACAGTTTCAACTTGATCTGACGAGTCTCTACAAGAGCTAACAATTTACGAAGAATAAAACTATCATTAGGATCTTACTGCTTAATGCGTTTCGATATCGATTATTGCAAGGACAACAAATTTGAATGGGACAGTATCTACATGTTTACAGAATAGAAGAAACACATGCTTCTTTGTGTCTTTACAATTAAACAAGTAAATCAGCATAAGCGTCAAGACCATGCTTTCCAAGGCACTGTTTCAGTTTGTTTAAAGCTCGGCTTTCCAGTTGCCTAACCCTCTCCTTAGTCAATCCAAATAAGCCACCAATTTCAGACAGAGATCTTTGTTTCCCATCCTCAATGCCAAACCTTAGCCTGATTATATGCCTTTCTCTTGGATTAAGAATGTTTAGGAGCCCTCTAACATGCTTTCTCATTAGTCGCTTTGCCACACTTAGTTCTGGAATCTCAATTTCGCTATCAGCAGTTATCTCCTGCAAGTATTAAATAGGGCAACCCATTATCTTCACACGTGAAATGAGTCCAACTACTTGTCTCACCTTCTGCCATTTCCTTTTAGTAACTTCAGGAACATAAATATAAGAATGGAGATAATGAGAATTCACCTGAAAGGTAGTATCTTGGTCTGTCCATACAGGCTGTTGCATTGAAATTGGCGCTCTTGTCATGTATAGCAACTTTTCCAGCTTGTTAACTGTAATTCCAGCACGTCTCGATAATTCTTCTTTGCTTGGGTTATAATCTCCTTCCCGTGCACATGATCTCTTTGCTTCCATTATCTTTCCCAAGAGAGAGTAAACGCTTTCCTGTATGTTTAATACACACAGGATAATCATCTTTTGCCATGCATATTGCCAGGAATATGGCAGATACAGGTCCATAATCAGTAAAGAAGCTAGCAAAAAACTGCCAAAACAAAAGTAAATCCTTGGCCAGACAGAAAATGAACTCAATTGTGGTGTTCTTCCACATCAACAAGGAATTCTAACACAAGGAAAAAGGAAATGCACTCCTAGTGGTTAAAGGAAAGGATATCTTTACCGGTAAACGAATTGTTCTTGAATGTTGAAATAAAGCCTTCCTCACAGTTTGCCTTATCCACCAGTAAGCGTAAGTGGCAAAGCGACAACCCGCTTGGGGTTTGAATTTCTCAACACTCTTCATGAGACCCATACTTCCCTCCTACAACAGCACCCAAAAAGAAAATCAGAACCTAATGAATTGAACATTCGCATCGGCATTCACCAGGGAATAATTGTCCAACAGATAATCTTCTGATAGCTACAAAAGTTAATTTTTTGTTTCTCCCCAGTTCAGTGAAAAATTCAAATCTTATGTCAATCATAAAATCAAACAGAAATATAAGGTGATTATTTCTTTCCCAGAGTTAAACAAGTTACTATACAAAACATTGATGTGCATAAAGAATGGGTAAGAATTAAAAATATTGCAGCTTTGTCCAATTGGAAAGGATTAAGATAGCATCCACCAGGAGAATCATTGAGAGCAAAAGCTGAAATAACAGCTGAATATGCAGCTCAACTTTCTAAAAGCTGAATCAATCCTCAGTCACTTAGTATATTTAGGCAACAGACATTGCACAATTTGTAGAATATAACTCTAAAAGTGTTAGTTAACTTGGTTAAGCCTTATTCACAAACCATCCTTTGTTAATCACATTAACCATTGTCCTCCATTCACTCTATCTAAAGTTATCGCTGGCTTAAAGATATTGAATCGCCCTTTCAGTTTTCGTTTGCTAATCTGTAAATCAAAATCTTTCTGTAATTTGGACCTAATTGATTTTAATGCTCTAGCTCTTATTTAATGTTGTTCAAGTGCTGTATCCAAAGGTCTAAGTTGCACATGGTCATACCATTTCCAGCAGCCTTCCATAATATTTGCAAAACATCTCCCCAGAGAGCCATTGGTCATGGGGAAAAAAAATTTACGAAAAGAAAAACTGCAGAAAATAGTCATACATGACCATCTTACCAAGAAACCATGGGTACGATTTGTTCTATTAATTCAACCAGGGAGAGAAACAAGTGCATCCTACAAGGCATTATGGATTAAAGATAACCTGTAGCAAGTCCTGAAGGCCAACACCACGACCCTGATATCTTTTAGCTATGTGAACTACCATCCGCAAATTTGCATGAATCAGCTTCTCTCGACTTCGATTACCAGAGCGAATTCGTGACTGCAAAACCATACAATTAAGCTCAACAGCTTCAGCCCATTCAACTAGGGTTGGTTCGCGGCCAAAGTGAGACTGAAGTTTACTCTTAACTGCCTCCAATTTTAACAATTCCTGTTTCATATTTCCAAGATGAGAAACAAGATTTCAAATCAAGTCTTGCCAATTTTCAGTTTTATAATTGCGTGGATATATACCTGCACTTGAATAACTAACTCAGACTCCTCTTTGGCAGTCAAAAGCTGCTTTGTCTCTGGTCCCCATAAGAACAGCCGAAGAGGGTCATTTGGATCAAACTCTTCACTTTTATTTTTCCGGATTTCAGTTCTTCGTAAGTTGTGAAGCTCATCAAACATATCTTTTGTTCTTGGTAACCTCCGGTTTTTAGACTGCAACTCTCGCCGCCGTGTTGATCTTACAATTTTCACATCCTCATGTGAAAAGGTAGAGCTTGGGGACCCCAAACTGAAAATTTTGTAAATACACAAACAGAAATTGTTATAATTGGGAAAAGTTGAGCAGGTAGGGGGGAAGATATAAAAAGGAAGAAGAAAAGAACAAAAAGAACAAAAACCTAGTAGAAACTGAATTGTCAAAATTAGCAGAAGTCTCAGCAAATAATGCTGGTTCTCTGGAAGCTGACAAAGCTTTCCTGGCAATATCAATCACATTCCTTCGTTCAACATCGTTAAACTTGGTGGTATTATTTGCTACAGACTGCAAACCCAAGGACATTGATAGTTTTTGCTCTGTTTGTAAAGCTGTGAATCTTCGACAGGAATAGAGCCTTGTCTAAGGATCCCATTCAAAAATGAAAGAGAAATTTATAGTCAGAGGAAAAATAAAGCTTAACTCATCTTACAAATTCCTTAAAATGGGTGATTGAAGTGTCTGATATCCAAATTGCAGTAGCAGTTCATCCAAGCTATCATGGTTCTCGCCAAGTGTGGAGGAATTAACTTCTATCTCTCTCTGATCCAGCGTTTCCTGTAATGAAGAAGGATATCATGTGCAGCAAGATAATAGCATGAATTTAGCATCATTATTTTCTTTCATAGACCTATGAAATCATTAGAAAACCAATAAGTTCTTGGAGAAAAGCAATTTAAAATGGACTAACACACGACAAGAGGGAAAAGAGAGGGGAGAAACTGTGGAGCAGGAGAAACTTATTTTATGTTCTCCACTTACATACTAAAATTTAAAGCTGAAGAAAATTTTAGAGCTAAACTGACCTTCTGAACTCTTATTCAGTGAATTCCATAAAGTAAATCTAACCTGAGAAATCCTATCTTCCTTGAACATGTTGAGAAGAGGCTTAGAGTCGTCACGTTGCTCTTGTAAAAGAACAGAGGCAGGAAAATGTTGAGCTACACTGGTGATTGGAATAGAAGCAGCAACAACAGCAACTTGTTCATGGAGCATCGAAACTGTGAAACATCAGCATAAAAAAGTCTAATGTTTACAGAAAAGAACTTTGTACAAATTCTCCAGCATATCATGTGACTATAACTCGGATTATTTTCAAATAGACTATTGAACAAAAGTAGTCGCAATGCATATCCTACCTAAATGAACCTTCTTTAAACATCAGCATAAACAAGTCTAATGTTTACAGAAAAGAACTTCGTACGAATTCTTCAGCAAATCATGAGACTAGAACTCGGATTATTTTCACAGAGACTATCGAACAAAGTAGTTGCAATGCATGTCCTACCTAAATGAACCTTGTTTACTTGAATCAGTTGAAAAGGAAAGCAAAAACACCAAGAAAAACTTGCCCCTTCCATGAATTGTGAAGTCTGACCAAACAGAGGTAATGTCATAGGCAATAGCGTCATGCCTATGTTCTAACAAAAGTTAACACCAACTAGATATTTTCATCATTGAAAAAACAATCACCAATTCATTAGATAGATTAAATTCCAACAAAATTTGGAATACACCAGCAACATAAATGAAAATTTGCAATGTCGATACCGTGAAGCTTAAGCTAGTTATGTATTATTAGTCATGTTCTTTTTTTTTATTTGCTTACCCCAAAAAGAAGTCTTATCCTTTTTCTGGGAATTTCATAGCAACCAAGCGAAAAGCAAGTAAGGAAACAAGATAAAACAGGAATAAACATAGTTACATAGATAAAAAGAGGGGAAAAAAGTAAAAAATCGAACTATATGTCGAAAATTTAGAAGACTTTGACACTCGCCTGAAGAAGAGGGACAATGCCTGAGGTGGGTTCTTGTAGGAAGCGGTGGAGAAGAAGAAAGCAACGCCCTTCCAACCTCCATCTCCTTGAAATTCCTAACAAAAATTTCTAAGACAAGGGCTTTATCTTCTCTGACCTGCTATGCCAAATTGCAAGCAGACATGCACTCTTAAAGACGTTGAGTTCATATGTTCGAGTTTTACTTGTTTACTAGATAAAGAAGCATTGAAAGGTTCAGAGTGAGCTTCCAACTTCCTACTGAGTTTCACTTTTCAGAGACAATTTCTCGCCTCAAAATGGGCAACCCATTTGGCCGCAGAGGATCAGGTTGGGTGCCTTTGTTTCCAACATCCTTGTTTAGTTGTCGTTTTGGGAACAAAAATCTCCTTCGTCGCTTGAGGACACCCAAACCCAGCCCACAATTTAATTTCAGGTTAGATGGTCCTCCAAGCCCACTTCATACATTGTAACAATTTTATCAATAATATTAATAGTAAATAATTAAAAAATTCGATTGATTCAATCAGTATAATTTTACAAACTTTGAATTATTCAATTTGATTTGATTTTTAACTTTCTTATTTGATTTACTTTAATAATTTTTGTTGTTAAAAATTGATCAATTTATTAATTAATTGATCAATTTATTAATTAATTGGTCAATTACAAACTAAAATAAATCAATTAATTTTTATTTAACAATCTCTTTTTTCAATTAAACTCTAAATCTTTTTATAGGTAAAGATAATCATATTTCAAATTTCTTAATTTTAGTCAATTTTTAGTCAATTTTACAACGATCCAATATCGACTGAACATTTTAAACCTTAAATCTCTTGTCTTATTAGTTTTAATTTCATTCCGATTTTTAAAATATTGTTAATAGTACTTAAAACAAAATTATAGCTCAGTGTTATGGGATTGTTATAAGCCATTTTCCGACGTTTTTAAAATTATGATTTTTCCATGTAATTATAAGTTGACATCCCTACTCATAAAATGGCTCTTCATATAACTCTTTCTATCTATCTATATAAATATATAAAATAGAACTTTAATAAATTAATAATCTTATGACGACATAAAATCTATTTATCAAACTATATATTGATTAATATATAATTAATTTAACTTATCATAGATTATATACTAAAAATTATTAATTTATTGAGTATGATTTAATTTTGACAATACACAACTTCTCAACTGTATGAAAACTATAATGAAAGATCATCTCATATTATTTTTGGTTTTCCCAATCGTCTTTCTCAACTTTCAAATCCCTCATTTCCACTCATCTTGTTTATGAAGTCCCTAATTTTAATCAACCATAATGGTTGTTGATATAAAAAGGGCACAAGTTTTAGTGGGACCAACCAAGCATCACATCTCCTGCTTCACAGGTCCTGTAAGCCACATTAATGAAGAGAGCTTTAAGTTAATTCCACAGGTAAACATGCTTGTGACATGTCTTAACAGGAACATGGCACGTTATGTTGTTCTTTGTCTTCTCACAGTCTGTTTGGTTACTGTCTCCATTATGCAGGGACGGAACGAGACGGAAATGTGAAGACGGAACAGAACAGAAATTAGAGACAGTGAGCTGTTTGGTTGCAGGGGACAATTGTTTCCGTCTCGAGGACAGAAATGTGTTTGGTTGCAGGGGACA
>JANZXP010000005.1:40926059-40971961 GCA_027576715.1 Erythroxylum flavicans
AAAATTCTTAAGCTACTTTTGGAAAACTCTTTGGGGAAAATTGGGAACTAAATTGTTGTTTTCTACTACTGCTCATCCCCAAACTAATGGTCAAATTGAAGTTATAAATAAGAAGCTTGGTACCATATTACACGCCATAATCAAACAGAATTTGAAAAGTTAGGAGTCTTGTTTACCTTTAGCTGAATTTGCTTATAATCGTACAATTCACACTACTACTAACTATTCTCGGTTCGAAGTTATTTATGGTTTTAATCCACTAACCCTTCTGAACTTGTCTCCATTGCCTGTTTCTAACTTCTTAAGTATAGATGGAGCCAAGAAAGCTAAATTTGTCCAAAAGTTGCATGCCAAAGTGCGTGAAACCATAGAGTTTAAAACTGAGCACTATGTACGAAACGCCAACAAAGGAAGAAAAGAGGTCATTTTTTAACCTAGCGATTGAGTTTAGGTTCATATACGGAAAGAAAGATTTCTTACTTCCCGAATAACAAAGTTCCATCTTAAGGGCCATGGCCCTTTCCAAGTTATGGCTAGGCTTAATAGTAACACCTACAAACTTGATCTTCCAGGTGATTATGGTGTTAGTGCAACTTTTAACGTATTTGATCTTTCTCCCTTTGAATCTGATGCAAATCTATTGGATTCGAGGACGAATCCTTCTGAGGAAGAGGGGAATGATATAGATTAAGGGGCTAGTGATGTAGCATCTCAAGTTGAGGTCGATGGTTCGAGTGTCGAGATAAGAGTTCGAGATCTTCAACTTAAAATCCACCGTCAACTTTCAAAAAAGATCCACTTGTGGATATTGTTAGGCCTATCACAAGGGCTAGGACCAAAAAGATACAAGGGGCTTTGAATAATTTAATTAAAGAAGCTCATTCTCAAGCCCAAGTCCAAGATGCTTCAATTAAGGAGTCTTGAAGAAGTTGGGCCAACCCAACTTGAAAAATAAGGCCCATGGCTGAATTTACTATTAGTAGTTTTCCTTCTTTGTATACCAAATAGGGTGTACAGAGAGAAGTTAGGCATCGCGGCTATCGGAGACAAGCTGAGGGAGTGGAGATTACGATGGTTCGGACACGTGCGCAGAAGAAGTGTGACGGAACCAGTCAGGTGTATTGAAGGGATTCAAGTAGAAGAAACGCGAGGTCGAGGGAGGCCAAGGAGGACATGGGAGGAGCATATCAGACTGGACCTACAGGCGTTAAATCTATCTGAAGATATGACATCCGATAGAAACAGTTGGCGCCGCAGAATTTCGATAGTAGGCGTATAGGACATGCAGGAGCTTGAGGGGTAAAGCGGGCTTTAGACTGCTTTGAGCACATGACCTATGATCTGAAGTATAGGAGACAACGATATACAGGTCGACACTTGGAGTGGTCTAAAGTAGTAAAGGTAATACGTGTGTATTTTGTGTTTTTGCGTATTATTTCGACATGTCATTCCTATATGTAGTCCTTCACGGAGTCAAAGGGCTACCACTTGGTTGTAGAATCCTAGTTCGGCGGATAGTCTATCTGCCGGTCGACCGTACCTCTGAACCACCGCTTGCCCTCCTACTGAAGCCCCATGAGGATACGACCTCTGCCTAGGATAAGTAGAAAATGTTTAGAATGAAATTAGAGTCTCCTATAAGAGATGATTAGGTTCTACCTCTGCTATAATAGATAGCAGACGTTAGATCAGGAATAGGTCATATAGGAAGTGTATTTGTATATAAATAGGTATGTAATTATATATATTATGTACCTAGTGTACTTTTATTTTATTGGTTTTTATTTTATTTTATTGGTATTTTTATTACGTTAATTTTTGCATTTCAATTTTTATATATCTCGACTTATGCCTGCTCACATATTTACATCTTCATGTATTCATATATTTTCAGTTTCAGTTGCATTCTATAGGTTATAGTCCTCATGCATATACATATATTGTTATACTTATACAGTGATGTACTTGCATTGGTTTGATATGTTTGTTTTTTGTTTGTGTGGGTTTGTTCTTGGGTTTGTTTTGTTGTTTGTGTGTGTTTGTGTGTCTTGGTTTGTTTGTTGTTATGTGTTTTTGCTCTTACCTTAGCCGGGGGGCTATAAGGAAACAGTCTTTGTATCTCCATCGGAGATGCGGCATAACTGCGTACATTTTACCCTCTCCGTACCCTGCTTAGGCGCGAATCTAGGTATGTTTAGTTTGGTTATGTTAGTTTTCCTTCTTTGTAAGGGACAATTGACCAAATCCTATAAGGTCTCTTGTTTCCTAAAAAGTTAGTTTCCTAGTAA
Organism: Erythroxylum flavicans; assembly: GCA_027576715.1. Classification (NCBI taxonomy): domain Eukaryota; kingdom Viridiplantae; phylum Streptophyta; class Magnoliopsida; order Malpighiales; family Erythroxylaceae; genus Erythroxylum; species Erythroxylum flavicans. The sequence continues at coordinate 40,928,348 of JANZXP010000005.1, forward strand.
TTCTAGTTTCCTAGTATATCTTGTTTCTTAAAAGATAGTTTCCTAGTAGGTTAAGTAATTATAGGTTTAAGGTGATTCTTTTTCCTTAATTTTCGGTCAACCCCTCTCCTATATATAAGGAGGTTCGACTATCACTAGGGGATACAATTTTATGACATTATTTTGTGAGATTTATCCTTATTATTATTGTTGAATAATTAAAATGCATTGCACGATTTTCATGCTTTGTATGCGACTTATCTAATCAATTTTGTTTCATCAATTAGTGAAATCTTTATTTGTTGTTCTTCTTTCAATATTGTGCCGTTCAATTCATAATTTACTTGTACTAGGTTATACATGCTCTTGAGAGTTGGGTTACAAACCTACATGTTCTTGAGAGTTGGGTTACAAATCACTTGAAACAAATTTTATTCCTCTTCTTGTTCGAATATTTTTCTTGGTTGAAGATCAAGTGGTGAATCAAGAAAAATCTTGGGTAAGCTTTTATATTCTGCAATTTCATATCAGCATATGTTGTCCCTTTTGCTAAAACATGCTGAATTCTGAGTTTTCACTGTAATATTGGACATATGGTTTTAAATTATGGTCCCCAAATGCAATATTATAATTACAATTTAATACTTTGATTTAACACGAAATTCAGGACATGCTAAGAAATGCTTGGATGCTGGTGTTTTGGACACCATTAGCACCAAACAAAATTGGATCCCAATTTGTTTATCAAACGGGGAGACAATTCCTCTCTCACTTAAACGAAAATTCTCAATAAAAGAGCTTAAAGATTACTGAAATTTGAATAACCCATGTAAAACAGGAGCAACTATTTTGCTTTGTTAGGAAAACTTGCTATCCTTTGATCCACTTGCTAGTAAGCATTAATCAGGCGGGCTGATTAATGCTGTGACCAAGTAAATATTGCGGCTGGCCCATGGGATTAATGTGCCTCTGCTAGGTGCATCACTAGCAAAAACATGTGTTAGGATAGGCCTCTATAGTTTGTTCAACGAGATAAATATTGTCAAGAATCAAAACTATGAGATCACCATCTTAGAACAGTAAATCATCTTTCAATTGGTTGGCTATCAATGAATAAAGACTAAAGAGTGTACAGAAAAAGTGGACATAGTAGGCACTCTATAGCTCCAGAATCCAAGAGATCTCTTCCTACAAGTGGCCTAAAAAGACGAGAAAATTAATGGATTAGTGATCCAGAAGCAAGAGATTCACGACAACGAAGAATAACTTAACAAGCCTTATCAATTATCAATTTAATTTTCCGGACTTTTATTGTACGTCTAGAGATCAAAGATCACCATGCTAGTCTACAGTTAAAAAGCTTCGTCACAAAACTCGGTATTAAAACTAGAAAACCAAATGAAGGATTGGCTAATAGACAACCAGTATTGACATGTATCAAAGAATCTAGCATTGGGTCGCCAGGTGCTGACCCCATGACTCCATATTAGAATTACTTTCGTTCAATTTTTCATTAGATGTCAGACAGGTTTCTAAGAAACATTGAACTTATTTCAGAAGTAAATAATGTTGTTAGGTTACTAATGAATTACACAACTACTAAATACGTTAAAACAATTTGCTGACGTTAAACGCATCATCCGATTGGCAAGTGATGTCAATGAACTCTCTTTAAGTGACGTAATACCTTCTCTCTCAAATGATTCAATTCATGCCTCACTTAAATGATGATTTTTTTATTCAGATTTGCGATTAGACTACAAGCAATGAACGATGTTTCCCTGAATCTCAAGCATGCAATCCTCAGCTTGATGAGTGCAGGAAGTATACCAAACTCTTCACCTCATGATCATCTACACATACCTAATAAGAACAGATACGGACACGCGACACAACACGGATACGGAAACACACCAATTTCTAAAATTTGGTGGACACAGACACGACATATATATATATATAATTCAGAATTAAGAAAAAAATTCAGAATTCATAATATGATATATATTGATTGATGTATTTCAAGACTTTCAACATTTTAATAGTTCATACATATTTGGTACTTTATAAACCCCTCTCAAAAAACATGTGTTTTTGGGATAAACTAGCGTAGTATGATAGTGGTAGTATCTAGCAATTAAATGAGTTTTCATAGTTGGCTCCAACTTTTTATATTATTTTATCAACCAAATCTCCAGCCGTGTCCCAAATGTGTCCGAGCTGTACCCAAACATGTCCGAGCTGTGTCTGAGCCAACAAAAATTAGTTTTTAATTTCGACACGTAGAGACACGTGTCCACCGCGTGTCGGGTGGGTGTCCGACATGTGGACACGGCTCCATTTTGCCGTGTCCGTGGCTCCGTGCTACATAGACATATACTCACCCGCGCCCAGAGGAAGCTAGATTCCAGTTTTGTAGGTGATAGCCGTTTAAAGAACCGAAGAACTCAAATCTAGGATCAACATCTCCACTCTTTGAGATTTCATAGAATATTTTCAGTAACAAGTTTAACCCAATATCTATTAGGGGATGTAAAAAGCTTACAACTTAAAGCAACAAAGTTATCAAGCAACAAAATTATCTCCCGCTTTGTCTTTTCCATTATTATTTAAAAAAATATTATCTCCTTACTAACACCCTGGTCAAAATTAACAACTTTTGAAGATCATTGCTAAAGGTGCGTTAGTATACTAGCACTTCCTCTTAAGAAAATATACGTACATGTATTCTGTACAAGTTACAAAGAAAAAGTTTATGCAGAAGAAAATGGTGCCAAAAAATGCACAAAATGAAATTAACGAGGTATACCATAGGCAATAGTGTCCCATACCTAGAATTCAGCCAGATTAGACAAATAACAACTAAAGACTAACACCAAATATATGTTTCTTACAATCAGTTAGCAGTTTGGTCATTCAATTATCAATTTTTGGTTCGCTATTGCCTCTCTAGGGGTAGATGAAAGGTTCGCCACTAAAGGGACAATTTGAAATGCAAAAATGAATTTAGATTCACTATGCTTGCTTACTCTAATATACGATAAACAAGAAGACAATTACAGAATCTTGGCAAGAGCATTGCAAAGTACAGTCAGAGAAAGAAAATTCAATACCTTTTCCAATTTCACCATGCTCAAAGGCCAGAAAAGGTATCCAAGGGTATTTAGAACAATGATTGCATCACATATACACATGAGCATTATCTTGAAGATTATACACAAGTAGTGTATGCCTCATGGTAAAAGTACATACAACACATTACCTGGTGTAAATAGTAAACGGTAGCAGTGATGACTTACTGAGACTGCAAAGAGGGTAGCATACAAAGCAATGAGGTATTATCGACCCAGTAAATTGGCATTGCAGCAGAAGCAGCTTGTGAGTGGAACATTCATCTAAAACACCAAAATATCATATTATCTAAGGCCATCGATCAATCCCTCCAACTCCCTTCTCCCAAACCTTCTTCCTTCTGCTTGAGCTTCCTTACACCTAGCTGCAAGATAATAGATCAGCCAAGCAACCATAAAGAAAACCTCTGCAGTTGACTGAAAAACTGCAGCCAAAACCCTCCCGACAATCCGGGACAAAATACATCTCACAGCTGACCCACAAAGTATAGATTCGATGCATTTCAATTGCACAGCCTGATGAAACATTGTTGACATCAGATAACAACCTTCCCTAACAATCTCCCTCCCAGTCCTCCTCGAGTCCACAATGGTAACCCATGCATCCACCGCAAAAATAAACCCCACAATGGTATCCAACAAAAACCAAGTAATCAAAAACCATGAAATCTCCTTCTCAAACCCTCTAACCCATGGAGACATAATCGAGAAAGGCATCAACTTCAACCTCACAAATAGCTTAAAAAACGAGTATTGATCCTCAACTTCACCAAAATACCACAACCCAACAAGCTGAGTCAGTGCATCTCGAACAGCCCATCTCATGAGAATAAACCCAGTAAGTCTCTTAAGCCCCATTCTAGAACCATCCCAAATACCAAAAATCGAAGAAACTCTCCCTAACAAGTCGTTCACAACAACAACAAACACAACCCCTAAAATCCATGAATATATAACCGTAAACCCTAGAATCACCCACCCATAAGCAGCCGATAAGAAACTCACTAAATAGAAAAGTGCAGTCGCGTCGCGCCGTCCCAATTCCAATCCTTTCATAAAGAATTGCAAATCAACGACCCTCTCCAAATCCCTCCTCTTCTCCGATTCAATTTCCTCCCCCTCACCATATTCGCTACCACCGGCCTTAAATTGAACGCCGGAACGCACAATCTCGGGCACATTGATACCGTTGTCGGCGATAAGATCAGAAAACCCAAACCTAGCATCAAAGTTATTGAGAATTAGGGCACTACCGTTGGGAGGGAGCTTGCGATGTGGAGAACGATCGGCATCATCGTCGCCGGAGAAGAAGTCGTCGTCTAGGGTTCCGACTCGGGTGACGTGGAGGAATGGGCGGCGTCGGCGGTGGTGGTGTTGGTGGTGCTGATGAGGGAAGCGTTGAGCGTCAGCGAGGCGGTTGTGTTGATCACGGTGACCGGCGAGATCGAGGCGGGACAGGAGGGACTTGAGGGAAGGGTCGCGGTCGACGAAGGAGGTGAGGAGATGGGTCCCATTTTCGACTAGAGCGCGGAAGGAGAAAAGCAGCAGAGAAAGGAAGATAAAGGTGAGGCGGCCGGTGGCGAACGTGGCGGTGGTTTGCTTGATCAGCGCAACGGTGGTGGTGGTGGTTCTCAGATTGCCGACGCCGACCCCCGGCCTCGTCTGGTCGCTCATCTCACCCGAAATCCAAATATAGCAGTAAATCGGTATCGGTGAAAACGATTAACGAACAAAATGAGGCTCTTTAGAAATGGATATCGTCCTTGAAGACTCCGGGTGTGCAGAGAAAGAACAAATTGGAGTTGAATAAAATGCTGTCGAGACAGACGGTCTTGGTAATGAAGAGGAGAGGAGAAAATGGTTGAAGCGCGTGGAGATTACGCGCCGCATTGATTATCCAATCCCAGGTGTTTTAATTGGATAGACGTTGATCACTTTTTTTTATTATAATAATAATAAAATGAGCCCAAAGGCCCAAATCTCATATCTGAAGCCCAACAGGTTGGTCATTCATGGCACTATTTGTAGTCTTCGGAAATAAAAGGTTGATGATGATGTTATAATACTATTCGTAGGCCACTTGCAAGTGAGCAACAAGGACAGGCATGTAATGTAATGTGAATGCAAAGCAAAAGCTGTCTCATAAAATTCCATGGAGAAATTTCCAAGGTAGAGGCAGAGGCAGTTGTTGTTTGTTTGAAAGTTGGTGGTTCGCTAGTAATCCATTTGTGTTTATGTCAAGTTAATGCCACCATTGACAGTGACTAGGGGAAGAAGAAGGCCAAACGTACTTTGGACTTGGAAATTCCTGATGCCTCAATTCAACTTGGTTTTAGTCGTAGGAAACAGAAAATCGTTCCCTCAGCTTCAGAATATTAATATAAATAAAGCTCTTTTCTCACCTACAGTGCTCAAATGCTAAAGGATTTGCAATTTTTGCTAGCTAATTGTGCTACAAAGGAAGCATGTTCAATCCACCTACTCGTATCATTCCCAGGAAGACCAAAAAGACTCCTCATTTTTCTTCGCTATTCAACATGTAAAGAAAGTCAGATAGCAGTTTTGAATAGCAGATTCAAAAGGGAGTAAAGAAATGACGTGCTGATTATTACAACTGTAAGGACTCTATATAACAGAGTCCAGTACACGAAATGAACAATAAGAACAATGATAAAACTGAATAACATATTATTTGAATTTTTTTAAATAACAAAAGCATGTGGTTCAATGAAAATCTGGCTTCTCTGGGTATGTGCAGCCAGACCTTTGGATAATAACATTCGCAGCATAACAACCCGCTCTTACGCATTCTTCAATGGGCTTCTGCTGCACCAACTTTGAAAGAAATCCTCCAACAAAAGCATCCCCTACAGACATATCATAGCTTTAAATGTTTGCTCAAGGCAAGCTATTATCTACATAAATGAATAATTACTCAAGATATCAGAAAACAGTCTTTTGCCCACAGTAAGTTTGATTTAGATTTCATTTAACTTCCAAGATGGGAGTATAGGTAACATTTGCTAATTGGGTTAAAACTACCAGAGTTTTGTTCTACTGAAGTCACTGCAAAAGGATTTTCTGAAGTACAGTGCATTGGAGGTAAGACTATCATGGCAAGCAGGGTATCAAGGTGTTGGACGATATCGAAAATCAGGAAAATGGGTGATACCCATTTAGTGGAATCAATGGGATACCAGACTGAGCTTAAATATTCTGAAACAGAAAGAAGAATACCTGCTCCATTTGTATCGACAAGCTTCTCTTTAGGTAACAATACTACAGGAAACTTCTTCACTTTCCCATCCTCAGCAACAATGACAGGATCTGCACCCTGGGTGATAACAGTAATCCTCTTGTATGTCCCAGATGCTTTGGGCCACTGGGAAATCTTTAGTGCTATTTCTTCCACATTGTCAGTCTGACCATTGCACATATATCATCAGAGTTAACATAAATATATGAACTTGGAAACTAAGTAGCATGCAAACATTACCTCCCAACCATGAACTTTTGAGAAGGTTTTAGCTTCGGTCTCATTACCAAAGACATAGTCCATATACCTGAGATACAAAGTAAGTATGACATCCCTCATCATGGTTATATGGCCTAATTGAGAGTTAAATCATCAAGTAATAATGGGAAAAGAGGGAGCTCACGGTAGAAATTTCTCCTGTGCATCCTTGAAGAACTCACAAATAAATGGAGCAGAAAGGTTCATCATGAATACCTGCAGGTATTAAGATTATGATAGTACCATATATCTACGTTAATAGTGCAAAATATCAAAAGAAAGTTGATTCCGAATTGCATCACATGATGTACCTTGTTATTTGCAGCAGCATGTTCAGCAACAAGCTGTATGGAGTCTGGAGATACTGTGAGAAAGAATCCAGCAATATAGAAGTACTTGGCTTTCTCAACTGCCCAAGATTGATTTCACAAGTAAGTTCAACTCTCAAGAAATATTTAAAAGGTCAGAGAGAATGATGTTGAAGAAGAAGAATATAGTACCCAATGCCCAGTTTTCTGGACGCTTCAGATGCTCAGATTTATAGCAATTTGCGGCCGACAGATTAGCAATGAGTGACCTAAAAATTAGATCAAAAATGTCCTTTCAAAGTGCAAACTGCAAAAGAGGAGTAGTACCCTTGACAGAGAATTAAAGGTGCTCTGAAACAAAGTTCAAGACAGACTGACCTCTCACCACCTACGACACAAACAGCACAAGTTCCTGTTGGTGTAGACTCATCCTCATAGTAGTGGACCTGAATTATTGTAATGTTCACTCCTTTTTGGTACGTAAAACCGAAAACTAACTGTGTAGTTAACTATTCTAAAAGGCGAAACACTAAATAATTTTAACAATCTGAATGAACAGAAACGGAAGTAAGGAACCACCTACATTGACACCAGCAAGCTTACTGTTCTTCTTCATTTCCTCTCCAAACTGATCCTTTCCTATGCATCCAATGTAACTCGTTGCACCAGGAACTTGAAGCATCCACTATTATAGGCAAAGAGAAATTAGTTATATTGTTGTAAATTTAAACAACAAAATCCTCTCTTGCGAATGATATCCCATTTATCCGTCTACCTGGGCTACACGGATAGAATTTTGAGTAGCACCTGTAGTTAAAAGATAAAAGAGAACCCGTGACTAACTGGCATATGCAAGTAGAAAATATAGAGAAGACGATTTTTCTCCAGAAAGAAATTGTTTTAGGTTAGATTCATACCTCCGGCAATGTACTCAACACTGTACTTGGAAGCCATTTCCTCGTACCTGAGGAACAGTCAATGAGAAGATTCGTAATGTATCAGCTCAAAAGTTATCAACTTTTGAAGCAGCCGTTGCATTTACAAAGAAAATGAGTTCATATAAAGTTTGAATGAATATGGATGCTAGACTGGCATATAAGTAGCCAACAATAAATGAAGTGTTTCAAAAAAGTTCTGAGTTCCTCAGCGGCCATTAACCTAAAGGTTCGTTGTTTCCTATTTGTCACATGAAAAACTAGGATTACCAATGGAGAATGCCTAGGTAGTCACAACTAGATCTGGAGAAACAAATTCGACAGAAATATCCAACACTAGAGTAGAAAATTCAAGTTTTGATATATGCTTAAACTTTCACCAAAAGATTGAAGCTTGAGACATCTATTTAATCAAGAGCATCCATAGTTCCGATGAAACATAACAAAACTCGCAACATCATACTTAAATAAGTAAAAGTCATGGCAAGATCCAGATTTTCTGAAAGAAAAGACGTATATTTGACTAAACGTGCGAAGAACGAGTATAATTAACAGTTACATAGGGCTAAGTACACTAAGCGCTTACATGGGTAGATGCTTTTCTTCTGCAAGAATCGCATTGTTCAATGCGACGCCATACCTGTTACGCCAAAAAGCAACCATTTCAAGTTTCCAATAAATAAATCAAAATGTTTCCCAATACAAATCTCATTCAGAAATGAGCACACAATAAATCCAAAGTAGAAATCATAACATGGCAATAGATCCACGATTAAACTAGACATGAGCGCCCATTTTCAACTCCTAAACTAGACTAACAATTGTTTCAGCAAAGATGCATACTTTTGCAGGAATTGCTCGTCCACAACAGCAGAGATATCGAGCAGTGGATTGCCCATACCCATGAGGATTCCATCGGAGGCCATTAAGTGGGTTGGCTTAGAATAATGAGAAACAAAGCAAAGTGATGAGCTTGCTTGGAGGAACTAGTAGTAGTGCTGGTGCTGGGGGCGAGATGAGATCTAAAATGCAAGGGAAATCCCATGTTTATTGGAGTATGAACAGTGACGTGGTGGTGGGTCTCAATCTTACCAACCCAATTGACCACACAAAATGGGTGGGTTGGTGTATGAAATGGCACTGCTGCTTTTTACTTTTTCTTATTGTCCCTCCTTTTTCCTGTTATATGCAATTTTTATATTTTGCTGGGGTTGGTAGAAGTAGGTGTGGGCTTTTAGTAGTTTGACATTTTCTTCTTTAGACTACAAATAGCAATTAGTGAAATGGATTAAATTTTAAAAATAAATACTACTAACATTAATAAATTATATTAAAATAATGTCATTTTTATTTATAAATTTAAGAAAAAATATAAAATAATATTAATTTAGTAAAATATATCAATAAACTCAAACCTTTTAGGCCTAGCCAAAATGTCAACCTTAGTTTCACACTCTGGAGTATTTTATCTACTTGCATAATATTTTCATAATAGTTTCACGTTAGGCTATATTTCGTTGACCGTAAGATTTTTAATAAAATAGAATAATTTATAATAAAATAGAATATAAATAAATATGGCATTAAAAAAAGTGTGGTTTGATAGAGATAAAAAGATTCATAATATAATATACTAAAATATTATTTAAAAAATAATTCATGATATAATATACTAAAATATTATTTAAAAAAATAATTCATAATATAAACTGAAATACTATTTATTATTTTACATTCCGTCCTAAACTCCTCTAATTAAATGTAACTTATTTTCATCATGAATTCTCCTCCCAAGCGATAGAATAATATTATATTTCATTTCATTCTATTAATAACCACTCAATCAAACATACCCTTAACGAAAATTTCTAAAGTAAAACTGAAAAAACATAACAAACGTTTGTTGTTGCACGCCAAAATGGCCTTGAGGATTAAGTCATATGGAAAGTCCAGGAAAGCAAGGTAACAACGATGAAGGCAACAGACCTTTATTTCCAGTTTGAACAACCACTTGGTAGAAAAATAATAATAATAATAATAAATTAACTTTTCAAGAAATGCCAATTATTTCATCCCGAGAAAGCTCGTTAATTTCTCTCTACATGCTCTTGTTTGTGGATGAGCAATTCAATGGCATACTCTATATAACAAGGGACTGTCAACTTAAAACAGAGCCAAGCAAGGCACTGAATCCGCATCAACACAAACTATTTTCATTGAACTGAATGCAAAATTAAACTCCGGAATATTCAAAGATGATCACAGATCGCCTTCGTAAAATCTGTCGTTGATGCAGAACCGCCAAGGTCAGCAGTTCGGTATTTTCCCTCAGCTATTGTTTCGAGTATAGCATTCTGAATCTGATCTGCTTTTTCGTGGAGCTCTAAATGTCGCAACATTGTCACAGAACTTAATAGTAAAGCAGTTGGATTCGCCAAATTCTGCATACATTTAACCTAATAAGTTAGAGACGCAACTAAATTATTGGTAAATGAAGAGTACAAGAAACATAGAATTTGATCAGGGATGAATTCCAAAAAGAACCACACTTCGTAATGAAAAAGGAAACAGTTTGAGAAAGCATTTTTATCCTCCAACAGGAACAGAAGCTCCGAAGAAGTTGGTCCTAAATATCTAACCAAGAAAATCACCAAGAATACTACATGACACTGAACATATACAAATAAAATTAAGCATGAAATATCATCATAAAGAGCAAATCAAGAATAACGCATCGAGATACCTACCACAAGCCAATAACGGACATAACATCTCAGATGATGCAAATATTCAGTAAGAAACACAATTGTTTGCAACATTACTTAGGACACTCCAATTAGGAAAGTTCAAGGAAATAAACATCCTTCACCTTAGACAACCCAATGAGTCAATGACTATGTGCTCATGCAAAGTCTGTCTTTCCGACCTCCCACCAAGTTCAGGATACCAATAGTTTATAAACTTATAATACACCAAGACTAATAGTTTTGTCAAATCAGATGCAAGAAAAGTCATGGAAAATTTTCATCTTGAGATGCCATTCAGCAGAATTACAGAACGAGTTACATAGACAATTGCCAACTTGTGCAGAAACTGTAAGTAAAATAAATAAGTAAATCAGCTGTGCAGGCTAACCTTCCCAGCAATATCAGGAGCTGACCCATGTACCGCTTCAGCAAGAGCAATACCTCCCTCACCAATATTGCAGCTGCATAGGAAGTCAAATGCTGTTGGGTAAACTAGACGTGACTAAAACTAGAAGGAAAAAAGGATCCATAGTACCTTGGTGTTAAGCCCAGGCCACCAACCAATCCTGCACAAAGGTCACTAATTATATCACCATAGAGGTTGGGCATCACTAATACATCGAAAAGTGCTGGATTCTTCACAAGCTGTACATACATAAATAAAAAATAATCAAAAAAATTCCTTGGCTTTGTCATCAATACGCAAGTAGTTTGACAAACAGGAAGGAAAACTTCATTGGTTTTTGTTTAGTGGAGAGAAAGAAGAAATCAATTCCTCATCCAGTCTAGGTTTAAAATATCCAAAAAGGAAAGCTTCATTGGTTTTCTTTCTTAGTGGAGAAAAGACAGAAGAAATCATTTCCTCATCCAGTCTAAGTTTAAGGATATCCAAAAAGGAAAATTACCGTACCATCATACAGCAGTTGTCAATAACAACTTCCTCATACACAATCTCCGGATACTTCTCAGCAACCTCACGACAGCACTGAAAAAAAAAACCAAAATTAATTTGCAAATAAATGGTTAAAATCATGAGATTTGCAACGGAATAAAATTTTCAAATACCATACCTTTAGAAAAAGGCCATCAGTTTTCTGCATAATGTTAGCCTTGTGTATGGCAGACACTCTCTCACGTCCATGGGCCTTTGCATAATGGAATGCATATTCAGCAACCCTTAAACTTGCCTGACGAGTAATGATTTTTAGACTTTCAACCACACCTCTGACCACCTAAAACCAAAGGATACATACTGTGTTTATTCAATATATTGAGTATTTGTTTGCTTAGGTTAATTCAATAACAAAAGGAACTTACTTGGTGTTCAAGTCCACTGTATTCCCCTTCAGTATTCTCACGAATGGTGATAAGATTAACATTGTCATACCGTGTTTTGTAACCAGGAAGGCTGTAGCAAGGTCTTACATTGGCATACAAATTAAGTTCCTTTCTAAGAGTAAGGTTCAAAGAGCGATGGCCTTTCCCAATTGGTGTAGCCATCGGTCCTTTCAAACCTACCTTATTCCGTCGCACAGATTCCAAACTTTCCCATGTTAGGAAACTCTGGGTTCTAGGATCTATTTGATCCCCAACATAATGCTCTTCCCATTCAATTGGCACCTCAGCAGCTTTAAATATCTGCAGTGCTGGAAACTAGGACATTTAGACATAAAATAAACCAAGAAAAGAAATACATAAATTAAGCCACAATCATGATTCATAAGTAATAAAAAAAATACTAGATATGACAACTTCAGACCAATTTTTTTCCATTTATAATAAGTTAAATGATATCTCCCACATGAACAAGAAGACACATAATGTGTGTTTTCACTGGCATTTCAACAGAATTTCCATTCCTTAGTCCTAGTTATACACAGAAATCATAAGTACTACTGCAAAATAATTGCTGAGGAGTACATATATCTTTCTCTACTTCAAAAGCTGAAACTATTTGAGTTGCCAAACCCATTCATGAAGGATATCTCCCCAGTTAAGATGACAACACCGTCATAAAAGAAGTATATTAACGTAACCTTTGTGAGGTCTATAACAGGAGACCTCTTTGTGTGTTTATAGGACCTTGCACCACGAAAGTTGGATATGGACGCTACTTCAAGTTTATGGGACAAACGCCACATTGGGCCTGCATTGCAAATCGATTATCAGGTGTCCTCTTTAACACTCTAAATCTATAATACCGCGTTCTCAACATACTCTAATTTGCATCGCACTCAGCAATACCACCAAAATGCAAAATATTTCACTCCTAACTGCTCCCTGAAAATTGTTCAGCCCACCGCAACACAAGTGCTTTATTTCACTAAATGCACCATTTTTTCCGCCAAAAGCTAAATCTTGCTACAGAAGCCATCAAAAAGCAACACGATCACTACAATTCGAATCAACAAAACAAAAACTCTCACTAACCAGAGCTCAATTCTCCGAAAAAAAAAAAACTAAATACAAAAGAAGAGACCAAAACTCCATCCAACCAACAAAAATACTAAATCATCAACTGATAACGACCTGCTTGACGGAGTCCGCGATCTCGGGGCCGATGCCGTCTCCGGGAAAGAGAGTGGCGGTGATCGTAGCCGGGGAAGAAGAGAAAGCCCTAGCAACAACAGAGGTGAGCAACGAGCGGGCAGAGCTCTGGTCCTTTGTCTTTGAGGAGATGATCTGTGTATTGCTGCTCCGAAAAGCGCGTCTCAAGAGCTGAGAAGCCATTAGCGTTGCACTGATTGATCCGACAATCGCTGTTGTTTTGTCCAAGCTCTCTTCTTTTTCTCTGCTAGGCTTTGGCTCCCTTTTAATTTTCCATATTATCCCAACTTTTCTTTTTTAAATATAATAAATTATAAAAATGTGAATTCAAAATCATTATAATAACTAATATAAGCAAATACAAATAAAATCATATCAGGTCGGATCTAGGGATGACAATGAGACGTACTAGACCCGGCACGACCATTGAAATCTTCGTCCTCTGTTCTCAAGTCTGAGTTCGCCCTTAGATCGGGAACCAAATCCTCTGTACGTACTAGCCTGTATCAACTATGTTCTTAGCTGTACAAATATGTAGAACCTATGTGATACTTATATAAGTCCTACACATTTATACAACTAATATCGCGTGGAACAGAATAGATACAAAATAATAGGTACAGAAGATTTCAATTGTTTAGTCTGTGCTTGAGCCTGACTTAGGAGGGCTAGACTAGCCCCACTTACTTATTTTTGTCTTTAAAAAAGTCGAAAGAAAGTCATTTCAGGCAAGGCCATGACCCAGGCCATTCAAGACCCAATCAATCCAGACCTAGCTAGTTGATCGAGTCGAACGGAACTTGAGTCAATTGCCAAGCCTAGTTAGTCAGGTTTTATTGGGCTTTAGTTTAACAGATAGGCTGATTGGATTTGGGCTTCAGTCCCTGTAGTTGATTATAAATTTGGTTCTAAAAATTTTTCAAATACAATTTAAAAGCACAAAATATTTATTTAAAAAATAATATAATACAAAAGATTCCTAATTTCTTGTTTTCACTTATATGTCATTTTATTTATAAAAAAGATATATTTTACATTATTAAACTATATTTTAATAATTGGAATTTAACTGATAAAACTATATAAATAGTTAACTCGTAAGAAAATAAAAATATTTTGTGATAATTTGTGTTAAATCTAACCTAAGTGAAAGATAAATGTTTGTATAGTTTTTTATTTTTTAAAAATAATATTTAATTTAATAATTCATATCCTTGTGTTTTTTTAATTAAAAAGTAGCATAATTTTAAAGGATAAAAGATATGAAACTCTTTTATAGCATAATTAATAATAACGAACTGATTCTTAAGTAAGTGTTCAAATGGAGATAAAAAGAGATGGAAAATTAAACAAGATAATGGAAACAAAAGCGTTCTCACGGTCACATGTCGCAGATTTATGGATATAGACAATCCCATCAAACATTGTAAAGGGATTTGGAAACAAATCGAAAGCAGAAATAAAAAGAAACATATTAACAGAGAGGAAGAGGAGCTCCATTCCATTCCTTGAGGCAATCTAGCATTGGATCAATGATCATTCCCTGGCACATGGCTGTGAACACCTTGTCAAAGTCCTCGCCAGGTGACTTCACCTTCTCGCCTGTAAGCAATCCTGTGCCCAGCTCCTCCCTCACAAACTTGTAAAGTGGATAAGACCTGCATTCCTTAATCCTGTTGGCAATTGTTGCATTGCCACTCTCATATGCTGCTCTCGCACTCTCCACTTCTTTTGGCAAAAAGGCCTTCAACTCTTCCTCGAACGGATCAATCTTTTGGAAGACTGAAGTGTTGGAATTCTTCTCATTGTCACCATTTGCCAATGCGTGGTCTACAAGAACTTGTCTTAGCTTTTGCATCAACGGATACAGAGCGCTGCAGGGATCATCAACGTAGGCGAAGACTTGTTCGCGATCAACCACTTTGAGCAGGTCCTTCTCGCAGAATCTTGATGGGTGTAGCTCTCCATTGGCGCCTGTGGTCAAGACCCTCTTGGCTACTTGGCTCACAGTGTTCTTGACTGCGTGCTTCAAGTTCTCTTCCAAATGCCTCAAGTCAATAGCCTGGCAAAGTGCAACAAGGTAAGTTGAGGACATGAGCTTCAAGATGTCAATAGCCTCTTCTGTCTTTCTAGAAGAGATTAATCCCAGTGAGTTCACGTCTTGATTATGCTGTTCAGCACTTTGTACATGGGTTGTTACTGGGTTGGCAAGGTATTGCAGTTCAGAGCAATAAGATGCCATTGCTATTTCAGCTCCCTTAAACCCATAATCCAAGCTCGGATTCCTACCACCAGTGAGATTAGATGGCAAACCATTGTTGTAGAAATCGTTCACAAGCTCACTGAATTGAGCAAACATGAGCTTCCCTATCGCTGCAATAGCCAAACGTGTGTTGTCCATCGAAACACCAATTGGGGTTCCCTGGAAGTTACCGCCATGCAGAGCTTTGTTCCTTGAAACATCAATCAACGGGTTGTCATTGACTGAGTTGATCTCCCTCTCAATTGATTTGGTCGAGAATCGAATCACTTCAACTTGAGGTCCTAGCCATTGTGGAGAAGTCCTGAGGGCATAGCGATCCTGCTTTGGTTTTTGCAGAGGATCAACCTCGTGCAACTTCTTGGCTTCCTTAATATAAGAGCTACCATCTAAGATGTGCTCCATAATAGCAGCAGCCTCGATTTGCCCTGGATGGTGCTTCAATTTATGTGTCAAATAATCTGTAAATTCAGGTTTACCATTCATGACTTCAGCGAAAATGGCAGACAGGACTTCTGACAAGACAGCAAGAACGTTGGCCTCAAAAAGAACCATAGAAGCTAAGCCAGAACCAACTGCTGTGCCATTGACAAGGGCAAGCCCTTCCTTAGGTTGTAGCTCAAAGTGGCCAGATTCAATACCAGCTAGACGAAAGGCTTCGCGGGCATCAAGTTCTTCACCGTTTGGACCAACTGCCTTGGAATTAGGCCGACCCGTCAACAGTCCAGCAATGTAAGACAGCGGGACTAAATCCCCCGAGGCACTAATTGTACCACGTAGTGGCAAACATGGAGTGATGTTGTGGTTCAGAAGCTTGGTAATAGCTTCCAGGATCTCAAATCTAATGCCAGAGTAACCCTGAAGAAGAGTGTTGATTCTCACGAGCATAGCTGCTCTGGTCGCAGAGTGAGGCAGGGTGTGGCACGACTGTGTGCTATTGCCGAAGATTCCAGAGTTCAAGAATCTAAACATAACAAAGTACCATTTACAAGATTAGCAGGTTGCCTTGGATATACCCACCAAAAAAAACAAAATAAAATGATTAGACTAATGGGAAGCTGATTAACCTCTTCATCATTTTACTAGTTTATCAGTAAAGCAAAACCCTGAATTTTCAAAGCAGTCAGAACAAATCAGAGACCTGACCAAGTCCACTTGTAATCATTAACAAAAATCACTCCGTGCTTCAACTAGGAAAGAGGTTGTCTTGTCTGGTTCGAGACCAATACCACTTGTCAACCAATTAAACTGCTAGACACTGGATCATCATTTATTCCTAAAACCACCCTAATTCCTACTAACAACGAGATTTTTCTCTTCTCGGGAATTAACCTTTTATTAAAAACTAGAGATACAGGCTGCTCTAAAGCTGACACTTGATGAGATTATTGTTTAGGCAGTCCCTCCACGTTGTCTTATTTCAAGAATAAATATTCTAACGGTCAAATTTTGTCGACCACATGATCAACTGTCATCCTCCCAAGGTTCTTGAGCCAGCCTGTCAGATCCTGACATGGCAGTCCCATACCTATAGGAAACATTGATCATCACACGACTCAACCGAGCAAACTCACGATCTCACGACAACCAAAGTAATGAAAACTAGCAGTGGCACTGTTGTCATTCAAACTGCCAACCTACGCACTGAGTCGACTCGAACCAGTTACCAAGAGACATGGAACAAAGTAAAATGAACGTTGTGCTGTAATAACGAGGATTTTGTCATCTCACCTTATGAGCTCCCTCTGCAGAGCACCACCTTGCTTGGTTCTTCTGTGAGAGGTGGCTCCAAATCCAGTTGTCACACCATAGCTGTCAGTACCTTTGATCATGCCGTCCATAACCCAGTCACTGCTTGCCTTAACACCAGCTCTGGCAGACTCGGCTAGCTCCACTTTGATTCCGGCGTCATTTCCGGCGACGGCAGCCACTTGAGCAATTGTCAAGGTCTCTCCTCCAAGCTTGACCAAAGGCTTCCTGTACTCTGCCACCATGCGTTTAACTTCATCCAAATGGCTCCCTTTTAACGACTCTGCAGCCACACCCCAGTTCAATGGATCAGGATGGTTCGTGCATAGACTCTCCAAGGAACCATTCTGGTGACCATTCTGTGTAATCTTCTCCATGTTCGCAAAAGACCCTATCAACAAGCGAAGCTTAAACTCAACAAGAACTAGCTATGGACAGGAGAGGGATGCAGATAGAAACAGGTAGATATTAAAGAGGAAATCTTTAAATACAAAGGGGTGGATTTCCTGAGAGAAATCGAGTTGTTCAAGGGGTTTAAATAGATGATGGGTTCGGAGTTATGACTCTAGCTAGTATGAGTTTTGGTAGGTAAGCGAAAGGGTAGACAAGGTGGGTTGGTTGAAAGATAATGGCGGCCGTTGATCTGGGGTGATCTATCGGTGGAGATTCAAGTTGCGTGGAGTCATTGTGGTTCATTGGAAGGAGAAGGGTAAAACATTACTCGTGGTAGTAGTGCATGGTGAGGAAGGGGTTGGTGGACGTTTTTGTGGAAATTATTTTTTGAGAAATTAGGCAGCAACTAAGTTTAGTTATGGCCACCATTATCACCTACTACTATCATTTTTCCACAGGTCTTAATCCATGAGCCAGATTACTACAAATTTTAAATTTATACTGATAATCCACTACTGTAAAAACAATAACGATTCAGTAAAAATCTCACTGAATGTAGAATTTGAAAAGATCCCATGTACGCAGAATTATTCTTAACTAATAGAAAGATTGCTTTAGAACGACTCACAAAAAATAAGAAATTCATATTGGTATTCTACGTCTATAAATTCATATCTTTAAGAAAAAAACTCTATTGTGGACATCTAAGTCAATCGGAGATAAATTTTGGTGAATTATATGTATGCAACTTGCAATCTAAAAACAAGAAGAATGTGTATTAATTAATTCAATTTTCACAATATAATTAATTTAAGATAATAAATATTTGAACTTAGTTAAGTTTGATTAAAACGAGTATGCCTAGCTAACCGAGTTAAATATCACACCGCCTAAAAATGAAAATAAAACGAAAAATCTATAACAAACTTAAGGAAATAACCATTTCATAATATGCTTAGATGATACAATCTAATGACATTACCATACAACAACAGTCCACATAAATGTTTGTATTGCTTGGTTTGAACATATTCCAAATGGATGAGGCAAGCAAGAGAATATAGAAAATAAATCTTGCACGTAATCTGACTTTGTTGGACCACTAATAAAGAAACCTTTTGCATTTGTTCGTATAAATGTCTAATTGTTTAGGTATATATATACAACACTTTTTACTTCTTCAAAGCTCGTGTCCCATAGAACAGCAATTAGAACAAAGCATCGTGAGTGAATTTCAGAGGGAAGGGATCCAAGAACGTTCTGATTTAATTGGATTCCATTGGGAAAAGCGATATATCATGTCCAATAACTTGCTTCTTTTTTTTTTAAAGCCACGAGATGTTTTGATATGCTCGTCATTACTTTCAGATTAATTCTAGCCTGTGCCTTGTGAGATTCTAACAGGCGATTTAGCATTATCATCGAGTATTTAACACTATTGTATGTATAATTCTGAGTCAAAACTCAACCTTACTTAAGCGAAGACCAACTCCTTATCACTAGAGTCCAATACTTAGTGGTTATAACTTGCTTATAAAAAAGTCGACATATTCGATGTACAAAATTCTTTGTATTTGTGAAAATTTAAAGAGGGTTACAATGTACGTAACCTTTCTTTTGTATTTTTAAATTAAGCTAAAATACTTCTTTGGTTGTTAAATATAATACTTTTCTTTGGTAAGTGATCTTTTGACGAGAAAGTCAGTGCAGACCTACCAATGATTACAACTTTGGTGGGCTTGGTTGTTGAAGCCGTCTCTTTTAGATTTCCGCTTTCAGTGAATTTATTTATCTATTTTTGGTCTGCCATATTGTTAATTACCTGCCCTCAACTTGTTAACCTCATATTCTTCGTGACTTACCTGTTTAACAAAGTGAGAAATTGTAAGTGCTCCGTCGTATTTAAATTCTAATGACGTTTTAAATATAATCTATAACATCCGATGATTCTTTTCTCACTTAAGACTTATGTATGATCCAACCTGATTTAGCTCGAGTTATGCCCTTCAAAACTAAACGAATAAAGAATGATTAATCTATGCCATTTTCAACTGGTCAATATGCAACTAGTGCTCAAGTTAGATCATTTGCATAATTGAAATGCATAGTTTATTCCGTATCCGTTTCACCTACCAACCCCTGCGATAAGGATCTAATCTTCGGTTCATAAGCATTAGTTTGATTATATTTTCATTCTAGAGGTAAATGGTCTTCGATACTGTACATACACGCTTATACTGAAAGCCAAAGAAATGGTCAAAGAAGAGTTTGTTATAAAACTCTATAAAAATTGAAATAATTGAAAGAGATTGCTTTTATCTACTAAAATTTTAAAATTTAATTAAAATTTTGTTAAATAAAATTTAATTGATTTATTTTAGTTTATAATAATTTCATAATTTACATATATTTACCTATTAATTAATAAGCTCATCAATTTTTAACAACAAGAATTATTATAATAAATCAAACTAAAAAAATAAAAATTAGCCGATTCAAAATTTTTACAATTAAACATATCAAATTAATTGAATTTTCTAATAATTGATTATAATTATTATTATTATACGTTCCCTCCCAACAACTTCCTCCACTTTCTTTGCTTTTGGTGGGTGAGTGTTAGAAAAAATGATGAGAGGCAAGGGAGTTAGGGGGTGGTCGAGTTAGTGGAGGGAGTATAAGGTCAAAAGGTCTTGTGTTTGAATCCTCCTATTTACACTCTTTCGATTGAGCCTATCGTACAGGGCTTATTTAGTGCAAAATACCTAATTGACGTGATTTACAGGTCATTGTATCAATCCAAAAGTTTATTCAGATAAATAAACTAAAAAAAAGAAAAAGTGTTGAAATCCAGTGGTCTTCAATCCGAACCCAATATGTATGTGACTAAATACATCGTCATCATCTATTATTTAATAATAATTCATAAAATATATTTTCATACATAACATGAATTCATTAAGTATACTTACTAAGGGCGAACGGGATGGACGACCACGAAATCCATACAGGTACACAAATTAGGTAGCGTACGGAACCATCCTTTTGCGAGTATCTGAAAATTTAAATACCAAAATTAATAATTTTTCATGCGATAATAATAGGAACTTATTTATATCATTAAAATATTTTTCCTAAATTTTACTATATTAGAAACTAATTTATTAATATTTAATAATGACAACAAGATTTATTCATTAAAACATTAAAAAAATAAATGTAATTCTAGATGTAATGGGTCCCATAAACACAGAATAGGCAATTATAAACATTAATGATGAAGACGAAAAACGTGGTTCTGATTATTAATGTCATAAAGCGGTGGTCCATGGCAGGAAAACAAGTGAGGTGTCTCAAGGCTCAAATTGTTATTAGAGGCCACAATTTCCACCCAACCAAGAACCCCCACAGCCACAATCAAGCAATCCAATTGCTTCATACTAATTCTGTTCTACTTAACAAATTTCGTCCAGTTGGTTTGATGTAGTATTGTACTTATGTTGCATAGTATATCTAGTTGTCATCACACTTGCCACCAAAAAAGTATATCTACGTGATGACGATGATGAAAGTTTGTGTACTATTAGATTTTTTTTGGCTAGAAGATAAGAGTTTGAGGATATAAAGAATCTAATATTTTGTGTCTTCCTCGCTGAAACCATGGAAAAGAGATAAATTACAAGAGGCAATCCAAATTTCTTGGACATCATGGGTGTCCAGGTCTTCTGAGGATGTTTTGTTTTTTTGTTATTTGAATTGATAACCAAGTTTGGGTGTTTTTGACTTTTTGTGGTTAAGCCAATCAGCTGAAACTGGCTGACTGACTGACTGACTGACTGATGTAGGAAAGTACAACAGGCACAAGGTTAAGAGAGTAGAAGAGACCGACTAGTGATTTAGCAGCTGAGGGGGGTTAGCCATGTGATTGTGCGATTAGAAGGGTGTGGTTGGTGAAGAGAGTAAGTGGAATCATGTGACTTTGTCCTACCCAACCCAACCCAACGGAGAGACATCGCGAGAGAGTTAAAGTATTAGACTACTAGTCCATTGTCTCCTCCATATTTGTTATGCTAAGGTCGGAATTTGGAAACAGATAACAGGCAGATATGGATGGAGAGACGGTGAGAAGTAACAAAAAGTATTAATTTTCTTAATTTCTCTTAAATTTAATTTAATTTCGATTATACTTTAAAATGTCATATACCTCTTCTTCTCTACAGATATAATTTTTTTAAGTTCGTGTATTTTTTCTATTCAAATTTTTTTATTTTTATCAACATATAAATCTAAAATACTCAAATCAAAAATTGGCAACAAAAGAATATTATGATTTTGGCTTTTAAAATTTGAGTGATAATTTAAACGTAAATTTTTTTATTTTTTATATATTTATAACTTATTAAATATTTGGATATCGGAATGATAATTCATTGCAACACTTGTAGTTCATCTACTTGTAGTCCTTTTTTATTATAAATCCCTAAATTTTTTATTTTCTAAAAAAGTATTATTTATTTTTATATTATCATTTAAGTGTCTAAAAATTTATTCTTTTTTATTTTATTTATATTAATTTAAACTAACATAATATTAAATTTACTTTAAATTTTAATAAAGCATAATAAAAATTATTTGACAATTAAATAACATCGTAAACTGTTGAAATGATATACTACATTTACCATTATGTTAATTCTCAAAAAAGAAAATTTTTATTACTTAAATTTTAATAAAATATAATAAAAATTATTTCATAATTAAATATTACTGTAGATAGTTGATATTATATGCTACATTTATCTAGTTGCTTGACAAAATAATATCCATTCATTTCCACACTTGCAGAATAGGATAATATTTGACTTAACAAACTTAGATCAGCCAATAACTTAGGGAGTATTTGTTTCCATTTTTTTTAGTTTTCTGTTTTTGTTTTCAAATTCGATAAATTTTTTTTTTCAATTTTTAGTTTCTGTTTTTCATTTTGGTTTCTTCCAATTTTCAAAAATTATGAAAACCATAAAAAGTAACTTTTGTTTCCAGTTTCTATTTTCTCATAATTTAATTTACTATCATTTAATAGATTATTTAAATTTTAAAAAATTATAAATAATTTAATTTTATATTATATATTCAATAAATTAAAATTAATTATCAATAAAAATTATAAATAATTTAATTTTATTTAATTTTTATAATTAAATTATATGTAATTAATTTTAATAATGATTAATAAATATAATTAAATTTAAAACATATAAATATTCAAATAAAATTGATTTAATAATTAAAATATATTTCAAATAAATATTAATTTATAATAAAATTTTAACTTTTAAATTATTTATTTTATCAAAATAATATAATTTATTAAAATTTGTTAATAAATATCATATAAGAGATTAAATAAATCTATTTAATTAAAAAATTTATCTTTAAGTTTTATCTAATATGTAATTATTATTAGTGATAAAAATATAACTACATTAACACTAATAATCAAACATGTTTTTGTTGTTATTTGAAAGAAAAACTAAAACAAAAAACTGAAAATGAAAACTGAAAACTGCAATAGGAAAATAGAAGTAGAACCAAATAGCCCCTTAGAATATAATTTACTATATTTTTTCCTAAGTATGTTAACTTCTTGTATTTTTAGAAATTAATTTCTAGTATCAAGTTACTTATGTATGGATATTAAATTTTAATAATAAAAATATACTTTTAAATTTACATATTTGCATGTTGTTGATTTATCGAGGCCTTTTTTTTTTTCCTTCACTTAGGACCTATAAAATGGTAAAAAAGACCATGAGTCAACCATCGATATGTTATGTCTCAGGTCAACCATTGTGGTCCAACAATGTATTCAAAGTGTGGAAATAAGTTAACTTCCAATTTGAATGTTGTGTCAAGTTGATGAAAAGAACAATGGAAAGGTGGACGATGTTTAGGTTCAAGTTCCAACACCTAGTATGATCTAGCTGAAGACTGTTGGGAATTTAGACCTTTCAAATCCATACCGAAGGATCTTTCATAGACAAAAAAATAGAAAATAGAGAAATAATAACAACACAAGAGAATTTACGTGGAAACTTCCAAATTGGAGAAAAAACCATGAGCACCGAGAAGAAAATCTACTATGTGAAAAATTCTTACAATCACACAATTTTTTCTCTCACCCAATACCTAAATACACCAATACTCCCATAAAGAAATACCCAACCACCTCAAAAGAGGAATTTAACTAAAGTCAAATTTGTTATACAAATCTTTGACTTTGTATTGGTGCACTAACCAAGGAGATAGCACCATCCTTATATAGGCAAGAGCCTTATCCCAATTGTTTTCCCCATCCAATACGGGACAAACAAAGGAGCCAAAACCCAACAATCTCCACCTTGGTGACTTTGGCTGATCCCACAACTACACTCCACCTCAATGAAGATCTCCTAAAAATAATATAACTCTCAATGTAGAGAATTATCATACTTCACAGCATCATGCTCCACTATAAAAGCATACCTGCTTAGAATAAACTAATTCTAAGCCTTTCACTTCGACACATGTCAAAAATAACCTTGTTGAAAAATTATGATACAACTCCCATGTTTGGCTTTCCTGAAAGTTCATCAGCCATCAACATAAATTTCACCATACATCTTACTGCCAAATCAATGCCCGTGTGCAAACTTGTGGACCGGCTAATAGTAACCCATCCTCTATCATGACAACTTTGGGATTAGCGGCATGCTATGAGGATGTACATGCCCCCTTTTAGAGAGCAAAAACATCATCCATGGAGACAATGTTAACGACATTGTCAGTTTCTTCATTAACTGACTCAGAGCCTCTTATTGAACTCGCTCCACCTCTCGGACAATTTTTCTTCACGTGCCCAGGTTATCCACACGTCCAGCATACTATATTTTTCTTCATTGAGTTCTTCTTCCTATATCCAGCTACCACCAGAGCTGAGTCTTCAGGAGGAACATTTCTTCCACCACCCAATCTTCTCTCTTCTGAAAAGAGTTTTCCGGTAACTTCAAAAAAAACTATCTTCTCCTTCCCATGAATCAAAATAGGTTTCATGTGTTCACAGGAATGTGGAAGAGACCAGATGAGTCTCAAAGCTTGATCCTCATCATCTCTATGAACTCCAATTGTCTCCAGTTCAGAGACGATCCTATTGAAAACACTTAAATGATCTGAAATTATAGTACCTTCCCTCATTCGCAGTGTATGAAACTGCTCCTTCAGATGCACCTGATTTGAGACCGTCTTTGTTTGATACAACTTCTCGAGCTTTTCTCAGAGATCCTTTGCCACAGATATTCCATGTACATTCGCAAGAACATTCTTGGCCAAGCACAATCGTATCCCACTTGTCGCTCTTAAATCCAGATCCTCCCAATCTTCATCGCTCATACTAGATTTGTCCGTAATAGCCGTTTTGCCAGTATCACTAGTAGTAGTGCTGATATTAGAGATTTGTTTGCCTTTCAATGTCTTGTGTAACCCCGACTGAATCAAAATGTCCCTGACTTGCACTTGCCACAAGTCAAAATTAATTCTCCCGTTGAATTTCTCTACCTCAAATCTGATAGAATTCAAAGCCATATTTTCTGACATTTTTTTCTGTGCACTTCAGCCTTGATGAATTTTACTTGAAATGAATAGTACACTAAATAAGTTCCCAAGAAAGAGATGTAGGTCACAAAGGATACACTTAACTACCAAGTCTTTCCGTAGCTAAAACTATCCTAGACATGTACTTCCACGCTACCACACCAAAGTTCCACCGTACCAAATGAACCTTTCTCAAGAAAATTTTTTCAGATGTGGAAGATCTGTCAAAACTGCAATCACAGAGCATACTCAGAATTTTCAAGAAAAAACACACCTTGGCTCTGATATCAATTGTTGAGAATTTAGACCTCCCAAACTCACGCCCAATGATCTTTCATAGACAAAAATATCAGAAAATAGAGAAATAATAACAACTCAAGAGAATTTACATGAAAACTCCCAAACTAGAGAAAAAACCACGAGTGCCGAGAAGAAAATCCACTATGTAAAAAATTCTTACAATTACATAATTTTTTCTCTCACCCAATACCCCAATACATTAATACACCCACAAAGAAATACCCAAACAAACTCACAAACTGTCACCTCAAAAGAGGAATTTAACTAGAGTTAAATTTGTTATACAAATCTTTGACTTTATATTGGTGCACTAACCAAGGAAGTAACACCCTCCTTATATAGGCAAGAGTTTTGCCTCAATTTTTTTCCCAACTAATATGAGATAAACAAAGGAGCCAAAACCTAATAAAGACCAAAGCAACTCTTAATGGGAATGGATTCTCTATTTCTGTAAACTAATTCTTATCATGTTCTATTAAATCTTATCTACACATTTATGTAAGACTCACATAAATATTTGAATAAACTTAAATAGTATAGGGTTGAAATATCCTAATAAATACAGAAGATTTCGTTCTCTTTCAACCGTTTTCGATAATCCCTTTACATTTTTAAATATGACCCATATAAATATGTGAATAAAATTAAATAGCATAGAGTTGGAATATCCTAATAACAAAAAAAAATCTAATTCCCTCTCAACCGTCTTCAATAGTCCCTTCACATTTTCACGTACTGAATTTATTGTTGATGCTAATTCTGTTGATATCATGGGTACGTTGATAATGATGCACAGCTACCACGTTTGCTAAATTGTATATATAATCATTTCAGCCTGACAAATTGCTCATTAGGCAGAGAATGTTGTTTCACCCTAACTTCACCATTTTCAGGCCTCATATTATCTACATTTTAGGATTAAGGCGGTGCTTGGTTGATGAGTTTGAGAAGAGGTTAATGGGTAAAGAATGAAAAGTGAATGGTTGGTTGTTGATTATCATTATAGGGGTAATACTTTGATATCCCACTTTTGGGAAATCCTCCATACCCCCCATTTAGTAGAGTAATGAAAGTCATTCCTTAGTAATGACTCTTTTTTAAATTAATTAATTAATTAAATATAATTAAATAAAATAATAATATTAACTAATTAATTACATTATAATTAATTAAAATAGAATTAATTAATTACAATATAATTAATTAAAATATAATTCATTCATTAATTAAAATATTGTAATTAATTAATTAATTAAAATATTGTTAATAATTAATTAATTACATTATAATTAATTAATTAAAATATAACTAATTAAAATATAATTATTAATCAATTAAAATATTATAATTAATTAAAATATATTTAATTAATTAAAATATAACTAATTAAAATATAATTATTCATTAATTAAACTACTGTAATTAATATAATTATTCATTAATTAAAATATTGTAATTAATTCATTAAAATATAATTAATTAATCAAAATATAATTAATTAAAATATAATTATTCATTAATTAAACTATTGTAATTAATATAATTATTCATTAATTAAACTATTGTAATTAATATAATTATTAATTAATTAAAATATTGTAATTAATTAATTGATTAAAATATAATTCATTAATTAATTAAAATATTGTAATTAATTAATTAATTAAAATATAATAAATTACAATATAATTAATTAAAATATTATTATTAATTAATTAATTACATTATAATTAACTAAAAAATAAATAATTAATTAGTTACAATATAATTAATTAAATATTGAATTACAATATTTTAATCTTAATTTTTTTACGAACCAATCACTATCAATAGTAATGGTAATCATTCCTTCCTCTTAACCAACCATCATAGTTATAATGATAATATCCATTCTCATTCCTCAGTATATTCATTCCCATTCCTATTACCATTCCCCTGTGCGAATCAACCGCCTCCTTAGAATGTGTTTGGACATGAAATCCTTAGCACTAGAAGGGAACTCTGGACATAGGAATTATTTTCTTTAAAATTTGAAAGACAAATCCTAATTTAGATATTCCTTTCTGTTATGTCTCAAGATCACGACTTCTATTTATGAACATCCGATGGGTCTTTATTTTTCACCAAACTGGAAAAACAGATTAGATAAAATCCAGGACTAGGAATATTCCTTGTGATCAAACATACATTCTCGATTTACACCGTCATGCGTTTCTATCACTATGTTTCATATTTTCTCCCTCAAAATTGAATGGAACTATGTTTAGGCCTAAATACAACATCTATAGGGTAGCGCTGTCCTTTGAAGGTCAAATCATAAAAAATTTGAATCACCAAACACAAATCACAAATCCATTATTTTTAGTTGTATCATTGAAAATGTTTGAAATAAATCAAAATTTTAAAATTTAGTAATAGATCTTCTATTTTAATTACTCAATTTCTATTCCATTCTATTAAATTATACATATATATATTTATATACAATTAACATAATTATATAGTTAAAATTAACTTGAAATACCATTTTTGATAATGAGACTCAGGTGTCCCAAAATTTGGCCATCTCACGAACCACCGTTGGTAAGTGATCGTTAGAATACCATTGGTGACCGCTAGTTGACAGTTGTTGTCTACACAGTGTCATCGTTGTTGCCTCTTCTCGTTAATATTGTCGTCGATAGTATCTTGTCTAGTGCAAGTGCAACTCTTCTCACTAGTGGTGACAATTATGAAATTTGATTATGACTAATAATAATAATTGTTTTTGTAAGTTCATGCAAATGGGTCATGAGTCCAACATATGTGGATTATACCTTGAATCACTTAAAGCTCCATCTTTGTCTTATCATATGTTTGATAGTTCATCTACAATTAAATATAATTTTGTTTTCAATCGTTTGAAGGTTTGTGTAGATAACCCTTCTCATCAAATAATTAGGATATTTGAATGGTTCTCTTTTATTGATTTTTAAATTATTTGTCAATTTTTTGTTTCTTAACTTGAATACATTGATTTAAAAGGAATTAAGTTTTATGTGTTTAGAAGCGTTATATTTTTAAGCTCATATCATGGGATGTATTACAAATTATTCAAAAGCGTTAATTATTATTTTTTCTTAAATTAGTTTCAACAAAATAGTTGTAATGAACATACATAATTGTAATATGAACACCGCTGCAACAAAAACATGAGAATTTCATGAAGGCACAAATAAATTGGTGTCAAATGGTGCTCGGATCAAATCTAATGTTGCATATTATTTTAGTGCATAACATAATTCAAGGTCTCATTTTTGTTAGTTATAAGGGTTTCACTACTCACTTGAGCAAGTATGAAGCAATGTGCACAATGCTTGTACCCCATACATAAAGAGTTGCTGATCAAAGTGCAGAATATCCCATAACACTGTATACACATGTATAGTTGGATAGTAAAAACTTTATTGGAAGAGCATATAAGAAGGGAAGTGACTAAAGGTCTTAATTTTAGTGGACTATCAAAAGATTTATTGTAGCTAATAGGTGATATGAATTTCAATCATTTGTTTAAAGACCTAATTAACTAAATTTTCCATAAGGGCAGTTAAATTTTATAAATTTAGTAAAAGAGAGTTAGTCACTTTTATTTGATGTTAGTACATTTATTTGCTTTTCTAATGATAGTTGTGTAGTATATATGTGTATATATCATACTTAAGATGTTTGCAACAAATACGTTTTACTAAAATGAATAATTGTTGATCACTTATTATTTGGATGACTATTGAAAACTTTGTAACTTTTTGATTTCATATGTAATTGACAAAACAATTAAAGCTTATATTTAGAAGGTTGTATCTGATAAATTGAAAATGGCAATAATCATATAGTAAATATGTCATTATGAAAACTATATGTTTGAGTAAAATAATACTATATCTATGAATATTGTCCCAGAATTCAATAAATAAGTCTTACTTAGGGACTATAAGAAAAGAAGAGGAAGAACTAAGAAAAATTATGGGAAGGTGATTAGGCATGATATAGTCCTACAAGAACTTACTGAGGACTTGACCCTCAATAAGAAACTTTGATGAACTAGTATTAAGATAAAAGATCTTATATAAAGAGGTTCTTCTCTTTTCATAAAGAAACTATTTTCTTTTCATATGTCTTTTGAACATATTTCTTCCTTTTTCTTCGCTTCTTGCGTCTTGCATTTACCTTAAATACTTTTGTTTATAGTACTTGCCTCGTTAATTACTTTATTTCTTTTATTTCATATTTTTTCTTTCTTCTTCTCTTTCAATTGCGTGTTTGTTTTACTTATTTCTTTTCTTGCTTGATTATTTATTTATTTATTTACTTTTTTCTTTAATTTGATTTTCTTTATCTTTATTTTTAATTTATCTTTATCTTTTATCTTTATTTTACTTATACTTTTACTTATTTTTTATTTATGTAGTTACTTATTTATGTATTTAGCTAGCATTATTATTTTTTCTCTTTTCTCTTTTTCTTTTATTCAATTCGTTTTAAAAAACTTTTTCCTTTCTTTTTTTACCTATAAGTCTATCAAAAATTGCTCTGTTAATTAGAGGTAAGGCTACATACTATTGAATCTCCTCAGACCCTATATATTAGCATAATTGTTACTAGTATGTTATTATTGTTGTTAGCTCAATATAAATAAAAAGTTGAATAGCGTCAATTTAGAAATTTGGAGTATGGAAATCTAATCTATATTAGAAGAGCACAAGGTTCTTAACTCACTACATGAAATCATGAGAGTTCCTAAGGAAGAAATTATGGCTCAATATAAGAAATATTATGAGGCTTATATCTTAAGTAAAAGGGGAACTCCTTGACTCGCATAATATAGATGATGATGTTACGCGATAGTTTAAGGGGTATGATTATGGGAACGATATAAGGTCCACAGTAATAACATACTTTAGTAGCACCTTATTGACCAAATTATTGTCATTCACTACTAAGATTGACATATATAAGAAGAAAATAAATAAATGAATAAATGAAGTCGAAGCATTCAATGTCAAAGCATAAGAAGCAAATGTTAGATGATAAGTGTAAATTGCATCATGTTTTAGGGCATAGTTTGATATATGTTTAGTTGTTAATTCAATCATTTAGTATATGCTTAGGTTAAAATTGTGTTAGTTTGTTAATTATTTGTGTTTTAAGTGTTTTATGGATTAGTATAAGTCTTTGAGCTTTATTATTATTATTTTTGAAATACCTTGATGTGTTTGCTAGTGTTTTAGGGTCAACATCGAAGAACGGAGAAGTTACGAAGATATTCGGGCCGAAACAACAGCCCACGATTAGGCCACGATCTTGACAGAAGCACCAGAGTTAGCCCACGATTGTAGCCTGCATGCCACAATCGTGATAAAAGGCTTAGATGTGGCCCATGATTATGGCTTGCATTAGGCAGACACTCAAAAATGTCAAGTTTCGAGGAATTTTTGGACCTTTTAGACCTCGAAAAAACACTAGGGCTACTCAAAACACAAAAGATATTTAAAGAACAAGAAAATGAGGCAGACCGAAGCTTTTGCATCAGCTACCTTGAGAAACCCTAGAGAGAATTCATCCAGAGATTGAGGAAGAGAAGAAGGAAGAGAGAAAAGGAGAAGAAGCTAACTCAATGTACTTCCTAGATTAGGAGTTTCTCGACATTGTTGCCTGCCATCATACGTTCAGATTGTATTTTTTTTTTAATTTCATTTTTATTATTGTATGGAATTGGAATAAATAGTTGATGATATGATTTAGAATGTTGATGATATTCTAAACTCACCTTCGGAAATTTACTCTTGAATTAATGAAATCTGATTGTTTATGTGTTTATTGGATTTGTTGTGATTTAATTCTGCGATTGTATAATTTGATAATAAACTGAGAGGGTGAATCGAATGAAAAACGATTAAATTAGGCTAACAAGAGTTAGTTGATTTGATTTAATAGAAATTAGAATTAAATCAAATCAGTAAATTATGAAAAGAGAGATCTTGCATAAGTTTTCGATAGTTTATTAGAGAACTTCAGAACTAATTAGGGTTTTAGATAGGGTGTAAATTGAGAGATTTTGACATCTATAATCTGGTTAGGGTTAATGGTTATAACTCGAAAGAGAGTAATCAACCCTACTATCGTCTAGAACTAACGATCTAGTAATTCATAATCAATTGGGTTAGCATTAAGGATAGGTAAAATTCCCTTTCTATTAATTGGTAATTTCCTTAGGTTGATTCTTGGGTGTGCTGCAATTGCTTAATAATTAGTATATTCGTATTTTATTTTTAAGTTGATTGATTGAATTAAATTCTCTTTTTTAGTTTTGTTGCATTTTAGATTTCTGTTATTGTTTTTAGCCTTAGATTTTAGGATTAGATTAACTCCCTCCTTATGAGATTGACACCTTTGGTACTACGTTAAAGAACTATGCACTTGCGGATTATCAGAGGTTAATATTAAAACTTACACACAAAAAACACTCGATCATTAGACCTATTTAGTAAACTGAAGAATGTTAGTTATATCTTGTCAAATACGCATCAAGTGAAAGATGTCATATGATCTTTACCTATGAGTCGGGAGCATATGAAAATACACCTAACCCATAAAAGATTATTAAGGTGATTGAGAATGCTATGAGGCACCTATTATCACCAGATGAATGTCTTAAAACTTTTGAGCCATATACTAAGGTATATGTGGCTAAGTCATGTTTTTAAGGATATGAAAATAAGAGGAAGTGCTATAATAAGTCTAAGTGAAAAGTGAAAAGAAAACCTTTCATAATTCTTCAAATCCTAATAAAGAATAGCGCTGATTAAAATGGTAAAGGATAAGGAGCTCTCACGAGAAAAATTCTTTTTTGATGCTTTTAGTTAGCCTTGGATTTAATATTAATTTCCATATTAATGAAAAGGATAATATTTTTGGAATTATAATGGTTATGGTTTTATGCGAAGATATTTCTTATAATATCTATGCTAATTTATGGTATGCTAAACTCGATTATATTATACAAAATCAAAAAAATTGATTAGTCAAATATGGTTTTCTAAAAAATTAATATAAATTAGAATCGTCTACTTGTGAATATTGTTTAGCCGATAAAATGACACAAAAACCATTCAGTACAAGATAAAAAGTTCGTAAGCTAATAATTCATTAAGATATCTCTGGCCAAATGAATATGAGAATGAAGCATAAAGGTACTCATTTCATCATGCTTATCAATGATATATACTCAGTATAGTTATATTTATTTGACTTTTCAAAATTTGAAGAATTATATTGTTTCCAGAAGTATATAAATTTAGTTAAGAATCAATTAGATAAATCAAATAATGACTTCAAGAACTAATTGGGAATATTAAAGTATTTATATGTTCAATTGAAGAGGTCATTTGATGCAAAATAAATGGATAGACATTTGACTATTCTATAAACCCATAAAAAAATAGTGGTGCAAAGAGGATAAATAAAGCTCTTCTAGAAATGGTTAGGTATATAATGGCACAGTAAATTTTCCTATCACCTAGTGGGTGATGTGATATTGACAACCAAATATGTATTTGATCTTATGCCTATCAAATCAGTCACAAAACCATTATATAAGTTATAGATAGGTAAGAGATCTAATTTATCATATATGAATTCTAAAGGATCTGTTACCTACACTTAAACTCCCTCTTATAAGGATAGGAAATTAGTTCATTGAAGGAAAATTATATCTTTAAAATATATTTTGAACATTCCAAACGGTATAAGTTAACTGAACTTGGGTCATAAGATATCACATTTTCAGAGAATGATTCTCCAAAGCAAGAAAGATAGTTTAAAACTTATCTATATATGGGATACCAAATTAGGATCCTCTAATAAATCGAGATTAAGTGGATGGAATGCTTCCAAGTGGGAGCAATTTAAAATATGATGAATTAGTTTATAAAGTAATGGAAATTACAACCCAGTGGGAGTTCCTTTACTATTATCTAAATCAAGTGGGAGCAATATGAAAGTAGAGAGATACAATTATCAAAATTTTCAATTACACTCATATTGTGAGTGGCTTAATCCCTCGAAGGTTTTTTAACATTGAAGGAGAAAATTTATAGGATAGTTTCATTAGAAAATTATGAGTTGAGAAATGTGAAAAATGCTCTATCCGGTCTTATTAAGGACAAATAAGTAGCAGTAGAAGAAGAATACTTTAATAAGTTTAATATGAGTTTAAGACTTGGTTAATCTTCTTAAAGGACATAAATCCATAAAGAAAAAATGAGTTCTCAAATGTTATGTGAAAGGCTGATGGAGCTTTAATAGATATAAATCATGTCTAGCATCAAAAGGATACAAAATAAAAAAAGATTGAATATAAGAAGATATAAGTTCTTATATATAAGTTCAATTATTTTAGCTTTAGTAGTTGGAATGGATCTTTATCTAAATCAAATAAATGCAAAGGGTGCATTCTTAAATAAGTAACTAGATCAAGAAATATAAATGGAATAACCACTAGGTTTTATTCAGAAGTGCCAATAATATTAGATGTTCAAATTATCAAATTTAATCTTTTATTTAAAGCAGTCTTGAAGTTAGTGGTATATTAAGTTTCTTGAAAATTATGTAATATGATTTTAGTAATGATTGATAAAGACCACTAAGTGTATGTTAAAAGATCCAACAATAAATATGTAATTTTATTTTTATAAAAGGATAATATTTTGATAGCTAGTGAAAATAATTAGTTTGTCAAGTAAATAATTAAATTAGATATTAACCATATTTAAGATAAAAGAATATGGATAAGGTTGTATACATCTTGGAGTTAAGATTGCTAAGTATCATTCGAAAAGACCATTCTCACTTTTAAAAGCTACATATATCAAGCAAATACCATAATGATTTTATATTCAGGATTGGAAACTATTTTCTTTTGCCTATTGCTACAAAAGAGTGTTTGAGCAATAGGTAGTCTCATTATATTCCATAAGAAAAGGAAGAGATAACAAAGGTTCCTTATTCCATTTTGTACACTACATTGTCTATGAATAAGTGTAGTATTAAGAACCTTAAAAAGAAATAAATGGTGATGGTGTATTTTTCATTGAGTATTTGATGCAACATATATTTAATTGAGTATTAAATATGATATTTCCAGAATGAACTTTAATCTAGAATTTAGTTTTAAAAACATAAGAATGATTGATCTTAAATTAAGTTTTAATTTTATAATAAATGTTAGAAAGAGTATTGAACATTTAGTTCTAGACATAAGAAGTATGTTAGACAAATACGAGATATCTTCCCATATAGGTAATCTTCTCCATTACTTTGTAGGAATAAAGACAAGAAAAGTTGTGACAAACAAGAGGGCAAGTCTTAAAACACTAATGTTAATATGAAGAATTAAAGGTATAAGGTATTAGTAAATCTATATCCTACTTAGGTGATATGTTTAGCTAATCTATCTTAACATATTGTATGTGAATTTTAAAAGGTGGATTGAATGAGTAAACAATTAAACTCAATTTAGGTATTAGGTATACCTAAACTATCATCGATATAGTATTTAAAGAAAGACATACACTATGATAAAAGAGAGATAATATTGTAACATATGAATGGTCGGGTTGCCAAAGCCCTCAAAATTAATTATGATTCTCCAACTGCTTATAGTAGTCATGAAACAAAATCAAATCCTAAGAGAACTAAGCACTAGTTTCTTAATTTAAATAATAAAATAAATTGGTTTTGATTAATTAATTAATTAACTAATATTAATAAGAAATCAAAAGAAGTCAACTGAATATAAAAGTGAGAAATTCAAGAATACTAAACTACGATTCAAGGGAAATATCTCATCTAATTGTAACTTTGATCATTAGCCTAAGAAGAATATTTGTCAAAATTTAAGCAGTTAGTTCGAAACATATTAGGATAGTCATAATAAGTCTCCACTTTTCCTAAATTAATTGGTTCAAACCTAGCATCCAAACTAAAACTTAACATCCATTGACTAGGTGTGATATCATTCCATATCAAATAAATGATAGTAATAAACTTAGTGAAAAAAACTAAACCCTAAATTAAATAATCAAGATAGCTGCAACTATTCAACTTAGTTTTCTTGTTTATCATAAGTTAAATATGCAAATTCATAAATAACCTATGTGTTACTTGTATAAATCCTTCATGACAATTATAGATAATTGAATTCATGGATAGTGATAGAATAATCAACATTAAATTAATTTGTTAGATCAATCAATATTAATCATTCTTCAAATATAAGAACTCAAAACAAAAAAATAATTAAATTAAAACATGAATGAAAGTTTAGAACAAAACCTCACAAAGTTACAACTAGAGTTTTAAATCCATTTGAATTAGAATAATTAAGTTTAGCCACACATGAATTTTGTTCCAACACCAAAGATAGAAGAAAGATGAAGAATTGAGAGAAAAATAAGAAGAAGAAAGATTGATTTTTTGGAGAGGTAGTCCCTTTTATAGTGTTTTCCTACTTTAAACTTAATCTTATCCTATCTTACAAAGATGCTTATCTAAAACAAATCCTAACCCCTTCATGATAGAGATAGAAAGAAGTTTCTTACTTAAACTTCAACTCTTCATATCGGACTCTTACTTGTCCTCAAGCATACATCAAATGTCTTCATAAAAACCTCTCATCTCCTTTCATGTTATTCAGAAATATCCAAAAGCTAATTAACTTTAAAGGTTTAAGATAATATAACTATTAAGAGAATAAGCACTCATAGGACACATTGTTAAAATATAGCATCTCATCAATTCCATCAAAATCAAATGAAACAAGACTTGACACCCTTTTAACGATTTCAGTCTATACGCGCAAAGTGTTTAGGGTTCATTAAGCTCTCAAATCAAAACATAGTAAGTTATTTCCATAAGCTTGCTCAAGAATCATATTTCTACCACTAAATAGAAATGAACTTAATACATAAATCAAAGAGACTTAATAAGGGTTGTAACTTAGCTTAAGTAAGGTATGGCCAAAAAAAACCTTTTTGGTTAAATAAATTGAAGGAAATCATTCAAACTTATCCACACAAGTTTCAACTTAAATCAATCCAAAATTCATTTGATCCAAATAGCATCCCTTTCAATCCCTTTTTATTTCTTTTTTTTAATTTTTCTCTTTTTTGTTTTTTTTAAACGAAAACATCAAAGAGGAGATCCTTTTTTTTACTTCTTCCCTAATCTAAAAAATGAAAAATCAAAATAATACAACTTGAATTAACTAATTTACTTTTCATGGAAATAGTCAAAATCCTATACAAATAAGCTTAATATAATTCCTTCAATTTAGGGTTTCAAAATCATTAAAGATATCAAATTCAAAGTCTACCAAGAGAAATCCAAATTGTTCCATCATAATACAATCTTGAGAAAGCAATTTGAAGTGGGACAGAAAGTGTTATTATATAATTCTCTATTAAAGTTTATTCCAGGTAAGTTACGTTCTGGATGGCTTAGCCCTTTTGTTATCTCTAATATATTTTCTCATGGTGTAATGGAAATAAAAATTTTAGTGACCGGAAAGATTTTAAAGTTAACAGACATAGATTGAAACCATTTTATGAGGAGATGACAATTTCTATTGTGGTGAATATTGATTTGGAACTTCTATCATACGAAGAAGTTTGAGAAGAACTAGCTTTCTCGAGCATAAAAACATTAAACAATTGCACTTTTTAGGAGGCAACCTAAAATATGATAATTTTTGTTAATTTTGTTTTAGTGATATATAATTTTCATTTAATTGTTTTTAAAATATAAGTTTATTGGCTTAAAGTAAAAAGGGGTCTTAAAATTCCAGATTACTAAATTTAATAAGGCGTGATCACATCTTATCTAATTTAGTTGTCAAGAGTAAAGACCTTAAAATTCTAGAATATTAAATCTCATAAGGCTAAATCACACCTTATGTGATTTAGCTTTTTGAAATGAAATCCTTAAAATTCCAAATATCTCATAAGGTGACATTACACCTTAAGTGATTTAGTTTTCTAAAATGGAACCTTAAGTCTTTATGGAAATCAATTTTTAAAAAATAAAGAAATAAATAATTTTTTTTACTTCTCCCCCAGTCTAAAAAAATGAAAAATCAAAATAATGCAAATTGAATTAACTAATTTACTTTTCATGAAAATAGTCAAAATCCTATGCAGATAAGCTCGATATAGTTCCTTTCATTTAAGGGTTCAAAATTATCAAGGATATCAACAACAAAAAGGGTAAATTTTGCTTATAAAAAGGTTATTATGCAAGAAAAGAAAGGATAAGTCTCAAATTTGTTTTCTGGGAATAAAAAGTAAGGTAGGCTTGTTTTGGTGAAAAATGGTTATCCTACGTGCCCTTATCATCTTTATACAAAAATTCATCAAAAATATGGTTTCAACATTTATTCAAAGCAAGTTCTTGCATAAACATGCTATGTTTGATAACACACAACAAAAAGGATATGTATGAGCACAAATGTGATGAATGGTCTTAGGCTCAAAGCTTATGTAGGTGTCAAATAACATTAAGGCTTACACACATTTATCTAGCAAAACCAATGAGATACTTAAAATAATTTAATGAAAAAACTAATCATGCTCATCTCCCTCATGCATTATTTCTTAAATAAAAAAT
This sequence comes from Erythroxylum flavicans, assembly GCA_027576715.1. NCBI lineage: Eukaryota > Viridiplantae > Streptophyta > Magnoliopsida > Malpighiales > Erythroxylaceae > Erythroxylum > Erythroxylum flavicans. The sequence continues at coordinate 40,966,539 of JANZXP010000005.1, forward strand.
GCATTCTAACTTAAGGATTATTTATTAACAATAATCAGAAAACTAAAAAGCTATTATGAGGAATAATCAATATATGAATCATAGTATCATGAGTCCAAGCAAAGTCACAAAGTTCATCATAATATAAGCATTTGCACCCCGCACCTAAATTATACATTATCCCTAATGTATGCATAAGAAACTCACATCTTACAAAAAATAATCACAAAAATAAAGCACATAATAGAAGACTCCCCTGACATGTGAGCATTAAAATGAAGGTGTACTATGGTGTCGGTGGACATAGAGGTACAAACCCCATGAATTAGAGTAGAGTATTCAAATTCTTCTCAATTTTTGAAAATTTGCTTTCTAATCATTCCAGTCGAAAATGATACTTACATTGTATTGGTGGAGCTGGAAGATACAAAGGTAGTGGAACGTCATGATCCTCTTATTGTGTTGATGAAGAACCTCTCTAGGGGTGATCATATGGTGTAAAGTGAAATGTTCTCCTTTGTTGCTCAATTACCCCTATCCTGGTTAAACATGCCTTATCCAAAGGTTCCATCTCACAGACTATATTCTTATCAGTGTCATTTAGATCAAGTAAGCTCAAATTAATAGCTAAATGAGTGATAAGAAGACCAAGGCATAAATTTTTGTTAAAAGATATAACAGTGTCAAATTTCATTGCCAACCAAGTACCTAAATTGACTCATACTATATTCACCACAAATTAAATAAAGAAAAAGTCAGCTTTAATGCATTTACATGCTATAACCTTTCGGCTTAAATAATTAAAGGCTAAGAAATGCTACATATAAATCCACTCCATCTCTTTAAGATAACTACCCTAGATTTACTTAGATGATAAGCAAACGAGTAAGAAGACATTGATTTCTATGGTTGAAAAGAGTTAAACTCACCATAGTCCACGACATATTCTTTATGCTGAGTTGAATTAGCATATTCTTCATCTATTAATCCTAAGGCTAAATTAAAATCAGTGATACTTTGATTAAATTCGACTCCTATTAATATGTATTATATCACATTAGGATTACTTAAAGTAAAATTATCTGGTTTATCAAATTTAAAAGTAGTATAAAACTCCCTAGTTCTGGTTTATCATATTTAGAGGTAGTATAAAACTCCCTAGTTAATTTAGTAAAAATAGGACAATGAATCAACGCAAAGTATTTCCTCACATCAATTAACAGATCATCAAATTTGTCTTTAATTTGTAAATCCTTTAAGGAGGTGTAGAGTACATACTTCCTACATTAATATCTCGAGATTTAATAGTAGTGTGCCATTGTTTTCTCTCTTTAGTGTTGAAAGTGAGACATCATCACAAGTTTGACTCAGCTAGTGGTAAAACATAAGTGTTTTTCGCTATCCTCGCACGCTTCCTTTTGTTACTGGTTTCAGGTCCTGTCGTAGATTGATGGTGTGCAATTGCATTCATCGAAGATTTTTCTTTTGTTGTAGTCTTGGCAGTAACTTTAGAATGTCCTATGATCCTAACTAGTATAAACAGTAGACTACTCTGAAAAATATTGAAAATAACTTAATAATAATTAAAATTAAACTGAAAGAAAAATCAATGAAAAGTAAGTAACAATATGAGTTGGTGGTATTGTTAGAGTGTCTTTGGTGGGTGCTATGTGTTGAGTTATTTGCTAGACTTTGTTTTTGGCATTATCTTGAGCGTGTAGTGGAGTTGCTTTAGTGCTGTTGTTGTTAGATGTTTGATTACCGCTGGTTAGTGGATGTGGATGTTACCGTTGGTTTGCTGGTTGGTGGTTCTTTGCTTGAAAGTGGATGTTTTCGTTGATGTGTCTGTAGTGATGCACTATCTACTACGTGAGGTGGCTAGGCGTATGTGTGCTAGGTCGAAGCTTTGCTGGTAAGGAGAGTTTCATGGTGCTTAGCTTAGAGTGGCTACTGTGGGTTTTGAGGAGGGTTGTCTTCTTTGCTTTTATTTTAAGGTTGACTGCCAAAAGAGAAAGACAAATTAGGGTTTTCTTCTTCTTCTTTTAATTAATAAAATATGTAAGTAACAAATATGTAATTATTTTAATAAATATATATAAAAATATTTATTTGTTTTTTTAAAATTAATTTACATAAAAACTTAGGGTTCCATTATAAAAAACTAAATCATTTGAGGTGTGATCTCACCTTATGGGATTTAGTATTTCAAATTTTAAGGATTTTATTTCAAAAAGCTAAATCACATAAGACGTGATCTCGCCTTATAAGACTTAATATTATGAAATTTTAAGGTTTTTACTCTTGACAACTAAATTACATAAGACGTGATCATGCCTTATGAAATTTAGTAATATGGAATTTTAAGATCCCTTTTCCTTTTAAGTCAATAAACTTATATTTCAAAAACAATCAAATGAAAATATATATTACTAAAACAAAATTAAAAAAATTTATCATATTTTGAGTTACCTCCCGAAAACTGCAATTGTTTAACATTGCTATACTTGACATAGTTAGTTCTTCTCAAACTTCTTCATATGATGGAAGTTCCAAATCAATATTCACCACACTAGAAACCATCATCTCCTTATAAAATGGTTTCAATCTATGTCTGTTAACATTTAAGATCTTTCCAGTCTCTAAAATTTTATTTCCGCTGCACCATGAGGAAATATATTACAGATAATAAAAGGCCTAAGCTATCTAGAATGTAACTTACCTGACATAAGATTTAATCGACAATTATATAATGAAACTTTCTATCCCGCTTCAAATTGCTTCCTCAAGATCATATTATCATGGAACAATTTGGTTCTCTTTGTAGATTTTCAAATTCTCATCAGCATCTAACCTTATTTCCTCTAGCTTTTACAAATCCATGTTATAGTGGTGCACCACCCAATAAACTTTATATTCAATCTCCACCGATAAATGATAAGCTTTATCGAAAACTAATGGATAAGAAGACATTCTTATTGATGTTTTGTAAGCTAAACGGTACGCCCAAAGAGTGTCGTCTAAGTGTAAACTCTAATCCTTTCGACTAGGATTCATAGTTCTTTCCAAAATGGATTTCACCTGTCTATTTGATACTTCTGCTTTTCCATTGGTTTATGAATGGTAGGTGGTAGCTACTCGATGATGCACTCCATAATTTTTAAACAGCACCTCCATGACTCTACTTAAAAATGACTTCCTTGATTACCAATAATAACATATGGGATTCCAAATCTATTAAAATATTAAACTTTATAAATCTTACAACAGTTGCAGAATCATCAGTTTTGGTGGCTTTTACTACCACCCTATTTGGAAATGTAATCAATAGCCAAAAGTATTTAAGAAAAACCATAAGATGAAGGAAAAAACACTATAAAATCAACACCCCATACATCAAATATCTCAAGTATAAGAATTGGGGTTTGAGGAATTTCATTTCGATTAGATAATGTACTTGTCTTTTGACATCTGACACAACTTTTACAGAACACATAAGCATCTCTAAATGAAATCTCCTAATACAATCCACTATCCAAAACTTTTCTAGCAGTTCTTTTGGGACCAAAGTGACCACCATATGCATATTTATGACAAAAGCTAAGACATAATGTTATTCATTTTTTGACACACAACACTTTATAATTTGATCAGAGCAGAACTTCCATAAGTGCGGTTCATCCTAAACATAATATTTTGCCTCATTTCTTATCTTTTCCTTCCTATATTTACTAATGTAATAAGGTAAAGTTCTAGTAACTAAATAATTAACAAGGTGAACCTACCTGGAACCATACCTTTCTTTTGGAACAATTTCTCATCAGGAAAAGTTTCAAAAATATGTAAAATATCTTCATCTCTTAGAAACCTACTTAAATGATTTGTTATTATATTTTTAGCGCCTTTTCTATCCTTTATTGTCAAATAAAACTCTTGAAGTAGCACAATGAATTGTGTTAACCTCAGTTTATACTCCTTCTTTGCCAAAAGGTATTTCAATGTTGCATGGTCAGAGTACACAATAACATTAGAGCCAAGCAAATAAGATCTAAATTTATCTACAGAAAAAACAATTACTAAAAACTCTTTCTCAGTTGTAGAATAATTGTACTGTGCGGCATCCAATGTTCTCAATCCTTTGGCCTAAAACAGCTCCCTTTGCATAATTGCTAGCATTGCACATGATCTCGAATGGAAGATCCCAATTTGGTGGCTAAATAATAGGTGTACTTGTTAATAATGCCTTAAGTTTGTTGAAGGCTTCCTTGTTCCTTTCCAAAATCAAATGGAATGTGTTTTTGTAACAAATATAATGGTATGGTAACCTTGGAAAAATCTTTAATGAACTTGTAGTAAAATCCTGCATGTCCAAGAAAAGATCAAACTTCCCTAACATTTCTAGGGTAAGGTAAGTTCACAATTAAATCCACTTTTACTTTATCAACCTCTATACCCCTGGATGAAATCACATTTCCTAAATAATGCCTTGATCTACCATAAAATGACAATTATCATAATTTAACACCAAATTCATTTTAATGCATATTTTAAGAACCTTAGATAATCGATTTAAACAATCATCAAATGAATCTTTATAAACAGTAAAATCATCTATGAATACTTCAATGCAATTCTTAGTATACTCTGAAAATATACTCATCATGCACCTTTGGAATGTACCTAGAGCATTAAATAGATTGAATGGCATTAAGCTAAAAGCATATGTTTTAAAATAACACATGAATGTAGTTTTGTGAATGTAGTCTTTTCTTGATCCTTGACGGCAGCGCATCGTAATGCTTCATAAAATAAATTAGACCTACTACTGTAGCAGCGGTGAGTATAGGTCAATCCCACATAGAGTATTTGGTTAGCTTTTGTTATGAAAATAGTTGGTGTTTAGGTTTGGAGGTGTTTGGCTTGGTTTAAAATAAGAAAATAAACCTAAACTAACTGACAAAAGCAAATTAAGGAAAACATACAAAAATGATGAAAGTGATGAATTCATTAGGAATATGATTCTTTGGTTCAATCTCAACCTACATCCAACTAAACATATTTCATTAATTTGTTGTTCTTTTACCTCTCCTTGAACTATTGGTTGTAGACTAACAAAAAGCTCTGTTAACTTTGATTTTCCTTTAGGTTGTATTTAATTAAGAGACGCTCGTTAATTAAACCTAACCACTGAATAACCTAGGATACAATCTCTACATTTAATTGGACAGTTGTATTACAAGTTAGGAAAACATACCAATCTAAGCAACAACCACATACGCTCGAATCATTTAACCTAAGTTATGTTATTCCTAGTGATTGTGAACCATTAATCGCTAAAAATGAATCTAAAATATAATGATTACGAATTATATTAGAATTCTAGCTATAGGTTTGTGAGAAAACGATCCAATGAACTCAATAAAATCATCTTTTCATAATACCCAAAC